>RDPX01000007.1:3049529-3064136 GCA_003991215.1 Morbakka virulenta | reverse complement strand
AAATTGCACGGTTATGGAAGCTAAAGAAGGTTAAAGTGATTCCTGTTGTTATAGGTGCGTTGGGAAAGGTTAGTAAGAAACTTGAATCACATTTGAAGGATTGCTATAAAAACATCAAAATGGAAGTTGTACAAAAAACAGCATTGTTAGGATCAGTACGTATCCTAAGAAAGGTATTGTCGTTGTAAGAGACTGCAAAAGTAAACTTGAAACCTCTGGTGGCTTGTTGCTGCCTGCTTTCAAGTTAATTTACCGACATCAAGAACTAAAGTCGAGAAGTGAAACATTGAACATAATAATAATAAAAAATTATATTAATAATAATAATAACAATATTCTTAATGAGAATCGTGCTCATGATACTGCAACAAAAGCTGCTTTAAAAAGTAAAAGTAAAACTACATCTGAGGTCATGAAAATAATGATGGACCAATGGGCTGAAAATCCACTGCAACAAAAACATCCAGAGCATGAATGAAAATGAAGCTGTGGACAAACTAAAAAACTCATAAGTTGATGCCTTTCAGTGGATTGAGGGCTGAAACTAGAGGCTTTGTTCTGGTTACACAGGATCAGGTCCTCCTAATGTAAAATTACCATACCAACAAACTAAATAATTGAGCAAATCAGAATTGAAGAGTTGCTAATAATGTAATGGAGACCAACTGACTCTAGCTGCTCTTTCTTGCACCAAATGAGTGAAGTCTAGACATGTATTTGCATGTATTTGCATAAGTAATATTGGTAATGCTTTATGTTTTGTACATTTTCCAGCCCTCTAAATAAACAGGCACATTAGGGCTTTACTGGACAGCTAAGCTTACAATACTGGCAAAAAGGCCTGCTGCAAATCTTCCGGGTGATACTGGTTAACTCATGCACTCTTAGTCTTGTATCTGCAGTTGCTCTCAGAAGCTAGAAGTACAGATTGTTTTCTGACTGGGAAGCAACTCCCCGAAAAAATGTAGAAAAAGTTAAAATTTAGATTACTTTAATGAAATAACACTGGAATATTACAAACCAATTGAGAAACTCAAGCTGCAAAGCTATTATTTCACAACCTTATCTCAAGATTTCAAGCCCCTCGGGAAGCATTTCCAACTTTCTGTAACTGCAATCCAAAAAACATTGTCAACTAAAATGCACAAGTGATATATTACTGTTGAAAAAACTGCAGCCTAAGATCAGATGGTCATCACTGCACATGGCAGAAGGTTTAAAGAAATCCTCGAATCTGCAAACTATGTGGTAGAGGGGGTTTAGATAGAGGTGGCAAAAGGCAGGAAAGAATTGTATGACAATCCTACAATTGACAATACTAATTTTGGCAAATATTTCTTTGCCAAAATTATAGCTAAAGAAACTGATGTAGCAAAAGCTATCATGAAACAGATGACCTTTGAATAACCCTACCAACTATTTATACTATATATTACTCCTTTAATAGATCATATAGGCTTAGCCAAGATAGCCTGGAAACTAACAGTAGACAAAGCTCTAACAAACTGCAGCATGAATGAAAAGAGTCATCTACTAAATACACAAATCTGCAGAGAATAACCTGGTATTCTCCTTAAGAGTGACTATATTATTTTCCCAGTGCATTTGCATAAAAAACATAGAGCTACTTCACCCAGAAAACAACCCTTGCCAAAATGTAATGTCAAGAAGATTCCAATATCATTTCTCCTTTAAAAATGTGCTACTGAGAGCAAAAAGCATCATTTGGGAGTGTTCACAATGTGTTATACTAATCAAAAAGATGGAGCACACTGTGCAACACCATATAAATTCATCTAAATACTGGGGTCAGTAATGGGGCCTTTTCTTACTATGTAATTATTGTGCAAGACATCAAGATTTCCTGTAGCAAAGTTGTTGTACCTAACAAATACCAAAAAGATTCTACCAATCTTATCAAAAGGATATCATACTTATGGTAACCCATCAAATTAACATTCAGATGATAGTCCACTGTTCACCTTCTGGGTTATAGACAACTTTGTCCAACAATGTGGAGTTCCCTCCTACAGAACACTGCCATTACATCATGCCTCTATTCTAGTTGAAGCCCTAACAAAGTCAGTTGGTAAAGAAAAGAAGACACCTTAATACTTGAAATTGGCTGAGAAGAAGGCACTACAATCATTCTTACAAAATTACTGANGATTTCCTGTAGCAAAGTTGTTGTACCTAACAAATACCAAAAAGATTCTACCAATCTTATCAAAAGGATATCATACTTATGGTAACCCATCAAATTAACATTCAGATGATAGTCCACTGTTCACCTTCTGGGTTATAGACAACTTTGTCCAACAATGTGGAGTTCCCTCCTACAGAACACTGCCATTACATCATGCCTCTATTCTAGTTGAAGCCCTAACAAAGTCAGTTGGTAAAGAAAAGAAGACACCTTAATACTTGAAATTGGCTGAGAAGAAGGCACTACAATCATTCTTACAAAATTACTGAGAAGATCCCGAGACAGACAGATATCAATTGAAACTGCCAAATATTGTCACTTTATGTATGGGTAATTACATACAAATTACTTATAAAAAAGGTGTTCCAGTAATATGTTTTCTCTTTCTTTATATGTTCTAGAAGACTGACTTATCTACAGATGCAGACAACAATTCCCACTAGATCTCACAGTTATGTTCACCACAACAGAAGGCATGACTTGCATCATTTAACAACTCAAAAGCTTCTTAGCCATGAGCATCAATAACACCTCAAATATTTACTAAAAACATGCAAGTTTACCTAGCATACAAACACACACTAACATGGCCAAATCTTCATACACACAGTGCATAATAATACACATGTAGAAAATAGATGTTACAACACTTAAAAACCAAACAAAACACCAATACAAGCTGCCTCATATTGATCTAAAACACTACTCTACACACCATCCAAAGCTGGTTTTGCTGTCCCCTCTGGTCAATGCACTTAAAGAACAGAAAGAGAGGAGATCAAAACATACCTTAAACAAGAAGTGCAAAAGCTCTGGAACATTAAAGTGAAGATTATACCCAATATTATTGGTGTTTTAGGGACAGTTTCCAAAATGCTGCAAATAATACTAAGAAAGGTCCTTGAACTCTCCACTAAAACAGATTTCACACAAAGTATACAGCAATAGCAAATCTTAATGGAAACAAAACACATTTAAGATTTGAAGAAAACTGACATTTTTTTTTAGTTTTAACGTCATTTTCCCCAGCAATTGGGGCTCAGACCGTGCCCTTCAGAGGGACTTTGATTTGGCAGTGAGGAATTTCTTGGCCGGATGCCCTTCCTGATGCTAACCAATGGCTTTTTTTTTCTTTGCAAAGTTAAATTCTCCTTGATAGCTCGGGGAATCGAACCCGAAACTCTTGGTTACTGTGCAGTTGCACTAACCATTAAGCCACGGCTTCTCACACTATTTATGTAATATCCAAGAAAATGTTCCTCTCCATCAAATGCATACTCAACACCATGTTTGCACATGTTTAGCTTGAGTGAAAAAAACCCAAATATAATAGAAGAACAGCAAATAATGAAAAACTACCTTGGCTACTGTGTAAATCAAATTAGGGTCCACTCAAAGTTGAGTTGTTGGATCATTTCTTGATGTCACACTGATTCCATTTTTGCATGTCATAAGGCAAGCAAAACATGGAAAACTAACAAAAAGATTGATCTGGAAACTAAATGCTTTCCATCAGTGCAATCTAAGAAGAATTTTAGGAGTATTGTGGAGAGATAGAATAACAAATGAAGAAATACTGAGGAGAACAGGGCAAAGAGAAATGTGTAATCTGGTAAGGGAGAAAAGGTGGGGATTTGTTGGTCACGTGCCAAGACCTTCAGATAGACAACTGGCCCACCAGGGTCTGTCATGGAGTCTGAGAGGAAAACAAAAAAGTGGCAGACCGGTGAGAATCTGGCAAGCCACCTTTCAGGAGAGCCTTCTTGCTCAGCCAATTTACTTTTACAATGTACAGGTCCTGGCCAAGGATTATGACCTACAGCATTGTCTTCCTCCCCAGTGCCTCAGCAAGGACTGGAGGACCTAAGGTATGAGGTAAGATAAGGTGAAACTGGTATTAATAACAAGTATGCATTACCATTGTTATAAACATGTTTGTATGTATTGTTGGTTATATTTTAAGTAAATACAAGTATAAATGGTTATTATTGTATTTTATCCATCTTAAGCTGTTCTTCTAATAGGCTTGCTTTTGTTTCCTTTAGGTTGACTTTTTGTCTTGCACTGTGCAAATAAAGTATAATATTGCTCTAATCTTGTTCAAACTCTAACAATTACCATCTACATGATAAATCTCCAAATTATGAACCAACCACTATTAGAATGTTAAAACAAAAAGGCTTTCTGGCTGGTTTTTTTACCTACTTCTGATGGGTTTCTCACTTCTTAGGTTGTCAATTTTCCATACCTAAAAAACTAGCTGAAAATTCACCCTCTAGCTGAACTGTTTACCCTCTTGTTCTGTCCACATTTGTTGCCTCTGCTTTTACTCTTTGTTTGGGCTCTTCAAAAACTACAAACATAATATTTTCATCAAAATAATAAATTAAATCTTTTCTTAAATTTACTCCTTAAATTTTCTTGCTCCTCTGATTCAATTTGTAATTTGCTGGGGTTTTTCATAGCATCTCTATTTTACATTTTATTTTCTTCTTCCACCAAGACTCCTGTTTCATAGACATTTCTCTAATAAACAAGAGACCCAAAACAAAATCTACTCCAGCCAATGCTAATAAATTCTCTTTTGAAATGTTTTGGATTTTTCATTCTACAGGTAAGGCTCTTTACAAGTGTTTTTTTATCTGTGTCTTTAATTTAAAAAGCATAAACTAACTTCACAGCGAACAGGGCATGGTAAAATTAAGGCTAACAATGAAAAAAACCCAAACTTTTAACATCAATTGTATTTGCTCTACTAGCAGTTACAAGTTAAATTATTACACCTGCCACTTGTATTTTTTAGCAATTCTGGGGTAAAAATAAAAATTAAGTGTATCTGCTGCCAAATAAAAACATGTTCAACCAACTCAGTTTCTTTGGCATCTAGTCAACTGTAAGGTGTCTAAATTTAGAGCTTTCATGAACATAATTTGAACTTTTTACTATTCCTTGAAGCTATTCCCAGCTTTAAAAAAATCATGTTCTAAATAGTACTATAAAGGGAATATGCTACCAAATTTAAACTTTTTTTCAGACCCTTAAAATAAAAAGTCCCAAAAAACAAAAAAATGTACAATGATTCTCAAAGGTACCAAGTACTCAAAACCACTTCCAATTAACCCCTCTCCCACCACACCATTTTCACCACCTGCACTAGCTTTAGTTTTAGATAGGGATCCCTAGATCTCATTCTTTTTGCAACTGTTTATTCTAGGCAATATCAAGGCATTTATAGATTACACCATCAGCTTTATTACCAGCCAATAAACTCCCCTGGCGTGATGGCAGAATGATCATATTTCCCTATAATTCAGGATTGTTCTCTAAAGCAATCAGTATGACAGCTTTATCTACTACATCCCTAAACTTCTCATTGCCTTTTGTTTTATTCCATCCTGCCAAATATTTTCTCCTGTAATTTTATCACAAAATGCTGTAGAGATGACTTCACATAAGGTTCTGAGTAAACAACACTTCCTTTTTTGTGGTTAAATATCTTAACAGCATCTTATAAATACTCCACAAAACCCGGGGAAGAGCTTCCTTGCCTGATACTCAGGGTCCAACCTGGGGAAATAAAACAGCTTTCCAAAAGAGCAAATGCAAAGCTGGGCAAAAGGTTCTTGTCAAGAAATCAAATGCTCTCAAAAAACGTTTATCTTTCTCAAATATTATTGTCAGGTTGTAAAACTTAGGAGCAAGAAAATACAAATATTTAACTTCAAATTTTTGTTGTTTTTCTGGGATTGGCTATTAAGGCAACAATGGAGAAATTCTAGTACATTTTTTGTGTAAATGTGACTTTACACAGAGAGCTTGGGTATCAGGCTAATAATGTTATTTCTACCTTTACATGACCATTGTAGTACTGGGTATTAGTTGATAATTGTCACTCTCAGTTTTACCATCCAAATCATAGCTTTATTATTACTTTTTTAAAAAAGTAAAGTTTGGAGGAGAAAATAGGAAGTGAATGGCATGAGGGAAAGGAAAAGGGGAAGGGGGAAGGAGAAAGGGAAAGAACAGGGTCAACAAATTGCATGTTTACAAGCTTTACTTTCAAGCATTGTCAGATAAAATTGTACACAGGGTACTGTATGGAATTTATCACAAGTCTTCTGAGTGTTCCTTTCCCTGACATGACTTTTTCAGGTAAATGATTGCCAGTTTGATCAACAGTGGTCATCTAAAACCTCTTCAGCATTATAATTGACTTATACAAGAACTTCTGTTTGGATTACATACAAAGTTTTTGTTATGTAGCTTCAGTAGGCAAAAAAATAGTACATAATGGCCAACAGCCACCTTTAGGTGGTGAAGAATAAAATACAAGTGCTCATAGCTTTGCTTGCAGTAAAAATATTTTCTTTCTAAAAAGTCAGCATTATTTAGCCAGAGAGGTAAGAAGTTAATACTCTTTGTATTACTTTAAAGAAAAATAATTCAAAATTCCTTTATTCTTAAAAATCTTTTTCATTATTTTCCTTCTTTTTTTTGCTTTGGTCTGAAAACTGCTGTTTGTAATTCAACTCAATAAACCATTTGAATATGCTTACCTTATTTGCATTGACATGCGATGTGATACCCAAAATGGGGAAATCCTGCTTCTGGATATTTTTTAAAAAATCCTTAAAATTGTTCTAAATCTAAACTGAATAGTAACGGTATTACTCAGAAGATAGCTCTACCTTTCGCAAACATCATTATACAAAATCAGTTACCTATTGTGACTCACTTTTCTGTCACAATTGTGCTTTGCTTATCGAATTTTGATTTCAAACGGAAACAAAGACACTGACTCTTGTTTCGGAAGACTTCCTTCGTCATACACGACTTGGTAAAATTTCCTCTTCGGTTATTACCTTGATAATGGAACAACATGCACCGAGTTGAAATCCTTATTTTAACAAAATAAAGATGCACGTGTACAGGTCCTACTGTCATCATTACAGCCCACTTCAACCACAAGAACTTCTGAAGAATGTCGTATTTTATCAGGTCGTGCCCGGTTTTAAAGATAAACATAACTGAAAAATCTGGGTGATTGTGGTATCACATAATTATGGCCGAAAAATATGGGGTTGCCTGTTGTTAGTCTTGTGACGAAATAACGTGTAAAGACAAGGAAAAAATGCAATTAAATTAATACAAGCACACATCGGTAATACGGTAGAATAACAGAACAAAATCATCGCCTCTTGCTGAATTTCTCACTAAGTGGGTTTGCGAAGTGCAGGCCTTGCAGAGTCTTCTGGCTGTCTTGTTTTGAATGTTTATTTTTCCAATCTGTCGTACCTTGTTAATTTATGGTGTGCACCTCGCATGTTAACATTCAGCAGTGAATTAACTTTATTGTGCATTTACATTCAACTGTGCTGTACGTCTGATGTGTTTGCATGCATGTTACACTGATATCTGGAAGGTGGACTCCTGCAAGAAAGTGGAACTCATCTTTGCTTCTAAATTCACTGATAAAGGTGTGTAAAATTGTGTCAATCCTTGGACTTGCAATTTTCAAGAAGGGGTTTCAAGGTAGTAGTAAGCGCAATGTCAGTGAAAATGGGTGAATTTGGAAGTAAAATATCAGTTCAAGGGTACTTTTATCAAATACTCTGAATTAGGATCAGTATCATTTCTATATGAGAGTGCACCCAACAGGCACTGGCATCAGTGTATACCTGTGATTTAAAAAAGCAAAGTGGCCCTTGGCGTACCACAAGCGTGCCTCTTCAATTCCAAACGCCAATCTGATGAAAAAAAAAAGTGTGGCTCATATTCGTTTAATATGACATCAAAGTTTTTCATCAACCATTCATTTTGATTAATTGTTTTTGCAGTGAAAGACCAAGCTCAGGTATCACAACAAATCTGGTTGTTTTATTTTACAATAAGAGTAAACACTCAAAAAAAATCAATGTCAGTTTCGCTGTGTTCGAGTATGCATTTATACCACCACCTGGTGGGGATTAAGGTTGTAAATGCAATTTCTTGACANCTCCTGCAAGAAAGTGGAACTCATCTTTGCTTCTAAATTCACTGATAAAGGTGTGTAAAATTGTGTCAATCCTTGGACTTGCAATTTTCAAGAAGGGGTTTCAAGGTAGTAGTAAGCGCAATGTCAGTGAAAATGGGTGAATTTGGAAGTAAAATATCAGTTCAAGGGTACTTTTATCAAATACTCTGAATTAGGATCAGTATCATTTCTATATGAGAGTGCACCCAACAGGCACTGGCATCAGTGTATACCTGTGATTTAAAAAAGCAAAGTGGCCCTTGGCGTACCACAAGCGTGCCTCTTCAATTCCAAACGCCAATCTGATGAAAAAAAAAAGTGTGGCTCATATTCGTTTAATATGACATCAAAGTTTTTCATCAACCATTCATTTTGATTAATTGTTTTTGCAGTGAAAGACCAAGCTCAGGTATCACAACAAATCTGGTTGTTTTATTTTACAATAAGAGTAAACACTCAAAAAAAATCAATGTCAGTTTCGCTGTGTTCGAGTATGCATTTATACCACCACCTGGTGGGGATTAAGGTTGTAAATGCAATTTCTTGACAAAAATTGTGAATGACGAAGTCAATTAATACATGACAATGTTCTTAATCAAGATAATAATGACTGCGGTACAAACGTCATGAACCTGAAGCCTTTAAATGTGCTGGTGGAGGTTTCGCTTACCTTCTCTGTGTGAATTTTAAGAAAGTTCTAGTTCACGTTCAGAATCAGAACCACACACACACACACATAGATGAATGGATGGATAGATAAATAAATAGATAGATGGATGGAGAAATAGATACATAGATGGATGGATGGGTAGATATAATGATTCATAAGTGACGGACAGCTGGAGATAAATAGACAGATGGATAGAAATGTAGATATATAAATTAACAGACTGACGTATTTAGTTAACTAAAGCCACATAAACCATATACACCAAAGCGAATTAAAGTTTGTTCCACATGTTTAATGCAAGTAAGAAAGGATTATAAAATTGTTAACAACGTTATTAGATTTCTTCCACAAATGATGCCGCAAAAAATATCTGTGAATAAAACCCAACCTGGATATACCAGGGGGAAATGCGACCCACCACATCCCTTAGCACTTCGTGCCTGATGCCCTTTTACACCTTTTACTAATCATTCCAATCTTCAGTTTTGTTGAACAGGGTAATAAATGTGCTGACCAAGCTTTTACATCGGCTAAATTGTCGTGATCATGCTTAACGACATTAAAAGCAAACAGAGTAAATTAGTTGCAAGTTTCCAACCGTTGTTCTGTGCACTTGTTTATGTGGTAACCCTGACCTAAGATTTCTATCAACATAGCGTCATACCCCAACTGTATTGTTTGTTGTCAATGTTCTGCACTGGGTTCTTTTCAAAGAGCTGTGATTTCTCCTAGGTATTGTATTCCACACATTTGGTAATACGTAAGATTCAATAGCCAATATCACGAATACATTCTCACGTGTTCTGTTATTGAAGATAAGGAAGTTGCTATATTGATGCTCATTAATACACGTACTAATGGACTAATAATAAAATTTACTCACCAAATCCACCATCCCTGGTTGATTATATTCCAATCCAAACTCCTTTTCTGCACACAATCTGGTATTTGTTATATCACTCTGACTTGAAGCTCCGCTATTCTGCTCACTTAATTTAGGGTGAAAACTTGGCGAATAGGCGCTGAGAGCACTAGAAACTGTAGAATGGTTACAGATGAAGTCGCCTTGCATAAAGTTCAAAGACTCCATGCTGTTTGACGGCGTAACATGACCATGCTCGTAATGATGTGTCCCTCTCCTGAAATTGTTACTTCTGCCATGATGCAAAACGTCATTGAAACGACTATTTCTACCTCTTGTGCTTTTATTGGCAATAGCAGTTAACCTGTTTAGATCTTCTGTGTAAGTTTTTGTATCTTCGACCATATTACGATGTTCTTGTTCCCAAATCTTACTCCTGATTTCCGTGCCAATACTAAGTTTTGTGAAGTCCATGATATCGCGGATTTCTCCATTTTGCTTGACCTCAGATATTGATATGTCCCACTCGATCGTTTCACTTTCTGGTGTGCTCTCCATAATACGCTCCCTTTCGTTACAGCATGGCTTGAGGTTCAATAGCTGTTTGGGAACTAAGATTTAACAAAGTTAATTAACCTAATGAATTATTGAAGAGACTTAGACAATCATTTCTTTTGTTGGCGATTCAACAAACAATTAATACTCAAGGTAAGAATCAGACACGAGATTACACAGTGAACAGTTTAAAATACAATTGACGCAAATGAAATCGCTAAAATGAACTAATTAACCATGTAAATGTTCACTCATACGAATCTAGTCATTATAGCAAATATTGTAAACACACCGTTACTTTTCGTGCAGGTGTGCTTTCCAGACATTTTGAAAGTAAAGTCCTGATAAATTAGACGATGATCAGTAAAGCACGATTTCAACTTCGAAGTAACAATACTCACCCGCCTTTAAAGTTAAAAAACAACAACAAATCTACAGCACTTCCTGAGTGAAGAAATCTTTCATAACATGAATATAAAACAAAAAAAAACTCTCACAGCTCTGGCGTAAACGTAATTTATCTATTCTTTGTTACCATGATCTCCGATCTAAAACCTAATTGCTTCTTCAGCGGGTCTCCCGCCAACGTTTACTCGCATCACTTTTGCTTGGCTCACGTCATCTGCAGCCGATGACTTCCGGTTATCACCATTTCGGCTGCAGTGACAAAAGGGATTTTTATTTGCCAAGAAAGATGGGGTTCCGAATCAATTTCTATGAGCAATGGGCCCTACAATGTTCTCATTAAATTTATTACCTATACAAATACTTATAAATGTTTTTTACTATCGTTTACTATTACTAATGTTTGCTATTTCTAAAAAAACTTTATTGTATATAAGAAACCGAAACAGAAAATGGATTGCACATATTGCACGAGCAGCTAACGACACCTTAACACAGAGGCTCATGTTCGTCGACGAGAAATGTACGAGGAGAGGCAAACGTAATAAGACAGTGCTGGAAAATGTGATAGTGCAAGAAGGAAAAAAAGGGAAAGTTGTTAGAGACATTTCTGCGGGAAAGCACTAAGAGAAAATTTTGGTTTGTCAAACTGACTTGTATGTAAAATCAGTTCCCTCGAGTCCCGTGAGGGCAGAAAAACTAGAATAGCTAAACTGATGATAAAGAACGGGGTGTTGCCCTTTTTGTGGTAAAGAAATATCCCGAAACATCTTCGTTTCCTTGAAAAACGAGGCTGGGATCTGGGGTAGGGGTAACTCCGTCTCATGTTGAGAAGGGCGTCTTTGGCCTTGCTTGGCAACCATCTTAGGGATGACGTCTCAATAAAAACACCGTTGGTAGTATCACCAGAGATTGCCTTACGCCTGAGCACATCTTGAATCTCTATCAATCTATCATCCGGCCCTGCACAGAGACGTGTTTTTAAATTTATTGGTCCTACCCTTCAACCTTTGTCTCATCATCATGGCAAGTGTTCTGATGAGGTTTCCTTGCTGGTACCAGCTCAGTTTTTTGTATCTCCCTGAAAAAAATAGAGAAATTATACAGAAAAATTAGTTAAGCTAAGAGATAAAAGTGGACCTTTGACTTAACAGCGTCCAAGTCATATGACGGGGGAAAGCACTCAAGCAAGAGAGATCCACAATCTCACTCTCCGAGGAAAGAACATCATGGCAAGTGTTCTGATGAGGTTTCCTTGCTGGTACCAGCTCAGTTTTTTGTATCTCCCTGAAAAAAATAGAGAAATTATACAGAAAAATTAGTTAAGCTAAGAGATAAAAGTGGACCTTTGACTTAACAGCGTCCAAGTCATATGACGGGGGAAAGCACTCAAGCAAGAGAGATCCACAATCTCACTCTCCGAGGAAAGAAACTAGATTCATTAAATCTTTCATTAAAACATTTATAGCAACTAGGGAAAACAATTACTTGAATACGAAGTCGTGTGTGAAACGAGCCACGCGAGATAACTGAGCTGTGCCAGCAAAAAAAGTTGATTATTTTTTTATTATTATTTAACGTCATTTTCCCCAGTACCTGGAGCTCAATCGGTACCCTTCAAAGGGACTTTTATTAAGGAATTGAGGAATTTCTTGGCCACATGCCCTTCATGACGCCAACCAATGGTTTTTTTCTTTTGTAAAGTTCTAAGCTATCCTTTCATTGGTCACATGTTAATGCATGACAGTCTAGAAAAGACCCTTCTTACGGGCATATCTATTGCGAAGAGAGGGAGAGGCAGACCAAAATTAGACTGACCTGTAACATCAAAGACCTTTGTGGATTGACAATGACAGAAGCTACGAGAGCTGGCCAAGACTGGAACATCTGGAGAGAGGTGGTGAAGAGGGCCACGGGCGTCCGAAATCGAGCTATCTGTTCCTGATGATGAAAGTTTCAGATTCTTTTCTCGGAATCGAACCTTAAACCTCTTGGTTACGGTGCAGCTGCACTAACCGTTTAGCCAAAGCTCCTTTAAGGAAAGTTTATTACATGTTTCGTTTATTACATGTTTCGTTCATTACATGTTTCCTTTATTACATGTCTCTTCTCCTTCTCCTACTTCTCCTACTTCTTCTCCTTCTCCTCCTTCTCCTCCTTCTCCTCCTTCTCCTCCCTGTCCTCCCTCTTTTTCTTCTCCTCCTTCTCCTCCTCCTTTTTCTCCTCCTCCTTTTTCTCCTCCTCCTTTTTCTCCTCCTCCTTTTTCTCCTCCTCATTACCTTAAGTTGGTTCTTTTTTCAAGGTGGGGTTGAATGCAGTGGATCCCCATACATCTCGGTGTTGACCTTTCCTCACAGCGTCGATTTACTTTAGCTCAGTTCATTCATTAATATTACATCTTCATGTATTTCCATTTTNCTTCTCCTCCTTCTTCTCCTCCTTTTTCTCCTCCTCCTTTTTCTCCTCCTCCTTTTTCTCCTCCTCCTTTTTCTCCTCCTCCTTTTTCTCCTCCTCATTACCTTAAGTTGGTTCTTTTTTCAAGGTGGGGTTGAATGCAGTGGATCCCCATACATCTCGGTGTTGACCTTTCCTCACAGCGTCGATTTACTTTAGCTCAGTTCATTCATTAATATTACATCTTCATGTATTTCCATTTTGTTTTTCAGAAATTTTTCATGCGATGTACCCAGAAGGGGTAACAAATATCGTTTGTTACACTTCCTTGATATTAGTTTGTGTGATACGCCATGCGACCCTATTCTTCCTTATATTATTTTTATTCTTATTTACTTTATTCATGCTCCTTCAGAGCAAACATTGACAACAGTTTTTGTGTACAGCAATATTCTGACCCAAGATGGTATTTTTCTCTTACGCAAACATTGAATTCCAAGCTAGGAAAGCTAACTCCGAATGATATCACTGCTGGATTACAATCCTGTATGGGATCATACAGTACAGGCAAACGCAACACAAATGGAGAAGCTCTCGTAAATTTTCTCACAAACAATGAGCTATTCGCAACCAACACAGCCTTTAAACATCCCAGTAGGCACAGAACCACATGGATATGCCACATCGCTGATAAAAACCGTGAGACAGGCTCTAAAGCCACTAAACAGGTCTTCAACCAAATTGATTACCTATATCCTATGCCAAAAGTTAGCAATCGCAATCATACAAAATTCTCGATCATACGGAGGTACAGATACCAATTCGGATTACAAACTAGTAGTTTCCAGGATAAGAATCAATCAACTTCATCTGGTCCATAAGCAACCACCAAAGAAATGCGCCAATGAAAAAATCAACATAGAAAACATAAGCAGAAACACCAATATCAAATATAATTACCAAAGGCTCTTGCAAACTAATTTGGATCAACACACTACAGATCCCAATCCCAACAAAGCTCTCTCGAATCTGCTCACATGTATATAAACGTCTGCAAAAGAAGCAGCTGGCACTGTCAAATACAGCAAAAAATCTAACACACTCGATCCGACTGTTGTTGAATTATCGGAACAACAAAAATCACTCCGCCTAAAATTTTACCAAAAAGGTGTTAGTAGAGATACCACTGCGCTTCGCAAGAAACGCAATGATATCTTGCACCAAATCAACAAACGACTCAAAAACATTGCCATAGAAGAAGCAGACAGCCTGGCAAATGAAATTGCATCTACTGATGACAGCCGTAGAATGTTCAAAGCCGCAAAGAAACTTCGTACCATGAAACCGACACCAGCCATCATCGTCCAGAATGAAGAAGGCAACCTCATGGGTTCAGATACTAACAAAGCAAAAACAATAAAAGAATGGTTCAAACGACAATTCACTGATGATACTGACGTCCCACTAGAACCATTTGAGGGAAATCCAAGACCTTTCAATAA
>RDPX01000007.1:2982497-3049394 GCA_003991215.1 Morbakka virulenta | reverse complement strand
TTATCCACCATTACTCTGAATAGAATAAGGGATAAAGTAGACAAATATACAGGATTACATCAAAGCGGATTCAAAAGAGGTAGAAGCTGTGCCGACATCGTCTGGGCACAACGCATGTTAACATCCGTCGTTCTTGCTAGAAAATGGGACTTCCACAAGATGGGTATCGATATGTCAAAAGCCTTTGATACCATCAAACGCAAACGTATACTCGAGATTCTTATACACGCAGGATGCAATGAAGACGAACTAAGACTTGTGCGTATACTACTATCAGGAACATCTCTTCGTGTTCGAATAAAAAACGCACTCTCCGATTCATTTGAAACCTCCATAGGATCACCTCAAGGAGATGGTTTATCACCAGTATTATTCACATGTTATCTCTCACACGCTCTAAGAAAAATAAGAAATAACTCCATCAGACCAAATCCTCTCGTTTCTTGCCTTGGTATGCCACTGGAAAGGGAATATGCAGACTATGTCGACTTTTTAGATGAAGAAGAAGAACCTCTGGAAAAATTACAAAACATTGCTGCGGAAAAACTTAAAGAAGAAAATCTATTTATGAACGAAAGTAAAACTGAGTATACACACATATATCTTGCCGAAATATCTGAAACTGATCCGGAAGGAACACCTATCCGAGGCTGCGAAAACTGGCGTAAGTGTAAAACTTTAGGGTCCCTGCTATGTAGTTCAGCAGGCATCTCAGCCAGATGCGTCCAAAGCAACATAGCATTTAAATCATTATCCAAAATCTGGCTCGCCGCACTAAGATTCCGCTCAAAACCAGACTCAAACTTTATAACGCGTATTCCCTCTCCATCATGCTATATAATTGCAACAGCTGGGCTACCAACAAAGCCATGATGAATAAAATAGATATATGCCACCATAAACACTTGCGAACGATAACAGGTCACCTATGGCCCAAAAGCGTAATCAGTAATAAAGAACTATATAAAATCTGCCCAACGGATCCTATATCTACACTAGTAGCAAAGTGAAGATGGTCTATGCTAGGTCATGTCCTACGCATGGACATCAACACCCCCACCCAGAAAGCCCTTGACTTCGCCATATCAGGAGCAACAATGTATAAAGCCAGAATAGGACGCCACTCTACAAGTATTTTCAGCACCATCCGTGAAGACATAAAAAACTCCGGACTGGGGCAACTCCGTACCAGAAAACAGCTCCAGAGCCCGAGGGAAAACGCAAGAGAGAAGGAGAACTGGAAACGTTTCAACGAAGGTCTGAACTACCAAAGAAGCAGAACACAGAGGATAAGTAAGTCAACATTGAAAAAAAAATCTAACAAAAAAAAACGAGACTCAATGGTAGACTATCAACTTACCAAGCAAATGGTTCTAACTCAAAATCGGATTGGAAGAGAAGTAAAGTTAATGCACTTAAAATATATTTAAAACGTTAACTCGTTACCCGCAGGTGACCCGAGATCCTGCAATGAGCAATTCAAAAGACAATTTGAAGAGTCTGCTTCCTGGCACAATGAAGTTTCTATTGTCCATTGTAATTTCAATCAAACGAAGTTTTGTTTCCTTTCCGTGTGTTGCTCATGCCCAAAATAAAGATTCATTTCAAACATTGGACGAAATTATTAACACCTTTTCACCAATTACTAAAAGGAGCCTGGTCATGGCTCCACCAGTTTTTCAATTTCAGACCACTGTTCACCCCAAGTTTTACTAGTAAGAGTTTCTTCAAAGGTTCCAATTTGTACATGATAAATTCTCTTTGACTATTATTTCTTTCTTGGTTCAACTTTAAAAAATAACAAGACGTTACAGGGAATTATCGCTTACAACATAAAGTCCAATTTGAGTCCTCAAGTCCTTAAAAGTCATAAGCATTCTTTTGGAACAACTCGATATTTTATTCACCAAATGTTAATTTTTGGAATAAATTCTCTAGATTCTTAGGGGTAAACAAACAACGACCCACAAATCATTCAGTTTGCTATCACGATTCAATTGGTATCTATTTTATTTCTATCATATCTATCATATAGTTCAATCTGTAGACATGTGTTTTGTTGCCTTATAGCTCATTTATGCAACTTGGAACTATATATATATCGCATGTATGTGTGAGAACATTCTTGATGTACAGTTGCAGATTAGTACCACTTTTGGGCGTCCATGAAGACAACCTCCACGTGGTGATGCCTGGATACTGATTAACCAGATTTTTCTGACTAGTTAGTAACGAATAGCCTTCGATTCAAGCTGTTCTTCCGTACCATTGAAGAAATCGATCTCGTTGTTTATGTGATTTTGAATCTGGTTCGTCGTCGATTTGGAGAATTTTTTTAAAAAATCCAACCAGGAAATGTGCGTCTTCGACGCCCCTGTAGTTGGGAGAGATATTCCCGGTGCAGCCTACTCACTTGGTCTCAAGCAGCATACACACACACAGTACCACTTTTAAACTTTCAATTAAGAGTGTATGTAAACAATACAACTGTGACAATGCTGATTGGTAAAAAAGTGCTTGATATCAGGGTGATAGAATCTGTGTGAAAATGTCATATGAAAATTCTTCACCTATACTATTTTGACGTGTTCATTTCGACCAGAATGACACTGGTAACTCAACATCAAAGTGATGTTACAGGGGTAGCAAGTGAAGTACTGTATGAGTTTGGTAGCACCAGAACAAAATGACAAAGGAATTTAAGTAGATCACAGACATATTTGATGTGAAAATAAAGTGGGTATGCCTGCCTCTTCTTTTCATATTCATTCTAATTTAGGGTCTTCACCTGGACAGGAACATAAACCAAAGAGGGGATAACGCTTTTTACAAAATGAAACGCGCCAAGTCAACCTTGCCAAACACACAAGCATTCATTTTAATTTCACTGTGATGGTGATCTTGCAGCATTGATGAGCCAACAAATGAATGATAAACAAATCCCAGGCAAAAAATCATCAGGTGCAAAACAAAAATAATCTCACAATGTTTAACAAATGTTCGATAGCTTGTCATCGTCATTCATCTCATTTTCGTCAGCAAGACAGGTAGAAGCTTGGCTGGAAAGAGAATATTTAGAGGAAGAAATGGAAGACACAGTTATAATTGTTGTATCATCAGGTTTAAAATTTGTTTCTGTTGGTAGGTTCCAGAAGTACTTCTTTCTTCAGACAAAGGAAAATGCTGTACTTCGCTCATTTAATAAAAGAGGAAGTGCTATAGATCTATTTGCAAACACCCTTGTCGCCTTGTCACAAAAGCAAGATGAGGACCCTCTTATCCTCCTCATACGTGCCAAAAAAGTACAGAAGAAAATCTTATTTGTCTCAGAGAGGAGTCACTGACATTAAGTAAAGTCAAAGATTGGTGAATTGGTTCTCCCGTTGGCCAATGCAAACAGGCAGATGATTTCATCTGCATGGGCCTGCGCATATTTTCACAAGATCCTTTCATTGGAAATGGAAATTTTTTTATTGAGGTGCAACTACCAGTTTTGGGCGAAACAAAGAGAAAAAAATTTTGCTTTCAGTACAGAGATGAAAAAGTGTTAATAAAATTACAATTGCTGAAAAGCCGATATAAAAACATTCCAAAACCTGTTACTAATTGTGAGAAAATTCTGACAGGAGTTCAGAAAATGAGGTGTGAAGTTTCTGCCATCACAACTGAATGAAGTACGAAAAAATTTTATTGTGAGGAATAAATAGAATAATGCCATTCAATGTTCCAAATGCACAACATGAAGGAAATGAGGAGTGTGACCATTGTTCTGTTTGTGGAAATTCGTGTCATATTTTGGAGGTTGTCAAAAGGGGCAACAGGGAATCTAAAACGGGTCACTGAAGCAGGGCGGACCTTGGCTTCAGAAATTGAAATTGAAATGTCCTAACTATAAACAAAATGAATCCTGTTTGTTGAAACGTAACTTATTTATGCTGCTTACAAACTGTAAAATAGTTGAGAAACCGTGCAAGAAGGCACAATGAAATGAAAACAAAGATATTTGTATTTTATTTACTATCCATTAGGTTTTCTCAGAAAAGGGACCATGAAATGGTAACAATCCAAATATATTTGCAAGTCATATTTTCCTGAAGCAAAGACGCACAGAGAGATCTCAAACCTTTTTAGTAAGAAACGTATTGTAAATTCTTTCTTAAAGAGAACCAAGTTAAAATCTTTATGGGATACAAGCTCACAAGTTTCTCTTTCATTGTCAGCTTTTGTGGATGAATCATTTCCTTATGTTCCAGAAAAAAACATGACTGCATTATTTTAATGCTGCGTGTACTAATCTGAACCTTTTGCAACAGGTGGATAGAACTCCACTTCAATTGAATTCATCTGAAAGACGGGATGAGAAAGATAGTAAAAAGACGTCCCTTTCTTAGTACTCAAAAGAACATTACTACACCTGTTGGTGGTTTTAACGTCATTCAAGAACCATGCATAAATGCAAACTTTCGAGTTAAACTGTTATTTGGAACTCTTAAAAATAAAGATTAAAATGAAGTTGTGAAGTCATAAAAAATGCAACGGTTACATCTACGACTTGTTCAGTTAATGTTTCAAGCAGAGTCGACACAGGATACCTTAAACATAATCTGTCGATGGTGTTTGAGACCTATTCAGAATAATGTTACGCTCTAGTCTACAAAGTACTGAGTTTTGATAATTGGAAAAGGCACCTCACAAGCTCAAAAGCTGGTGAGGTACCTTTCCTTTCTATTGTTAACAATTGTTAATATTTTTAACAAAACATAATTATTCTAATACACTATTGGCACCCAGAACAGCCTTGTAGGCTCTATAGCAGGTTATATTTGTAAGATTAATTATACTAGTTCAGATAAGCCATAGTCTACAATCTAAGGAGCTCTACAATAAATTACTCCAGTGCAGAATAGGTCAAAACATGCAAACCATTGGAAAGAGTCTGGACCTAATTGATCTCAACCATCTAGCTCCAGATAAGAAGAAACTAATAGGGGCTATGTTGACAGATAAAATAAATGCTTTTCTAAGGATGGGTAAGATATTGGCGGTGTCTTTGGCTTACAAATTGAAATTAAGGTGAAGGATAACCAGCAAGTTTAGAAGAACAATCCAGCTATACCTAGGCCTCTACATTGTGACCTCCAGGAATAGACTGAGGACTCTGACATGCATCTGTGCCAAGAGGAGAGAGATCATTACGATTGCGTTTTGATGATCAATTGGTCAACCAGAAAATGATCTGTGACAAGTACCCCTTGCAAAGAATAGTAAAGACACCAGAAAATTTGGATGAAAGTTGTTGGTTCACCAGACTCGACCAAAGAAACGGATATCACCAAGGGTTTTTACGTAAAAAGAGCAACCATTTATTACATTCATTAATCCATAGCTTGGTTAAATGGGGGCGCACTCCATTTGTGTTGAAAAATGCCCCAAGTGCCTACCGACAGTATCAGCTAAAGTGTTTGAGTGATCTTCTTAATCAAATGTGCCTGCCATACTTCGACGACATTATATCATGTAAACAAAATGAATGTTGCAGCACATTCGAGAAAACGGAATGAAGATAAAAGCAAGCAAGTGCTCACTCTTCAAGCAACAAGTGAAATTTTGTAGAATGGTTTGTCTCTCCTAATGCGTATGTGGTGTATTCTACTGATACCAAGGCAGTAACAAGCTGGAAAGAGAAAACAACAGCAACAATCGGTGAAGTTAGTTGATGGGTGTTTTAGGATATTATCGTCGATGAATTCCCAATTGTTCACCGGCTGCTAGCTCAATCTACTTTTAATAGGTACAAATGAAAATAGCATGCACAGAACACGATTGAAATTGACAAAAAATGCAAGTGGACAATTACTGTCAACTGCAAAAATCCCAAGGAAATTGGAACATCCGTCGCCATTACAAGACTTCATCACACATATCACTTGTCCACCAATAATGCCTTACCTTGTTTTCAATCTGCCTTACATTGTTCATACTAATGTAAGTGAAAAGGGCCGCGGTCCAGTTTTCAATCAATAACAGGATGAAAAGATTAGAGTGATACATCCATCTCGTACCACAACACAAAGCGAAACAAATATCACACACAGAGCGAAACAAATATCACACACAGAGCAAAAAACTAGAGTTTCTTGCCCTAAAGTGGGTCATTGTAAATTAGATCAGGAGATAGTTCTATTATTTACAACTATTTAATGTATTTATTGACCAGAATAGCCGTGGCTTAATGGTTAGTGCAGTTGCACAGTAACCAAGGGGTTCCAGCTATGATTCTGCGATCGCGCGAGGAGAATTTGGAACTTTACAGAAGAAAAAGCCATTGGTTAGTGTCAGGAAGGGTTAGTGAACATTTAGGTTCACAAATAGTAAACATTTACTGAAAGAAGCTGAAGCCCTTAACAAAAAGATATATAAAATACATAAAAGAACCTTATTTTAAGGAAGACAAGCCAATGTGCATACAGAAAAATACAAAGTAGTAAAATTCCAAGTACAAGGAAGATGAAGTTGAAGCTCCATTGAAAGATCTTAAAATATACACATCAAAAGAGAAGTGAATTGCGAAACATTTGGGGTAATCAAGGGAAAAGACAATTACAGGGATTCTCTTTATCAGACTGTGTTTTAATTGTTTTCTAGAAAGCCAAAGACAGAGGGAAAAACTGCCAAAAATATTCTGTAAATCGGCAAGGTATGGATTTCCTTATAACGTTTAATGTTACTTAGAGGAAAATAAAAACCTCCTTTTACAGTTTTTTTGGATAAAAGTCACCCTTAACAGCTAGCGGACGGTTATTCAAATAGAACTTTGAAAAGAAGACCCCGTTACATAAACGTCCAGTCCAATATTCCCAGTACTGTTAAAAATCCACCTAGTCGCATTCTTAATTACTATTAGGGACCTTACCTTGCTTTCCGTTGCTGCCGTCCCCGATCCCGAGGCTGGAGACCATGGGTCTGCAGCCTTTTTGGTCTTAAGATATATGATGAAGATGTACTTGTGTCAGCCATGTAACATTCACCGTCCGTCTAGAATACCCCGTTGGCTACTGTTATGTCTTACAATGTAACCAAAGTACCCCAGTTGTCTTCTTCTTCTAGATTGCAGTAGAAATTTTGAGGTTCTTAGCATATGTAGGGTTCTTTCCCTAGTTTTTTAAGGGACCAATCTCGCCAAAACGGAGATACAGTTGCCTTTTTGGAAGAAGTCAAGCTTTTGTTTGGCGAAGGTAGTACAATTTTAGCGGCTGGTACTTTGCACCTTTTGCCGATGGTCCACTAAAGCAAATATCCTATTATTTTCTCTTTCTTTCTTCTTACAAATTTTTTGTATTTTTTCCTTGCACACATGGATGCTTAATTCAGTAATGTAAATCTTTGTTGGGAGGGAACTGCTTGTTTCCCCCTGAACTTCATACTGACAACAATAAATTTGACATTAAAGCTATTTTATGAAAAATTTATTCCAGATGTACCTCCTGCAAAAATAACGCAGTTATATTATTATTATCATCGGTAAATAAAAGTTTCTGTATATTTCTGTTCTGCTTCATTTGGTTACATGTATACCGATTTTTTTTTATCTTAGCAAGGAAGAAAATTCAGAAGGTTTGAATTTTTTAAACCTTCTGAAAATAAAAGTTAATATTTTTAAACACATCATATGACATTTTTATTGTGCCTATTTTTAAAGAATGTTAGTCATTATATTTTAGGTATTAGAAATAACAGACAAAAATCAAACTCATTAATTTCAGTCAAAGAACTCAAGCTGGCAGTAATTTTGAGAAATGTCACTTTCCACTGAATCAGAAACTCGTTTACAAGGCTTCCCATTGTTTAAACTTGCTCCTTTATCCCAACTGGTTGGTTGTAACTTTTTCAAAGCCTCCTTAACCTTATTTCATTTATTGAACTTAGGTTCATAAAAACCGTAAAAATCAAACAAAAAAACTATGCACTGTTTCCGTCATAATATTATCTTTTAATATCATAAATATAAATTAGAATTCAAGTTAGAAGAGCCGTGGCTTAATAGTTAGTGCAGTTGCACAGTAACCAAGGGGTTCCGGGTTCGAGCTGGCGACGACAATATGGAACTTTACAAAAGAAAAAGCCACTGGTTGGCGTCAGGAAAGGTATCCAGCCAAGAAATTCCTCACTGCCAAAACAAAGTGTCTGTGAAGGGCACCGTCTGAGCCTCAGTTGCTGGGGAAATATGACGTTAAAACTAAAAAAAAGGTTCGTACCAAAACTTGTCCACAATCAAAGGTACATCAGGGCTGCTTAGACCTCAAAGGACGATGAAGTAAAAAGCAACTTGAGAAGGTGTCCTTGTTCCTTGCAACATACCACATGTTTTTAGATAGAGTCGATTTCACATCACGTTTTTCCAAAAGGATTGTGTTCTTTTCCTCATCTTGTGTAAAACATCCTTGGCATTAACGAAGTAGTATCCTAACGATTATTTTTATTCCACCTTTGGGCATCTGGTTAATAAAGGGAAATTGATACAAATTCAGGGATTTTTGATATACCGACTTTTCTTATGTTTTTTTTTCTGTAATATTTCCACTGCACCTTAAATCGTTCTTATGAAATCTCCAAATTGTTATTTTAAAAACATTTAAAGAAGTAAATTTATGGAAAGAAAAGAAGTTATTGAATATTATCTAACAAAATTCCACTTTACCTTTGTATTTTTTGAATTCCAATTAATTGCTTAATGAGTTCAGTTGTCAAATAAGGTGTTTTGAGAAAAATTTTGTAAAGTCTTGGCAGTGAAAGCTCATGACATGTTGTCGATTGTAAACAAATTAATACTAAGATAACAACAACATCTAGAGGTTACGAATGACAGGCAGAAATGGGGTTGACACAATTAAAAATGAGGAGAACTTCTGGGATTTTTGTCCACCGGGTTTGTGGAGGATTTTTGTGAAAAAGACAACTTATCATCTGTGAAATACTATTACTTTGCTAGGATATTCACCAGATGACCATGATTTACCCATCCCGTGACAAAAATTTATACTTTATAGCACGGCTTCTTAACCTTTTTTTCACTTCAGGATTCCCCTTTCTCCAACAGATTCCCCTTATATCCTTCAATTGAATGTCAACTAACGGATAATAAAATAATTAAAGTTATGCTAAGTACACGCATGAATAATTTAACACAAGTAATTACAGGAGATGTTAAATGTTCTCGAAGATTAGATCAATTGACAAATTATCTGAGTATATATTAGATTTAAAACAAAAAAAATCCTCTACCCAGAGACAGAGTACCCTCACCATATGGTTCTTATATCTGAAAGTGTATAGATACCACCGATTAATAACTCCTATTTTGTGGGAATGTAGCTTAATATAACTTAACTGTACGATAAAGGTGAATCAATTCCGTTCTTCTCCTAGGCGAATTGCTTACTAAAGAGTGAAAGTTGTTACTATAATAGCTGGGTATCTATATTTAGTCTTACTAACTTGAGGTTTGTTTTTTGATACACATTGCCCAATCAAGGTTCAGGTTGCAAACCTCTTTACCTTTCTGTACACACCATTCTTTCGTGGGAGATGTTGCCAAAGTCATATTTTGTTCATTTGATGAGATCATAAGATTTTAAAGGCTTGCTTTCAACATACTTTCAACATGCTTTTAACAATCAAAGAGATAGGTCCTGAGGTTTTCAAATAATTCTCGATATAAAAAATATTAGCGAACTGATATCCAGTTTTGAAAATGCGGTCTTATGTTTTTCCATATCAAGGAATGGGTGCCATAGTTGGGAGATTTATTTTTGTTTACAAAGGAAAAGCATGCTATTTCATATTAGTTGAAATCAAATGGTGACAAGTTGTCACTGTTGCTAACAGATTTTGGGTCCAAAGTGAATGAATAAACAAACCATCTTCAAACGTAAATAAAGTTTTAAAACCTGGATGCAAACATCAGGTCATTAAAACATTTTGAAAGTGCTTATGGATAAAACTAAATTAAAAGTAAAAATCTTAAAACAAACTAAGCACATTGAAGATTGGACCAAATTTTTCTTTGGAATATGCAAGATAAAAAATTTGGAAAACATTTTTCTGACTTCTGTTGCTAAACATTTTATGAACGAACTAACAGATGTTTATTGGGGCTTATCAATAATTTTAAGAAACACAGAAGTATAAATTCGTTCTTATTAAATATTACTAATACTCTTTTTTCTATTCCGAACTTCTACAAACTTTTCAGAAGAAACAAACTGCAATAAATATAGGTTTCCCTCTTTTTAACTGGAAGGAAGAAAAGATCATGACAATAGTTTGAAAACCCAAATAATGAATTGCTTTCAGAGAGCCTTGAAATGTTGTGGACTGTGCCTAATAACCCAGTGTAGCATTGGGGCTCCAGCTTTTTTGAATATTTTTTTTTCAACTTCCTTTCGTCAACAAATTCCTTTGGAAAAAACATGCAACAATAATTTCAACGAATGGGACTAAGAATTTTTACAGAACAAATGTTCTTCAATGTTTAGTTGAAAACAAAACTTTTGTTAAGAATCTCTTGAACTGTTACTCAATTTGTTTTGAAATTCAGGATACAATTAAACCAGGTTGAATTTCGTAACACCAGAAGTAAATAATTCCTGATATAATGCATAGTTGCTAATTATCCAGACCAAATATTATTTGTAGGAAACATCTAATGGTAATAAATTAGGACTGTTATCAAGGCGTTGTTCTGAAGGGCACCGTTTGAGCCCCAGTTGCTGGGGGGGGGGGGGAAATGACGTTAAAACTAAAAAAAAATCAACGCCTTTTTAGAAAGGCTTGCCAATGCAATTAGTAATATTATGAGTGCAGATCAAGTACATTCATGAAACAGGTATTATGGCAATATCCCTTGTTTTATGATTATTAAATACCGATCTTCCTTATTGAAAAGTCAGCTGAACCATGCTGTTTTGAAATTACCATTTCCTTGTTAGTACAGACATAAATGATGGGCTGAACGGAGAATAGTATCTAAAGCTGCAAGGAAGTATGTTTTCCTTTCAAACTGACTGTCATTCCATGCATCTAAACAAGGAATCAATTTTTGTTTTCCCTCTGAACACGAATTCCAAAACACAGTTTATAGATACAAAGGCCATAAGATCCCTCAAAGCAAAATACCCTAAAAAAACAGTTAACTAGAGATCAGAATTGATCTTTTTGCAAATTACATCATTCCACAGAATTCAAATGCTTTTCTCAACTTTGAATTCGCTTACCATTAAATGTATTGAGCACTGTTTCCGTCATAATATTATATTTTAATATCATAAATATAAATATAGTTAGTGCAGTTGCACAGTAACCAAGGGGTTCCGGGTTCGAGCGGACGAGGAGAATTTGTTAACTTTACAAAAGAAAAAGCCATTGGTTGCCGTCAGGAAGGGAATCCAGCCAAGAAATTCCTCACTGCCAAAACAAAGTGCCTGTGAAGGGCACCGTCTGAGCCTCAATTGCTGGGGGAATATGACGTTAAAAACAAAAAAAAACAAGCAAACCACCCCCCCCTACTACCACCACCACCAAAATACAATTACTATGCAATTGGCTCTAGTTCTGGAGTCTTCGCTAAGTAGGGTGCTAGCGAAAAAGCCCTCGAAAAAAAAGTAATTAATTAATGTAATTTTCATTCCGATATTCAAGTTTTATAACACAAGTTTTTTATTTGAGATTACTTTTAGTGGAAAGTGAAGACGCAATTAGAGCTTGGAAAGAGGATCTCTTTGAACACGAAAGGAGTGTAATTGATATCTTGCAAACCACAGTCAGATCTAATTTCAAAGAATATTATTGGTGTGCAGATCAATGTGAAGGCTGCGTATTCAGGTATATAGCGCCCCCTTATTATACGAATTTAAACCACGTTTCGGGAACGATCATACAAATGGTAGTAAATTTATCAAAAGTGTAGTTAATGTAGTAAAAAACAGGCACTTGGCAGAGAAAATTATTTTTTTGTATGCTCTACGGTTTTTGCAAGTGTTTTATTTACTCCGACAGAATTACATTTCAAGACCTTTGCTTCAAACTACGAGACAATATTGCCCCACAATTCAAACTATTAAAAAGTTGTCAAGAATTGTTGATATTTTTAAACTGCAAAAACAATATACTATTAAATGATAGCCTCTCATTCCTCAATTTCTTAACAGAATGCACAGGTGAGTTCAAGTGTGCTCATTTTGTTTGAAAAAAATTGTATTAAGTGTGTGACAAAAGCCACGTAGAGAATTTCACCTGTTGGAGTAAACTGCAGAGCAAATGAATGCTTTAAAAGCAAATATGCAATACACGAAGAGTGGGCGTCCAAGAAGGCAACCTCCACGTGGTGACGCCTGGATACTGATTAGCCAGGTTATCCTGACTGGTTGGTAACGAATAGCCTTCATTTTAAGCTGTTTTTCCAGTACCATGGAAGAAATCGATTTCGTCGTTCATGTGATTTTGCATCTGGTTCGTCGTCGATTTGGAGTAAATTTTTTGAACTTGTGCCGCCCCTGGTGGTAAGTGAAAGTTTTTTGTTTCTGGTTTCTTTCCAAACCGATCTGCCTTTTGGCGGTGAGGGGAGGTTTGTTTCCCGTTTCATGAGGCCGGATCGAACTCACCGGGGTGGTCTTCAAATCTACCTCCAGCAGCTTACACACACACACACACGAAGAGTATTTGCATTGTCACTCACCCCAGCACAAGACTTATACAAGAAAAGAGGCTCAGAAATTTATCAGAAATGTTTAAAACATACCCCTCCGTATCCCTTTTACCTTTGTTGATGCATCAGAGGGTTTTAAGGAATTTTGAGCAATGAAGTAAAAATCCTGTCAAAGCTTAAAAGATAAAATACCGTACTACCACTCTTGTGAAAAACAACAACAAATGGTCTTGGTTCCAATTTTAGGACAGAGTGAAATCCCATATCATAATATTCAATGGGAATGAATAAAAAAATATATAATTTTATATTTGGTTCATTCTAGTTTTTATTATTCAATAACTCATCAGTGCAGTTGAAAAACACCTGATTGCTTGGACTCCCTACAAAGATCCCAATCAACAACCATTAAGACAATAACACGGAATAGCACTGGGTGCAAGCATAACCAGAAGATAGGAGAGGACACAGTGATTGATGATCATGGCCAAACCTCCATAGCAGCAGTGTAAGCCACACAGTAATGTAAAATACCCCAGAATATAAAAGGTTCTCTTTCAGATTTAAGTTCTCATGGAAGCCCTGCATACGTACTCAGAATCTGGCGTTTACTTATAAAATATTTTGTAATATCCTGTGGCTACACAAACAGAGCTTGTACTAAGATCTCCCAAAAACAATGTTTGTCTGATACACAGAAAAAGCTTTTATCTAATCTGTGGTCTGATACTCTCAATTTCACTCATGGGATTGCGTTGTTCAAACAAATACCTCTGTCAGGTAAGCCTTAATAAACGCTTGCTTTAGTAAACAAATATTCCTTTTTGACAGTTAATATAAACAGTTTTTATCCCAGACAATGTTTACACTTAAATTCTTTTGCCGAGGAGACATGTTTGCATGCATGTGATTCTCTTCCAATATTCGTGATTCAGACTGGGGAGATCGATTTTATATATACACAACCGAATAACAAACTAGATAGATTGGTAGAATAAGATTCGGGAAGGGGGGATTTAAATAAATTAGCAACATTATTTGAAAGAACTCGCTAAACACCTTGCCATGAAGCATACAAAGCCTCAGTCTTATGTCTCAAATGCCTCAGTCTTTGAAGCTTTTTCAGTATTATGTAACGACGAGATCTTCGAAAAGTAATAACACATGCTTACTATAATGTTATTAATTTATTCGAAAACGGTAAAATTAGATACAGAAAATGTTTTCTAATCTATCACTTTTCATATAGGTTATATCAAATAAGGTTAATTGCATATAATACATACTTTATAAAAATAAATTCTTCACCAAAGAATTTCAAAATTATTTGTTTAAAATATTTAATGGGATTTCAGACAGCAGTTTTATTTTTTCGAACTTTAATTAACAAACAGGTAGACCATTTTTTCATTTGCGTTGGAACAGATAATAATAACCACTTACAGTTGGTTTTCTTTCATACCACTTATGTACATATCGACCTTCTTGAAAGCCGAATAAATATCAAATCTGAAGTTAATCAAAGCATAAATAGCGAAGTATGGACCACTAACCTCGAGACAGTCGAACGATTCGAACAGCATCTGACATGGATCTGTGGGGGTTTTTGGTTAAATTTCCATTCAGAAAATTTCAACTTGGGTGGAAGCTTTAATATAAGAGTATGTGAAATGCAAAAAATCACCAAGATTAAAGGAGCAAAAAAACTGGTTACATTTAGAGCAGATAAAATTGCACCTTACTGGTCTTTACTTTACCACCTCCATCGGTCAATTTTCTGCACTATCGATTAAAACATATCAGCAATGTAGAAAATTTCAGTTGCTTTTTATAGACTTAAGTAAACTTTAATCCAGTGCCCCTAAAGGCATTTCTCCTTTCAAGACAGGTTTTTCTACCTATTGCTTGATTTAATATTCCTTTTGATAAACTTTATACGTATAGGTAGTTCCGTGCTTGGAAGCTAAGTGAGGAAGTTCAAAAACCTATGTGGGACATAGGGATAAGCGATATATTTGAAATGGTGAAATAATATAATGTAATCTCATGCTAAAAATGTTGGCAATCAGCATTCTCTGGTCTGATTATCTGTATGTTGTAAAAATGGTGAAATACCGTACATTTACGGCGTTTCTTTAAGAAGGCCGATGAAGTAAGGGTGATTAAATTTTAAACTTTTGTAAGTAGTTATAGTTTTTACAGGTAAATTTACCCATTACTGGAGGAAATTAAATATTTTAGTCTCTTTACATTACTTCCACTGTCACTGTCTCTTGAAATAGGGTTTGTTTTTATGAGTTGAAAAACTTGCAGATTTTATCTTTTCTCAAGCCTGCTGTACCGGACAACTTTATCTACATGACGACGCATTCTAAAATCTATGATAAAGTACAAGGGATAAACATAATCACTTTTACCAGGAAGAGTATAAGACTAATGTGCAGTAAACTATATAATGGCCTTATTTTTTGACAATAGATCAATAGGTTTCACATAATTTCTTTTTACACTCCTAGGAAACTTGTGCAGTTTGAAACTTTATTAAAACTAATATTTCAAATTTAAGCCATAATACATAGATCTCTCAAAACAACAATCTAACACAATATGACCTTGAATAGGGATGCGAAGAAACATTTTACCAATTTTGCTCTGGTAAAGCACTTCAATAAAAACATGCAGTATTAGCAATACTTCATTAACAAGGAATTAAAGTATTTTGTCTACTAAGAAATATGAGGGAAAGCCAGTATGAAATACATATTACTTTAATACAATAAAATAACAACTTATTCATTGCAAACTGAAGCTCGTTGGCAAAGTCAGTACAAAGTCTTTACTTAGCTGGATAATTGATAAATTAATTATTTTCGGTTGTATCGTGTCCGAAAATAAAGATAAATAATGAAAAATATAAGGACGTAAGAATAAAAGAATAAAATACAAGAATATAAGTATAATATATGAGTAAATTGTAAGTGTATGCATAAATGCATAAAGTCAAGGTAATAATATATTTAAATAGTTAAACCTTCTGGGGTTAGTTAAAAGTGAATTACCAGAAAAATATTGTTAAAAGATATTTTAATGCTGGCAGTAACATAACATCAGAAAAAGTCTCCAATGGATGTTTTCTTATTTAAACGGCATTCCATTTTGTTTAATTTTTAATAGGAATTAAAGGGTTAATGGTTTGAATTTCAGTCTTAATCGAGGGAGAAATATGCTAAATTCTTATCTGAGATAGTGTTTTTACACACTGTTATATTATGCAACATTTTTTTAGATTTAAAGTTAATTAGTTGATAGTTCTATCGTTCCACAGTCATCTAATTTGTTGTATTTGTAACGAGGGTGTGCCGAAGTTTTATCACATTTTACATTATTTCACCTTTCAGTTATATGCCTTTCATGGTGTTCTTTAAATTTTGATTTGTCCTTTTCCGATACAAAGTCTTTGTACAACTAGTTTACTACAACTAAAGTTGACCTGTTTGAAGGAGGAAACATGCCTAATTAATATCCAATTCACACTTTGTATATATCACAAAGATACACAGCCTGTGGGCATTGAAATTTAAAAGTATGAATGATACCTAATAACCTCAAGAAAAAAGCAAACAAAAAGTGACTATTACCTCTTGAGCTTTTCTCATTTAACTCTCCCTCTAACCATTTCCTAGTGTAATTTATTCCCAAATAAATACAGGAAAGAAGAAAACCACCACGTCATATAATTTGTAGCTAATTTGTAGTGTTATATTAATAGAAGTCTTGGATTATCAAAGCCAAATTTCGTTCATCATAGTTAAAAGAAGGGTTCCCGAAAAAAAGGAGCCCAGATCCTTCAAATGAAATAAGCACCAGCGGTTTTTTCTTAGCATTGCGGTGTTCTTCAAATAACCTTTCAGAGTAAAGTATGCGAAACATTCAATACAGCGAACAAATATTTCACTTTATAAACTAAATTTCTAACATGTTTGATACTCATAGGCGCGTTTACCATTGTTCTGTTGCTTAGGTAAAACTTTGCATAAATTATAATAATATTTTCCATGACCTATGAATTAAAGTTAAGGATATGGACGTACTAAGATTAGTACATTCTCTTTAAGGTTCATAAATAAACCGAGGTAGCATTTTGACGATACTTGTTCCCTTTTCTCCTTTTCACCTTTTTTCAATTTTGTGTCTCTTTTTTATCTCGTTTTATCAAATACAAATGCTAAACAAAGTACTAATTGTAAACTACCATAAATTTAGAAATATAACTCTCTAAATGAATACCTCTTTGTCAATGTAATGCTTCATACTAAGAAGTCACTCGCATCTATACACAAATGTAGTGGAAGACGAATGGAGATTACCTCACTATTGTGACAAAAGCTACTTCTAAATACATTTTTACCCACGAGCACGTCTGGGGAGTTTACACATCACCATGTTGCTTTCAATTTTCTTTAGGACAATCTCCCTAAGTTTTCTCGCCAAATAATAAGTTCTCGCTGTCAAATTGCAACTGAGGAAAAAACTTAACTTGCTACGCAAGTTTTCAATACGAGAAAGTCTCAAGAATTCTTGCTCCTGTCAAGGAGAATTTTTCTCTACAACCTTAATAAATTTGGTAAAATAGTACAGAAAGAAAAGTAAAAGTCAAGAATTAAATAAATATTATCTATGACATTTCGTTTATCGTTTAAATATGACGCTGTATGGTAGCCGACGAGTTTGATTCGAGGTTTGAAGCTTGATGAGTAGAATATTTATCCTGACTTATAAAAGTCAGCTTCCTCAAGACTATTTTCTTTGGATCATGTTAATAAACTCTAAAAATGATGAATGTAATTATTGCTTTCTGTATACCAGAAAATATGCATTAGAACTTTCAACCGATTTTTTACGATTTATAATCTGTTATTTTGAAATTTAATATGAAAAAATATTAATATGATTCTACCCGCAATAAAATATAGAAAAGTCAAAGCAGTACCTTTTGACTTATCTGTGAAATTTTCTGTATTTAAACACGCGTTGAAATTAAAGATAATATGACAACTACTATTAAATACGATGTATTTAAGATTATAAAGGTATATTGAAAGAGTTTATAATGTAATTCTACCCTACACTCATCCTGTAAAAAATATGACATTTTAGTAAGGATAGTAATAGCTTACGTTAAAAGCTTTTCCAGTAATCATGACAAAATACAACTTTTCTTATCCCAAAAATACATCCAACATATCCTATATATTCCAAGAAAAAACAGTTCCAGGAAAATCTGTTTTCAGTGCTCATGTAAAATAAGCACACCAGCATCTTGTTGTAAATTTTAAGGAATTTGATGCACTATTAAGAATCGAAACGACGTAATGGAACAGAACAACAATTTCGAAGGAACGATTAAAATTCCTACAACATCAATTTCATTGTTTTCGACGAAGAAGCATTCAAAACTAATGCTTTGTACGTCACCGGGGAAAGATTTGCCTGGTGACATTTTGAGAGAGTACTATAAATGTTTTTTTTAAAAATCATTTACATCCAATATATTCTACATATTCCATGAAAAAACAGTTTCAGGAAAATCTGTTTCTAAGTGCTCATGTAAAATAAGTATACCAGCATCTTGTTGTAAATTTTGAGCAATTTGCTGCACTATTACAGAATCTAAATGACGTAATGGAAGGGAACCAAAATTTCGGGGGAATGATTAAAATTCCTAAAACATCAGTTTGATTGTTTTCGATGAAGAAGCATTTGAAAACAAATGTTTTGTACGTCACCGGAGAAAGATAATTATGTTTGCTTGGCGACATTTTGAGATAGTACTATATATATATTTTTAAAAGATCATTTACTTTTTCCATTGGTATGAGAGAGAGAAAAACTTTCCTTTGCAATATCTTCCCAATTTTGAGACAAAAACGCAGAATTTTTATTAAAACATGTGCCACTCTTCATACTGATCACACGTCGTAATCTATCTTAAATGTGCTTATCTCTCTTTGATTGCTCTTACTAAAGGGCAAGTAATTTTTATTTTCTTCCTTCTTATTCTGGTGTCCTTTTCACTACAATGTAAATCACCATTTCCGTATTATCTGAATCCAAGTCAGTTGTGGTCACTGACTCTATGATACATGGTCTACCAATAGGCCAGTAACTTTATAAGAAGTAGAAATATCCCTATTCACTTATAGTGTCTATTGAAATAAAAATGTTTATATGGAAAAAAGTGTTTCAGTAGCTTTTTACTCCAGGAAAACTAATTTTTTGAAAATGCAGTATTTATTTTCAATTTTTCCCCGCGCAAGCACCAAAAAGGAATTGCCCCGTCTTTTTAAACATGTTTTATATAACTGCGGTGACTAGTATAATTTGTTACTATAATGTAATCTGCAAAATTTACTTTCTGAAAAATCAGAGGTAAAAAAATATGAACACTCCACATTTTTTCTCTATAGATATGTAAACCCAATGTGTAAACAATTTAAGTTACTAGTTTCTTGCAATGTTTGTATTAAGGATCATCTAAAATTATGTTTTTGTTTCGTGGTACAGAACTGAAGTATCGCAATTAATTTGGGTCCAGTTCCTCAAAGGTTTTTCCGGGTATGTCTCATTTGGTTTTCACTTAAACACATTGAAGTCCATATTTATCCTTCTTGAGTGCTTTTGTTTTGTAAAAAAAATATGTGAAAGTGGTCTTCAGTCGTTTTAGATAGACATGCACAAAAAGGAGTGCCCTATCCTTGATCTGTGATTTTCCCATTGATAAAAAGCCTCGACTTATTTTGGCATCTAAGTCCAAACAAACGCCAGCAAAATAACTTCTGATCAAAATGAACTTTATTTCAATTACAATGTTCAATTCTCTCTGCACCTTACACTATACAAACCAAGGTACGTTAACATGTGAACTGTCTTCTTCTTTTCCTAATCAGCTGCTGTACAAAGATGGCATTCATAAAATATATTTACCCCTTATTTTAGAGTTTAGGCGCTATTGGAGCATAGTATTTGGTATACCTTTGAAAAAAGGTCTTACTTTAAGACGAAAAGTTATTTTTATTGCTTGTTTTGAAGTAAATTAGTTCTTTCACTGTCTCATTTAGAGAACTATACCTACTGTGTTTACTTAATGTGACACAGCTCTAAGCCTTTCTAGATGCGCTAAGATTTTGTGTTGACATACCTATATCTGTTTGTTGATGAAAAAGTGTATTTCAGACTTTTATGAATCCTCTTAAATAAGTACCAAGGGTCCAATAATAACAAACAGGGCGAAATTACTTGAACATATTGTTTTAAATTTGAGGAAAAAATACGTTACACTTCAATATTTGTTGACTTTTCGATTAACATGTTGGTTGGAACAGAACATTTTGGGATCTGTTTTTGGGATCCCTAGTAAGGGAATACCAAGAATGTATTAAACAATGTAACAGAAAATAGAAACTTGGGGAATTAATCAAACAACAATAGAATTTTGATCTGTACCGCATTTCGTTGGTGCAGCGAGGCTACAATTGGAGGAAGTACTGTAAACAACTCAGAGTAGTTTGATTCCTAGTATAGAAGAGGTCATCAGTTAACAGCCTTTTTTATTTGTATCAGGTAAAGATATAGACTATAGTAATATATTAGAGGGTGTGATTTATCTGGGTAAAAGGGCTTATTTAAGCTAGTTTCGTTTTCCTGGGACCTATGTAAGATTAAATTGGTCACGAATACACCTGTCCCTTAAATAGTGCTTTGCTGCTTTCAAATTTATCAGGACTTAATGAACTATTATATAACTGTATATAATATATATACTATATATATACACTATATAACACAAAAGACTAGAAGACATAAGGAACTGTCGAATTTCATGCTTTTATTAAAGTCAACCTCCTTAAGCTCATTAATTTTGGCAATAACTAATTTTGAAATTATTTTTCTTATTCGACCAAAAGTTTCCAAATACAATATTTTATAAATATTGTTTTCAAATTCCCTAATTCTAGTATTTTTGTAAATATTTGAAATATTCCTCCTTCTCTTTGATATCCTATATATTTATTGTTGATCATGATTAGAGAATGAAATGGCCACTGTACTTAAAGGAGTCGATAAAGTAAGTAGGAAATTGGAAAAATATCTCTCATTTTTACACTGTTTTCCATTATCGTGTTGTATATATAAAAAGGGATAGGTACATTATTGACTAAAATCATAGATACGTACTTTAAAGACAGCCCTAATGCATGTTTAAAATACTTATATGGGGAGCTGAAAATAAAGGTTTATGAAGGCCTTTCATTCATTCACTTATACACTGTTGTTCACCCCTCTCCTTCACCTCAGAAGAAAACAATCAAACGTTGCGTCTTATGTAATCTACTTGAAAATATAAAGAGATATTTTGGAAATTATGTAATTATCAATTCAACGTTTGACTTGATAATTTTTCCTTTCTTTATTGTACTACCTTTATCTGCTGAACAAGGAATAACTTATTTAGATTAGCCCAATTTGTAAAGGTCACAATAAAGTTATTCAATTTGTATTTAGACTATTGCCAGATAATCCAGTTACCGAAAACACTTACTTCTATTAATGACATGAAAAACACGGGCTAGACCAGCTTAGCGTTAAGAGTTAGTTTACACGATTCAAAAAATATATAACCATAATATAATAACGTTATAGTTAGAAGTAAATGATTTATCGACAATTATTTAAAATATACTAGAGAGCAGAAAGCAATAATGCCTTTTTAGAAAATAAACATTGCAATATTTGATAATCGATTTGGTTTGCGCACAAAGCAACTAATTCCCAGGTGGGGCGTGAGGCCCTCGAACAGCCAAAATAGACTGTCCCATCATTTTCATTGCAAGCTGGTCAGGTCGTTGAAATTGCATTGCTTGCATTCCTGATGCCATCGGATTCTGCACTGTAAAAGACATATTTTGCTGTGGCAGTGATGACACAGTGGCGAAAACGGAGCTGCAAGATGTGGGAGAAGTCGAAGAAACGTTCATTCCCTGAAGCATGCTCTTTTGCATCGAAGGAAAGTTCATATTTAAATTAAAAGAGCTTGGAACATTCAGTCCTCCATTAGCCTGAGTCATTGCCATTGCCTGTGAATATGCAGATGAGTCCGCAATAACTCCGACTGTTGCAAAGTTATTTGGCCAATTAAAATCGCTACTGCCACCCATTCCATTTAAACCATTTTGCACAAGACTTCTGTCTGCTTCATACGTCGGCGTCGGAAATCCAGCAATATTCTGTCCATTTATTCCTTGCAGTCCACTAACACTACTTACGTTACTTCCGTTAACCATATTTACTCCGTTCATAGCATTGAAAGTAGCTATTCCATTCATTCCATTAACCCCAGTAGGATAGGCATTAACTGCCATGCTATTTAACGCATTCACACCATTGGAATATGCAGCCATTCCGTTAAAAGTGTTCAATCCGTTAATAGTATTTAATGCACCCATCCCGTTTACCGTTGCTAGGTTACCTCCTCCAGGAAATACTTGATTGTATTTAAACCAGGTTGGGGAGACCTTCTGATATACAGTTTGCTGTAAAACGAAGATTAAATTGTTTTTATATGTCATGTTGAATTATATAGTAAACACTTTTTTGATAACAATGGAATTAACAATTTTAAAAGCATTCAGGTTTAGTCGATATTTTGTTTATGCGTACTGTATCTAAATTGTTATACCTAGCTCTTTCCATTAAGCTAGTAGCAAGTAATTTAGGTATTAATAATAGGCAACCGTTGGATAGGAGTGTCTATGCTTACAAATATAGAGCACTATTAATACAAAGAATACAGTGAAATACAGGGAATGTTCTTATGTCAAGTCAGCGTTGCAGGATTAGTGACTTTCAGGTATTCTTTAAACTAATAAAGCCAATGCAAAATGTCTGTTACAGTGACGACACCTGTATGTAAATATTCATCTCATTTAGGGAAAGCGATATTTGTATCGCTGATCAATTAGTAATATTTTTCTGCTTATTAAGTAAAGCGGAAAGCATAAGCTCTCCTATTTACTAAGCCTCCTGTATCTGCAATTACTATAGTTGGTAATTCTCATAAAATGGTGAAAGGCATAGATGTAGCCAACATAATGGAATAAATAAACTAAAATAGAATTTTTCCAATGTTTCTTTGAGTTGATTATTAAGTACGAGTAGCAAACATCTACTTGTGATATTCGGTGATTTATTTAATCTATTATTAAAAGTTTCTATAAAACTGTTAGAAAAAAATGTTACCAATGGTATTGAAAACAGTAGAGAGAATATTGTTTATCGATTTGTCGTAGGGTACTAGTCTTATGAGCCTCGTACTTGTTTAGGAAATTTACTTGAGATCACTTGATTTAACTGATATCAAATTCAAATTTAACAATTACTAAATCTTTATACCTCTTACTAAGAGTGAGAAAAGGGGTGGTTCTTTGACACAGAACTACCCTGCTATTCAGTTTTAATTAAATGATAGAGCAAAGAGACAGCATGTCTACTGTATTCTAAAAACTGGGACCTGCAGAAGAGCGTGGCTTCAGATTTTGAAAGCTGACATATCATTTCAAGATAATTTCAGTACCAATAACGACGACAGGAACCATGACTCCCTTGAAAACCTAGCAAACTGGAGACATTATAAATAATTTGTATTATTATTTTAAAAATTTTGAAAAAATATTTTGTATTTTAAATCCAAATTCAAATCAGTGAGTATTTACTTTAACCTTTTTAAATCTACTGGCAACAAAGCTAACGAGAATAGCAAAGATTGACCAGTCACATTAACACATGTAGTCTATTTTATTTTTTTCAACTACGTGTGTCCTCATAAACAATTCAACTTGCAGGAAAGACCATTCTTTGTTTAACTGGATATTAGCACGAAAACGTCAGTGTTAACACTCTCTACGTATCTCATTTGTCAGTTACAAATGAGATGTGCAAAGAGCAAACTTGCACTTAGACAAGGGACAGATGGGACAGATGTTCAAACCGCCTTAAGAATGATATATTAAACCATGAATCCACCAGCAAGAATTTTGTAAGATCTGTAGTAAATTAATAATACTTCAATTAAAATTTCAATAACCATTTAAAAGAAGATAATGTAACTCTCATGGGTACAAAAAATAGGAACTTTAACTGTCACAGGAAGAAATTTTTTAGATTTAAAATAGCAGGCTTGAGTAGGTTTTTTTCACAAAAATATTCTTGAGAATACAAAAAAAATTGGAGAATCGTGAAACAAAGGCATCTCAAAAGAGCAAGCCTGGGAAAAAAGGACTGAAAGAGCATCACAACACGCTCTCAAGAATATATTAGGACGAATACAAGATCGATCTGAAATTTAGTTTCTAGATATAATAGACTTTGTAGTTTTCAAAGTAAAAAGTCATTCTATTAGTTTTACTATATATTTCCAGATCCTTTTCAACAAAAATATCATAAATAAGGCTTGAAGCCTCTTAGTGTACAAAATCTCTAAAAAGATAAGAGAATTTAGGACAATATGAATGCATCCACTTTAAAATGCATTCATATTGCATTCATTGGACTTTTTAAAGTTTCAGGTCGAAATAAGAATGGAAAAGGAGTGGTTCGACAGTAGTTTGAGCAACAAAGCTCTTTAAGAAGAAGAATTTCTTTTCGCGTAGAATTTCTCTTTGAATATAAAACAGACGGTTGTCTTTTATCCGATTCCATTGCTTTAGGCATAATTTATGTAGATAAAAGTCAGTAACAAATTCCTTTCGAAAAAATTGACTCGAAGTTCAGATTATTTTCAATAAAAGTAAATGTATGATTGTTCTAACTCAAAACGAAACCTGAAAATAACAGCATAGCACTCACAAAAACATTATTAATGCTATGAACTTAATTTTTATTACAAATCTTGGTACAAAAAAATAAAATATGAGAGCTTTTACCACACAGGAGTTGGTATATAGGCATGTAATGAATTTTACTAATAGCAAGATAGTTTTTTCTGAAGCACGTTCTACCTAGCTATTTCTAATTTCAAAGCTCGGTTTTACTCATTTCTTTCAATGTTAGGTGATTCCATCAGTTGCAAATAACTAGTTTGTTTATCTCTTTTCTAGATTCTTTTGGGATGTTACAAGCTGAAGTTACTATAAATCCAGTCATGGATGAAATCTAGATTTATTGTGCTAACAAGTTTTGGTTTTCCTAAAGCTCGGTATTCTTTAACTGAAACCGTTCTTCAGTTTTTAAGTTTTGATAGAAATGAGGTTCGGGGTCTTACTGTTTTAACTATCAAAAATATTTGCTGTAATTCCATAAAAAAATTGCTTCGCACGATTTACTCATTCCAATTCCAACTTTTATTTGCCACAAACCTTAAAACGTGATGTGATTCGTGATGAAGTTATCTTTGATCAGTGTATTGCCCTATTGTGTCAATATGGCACAAAGGAAGCGAAAGATCATATTGAAATAAGAGGATTAACTGGTGCTAAATTGTGACGTCGATATACGAAAAGAGTTTAAAAACGATATAATACACAAGCTGAAATAGAAACCTATATAACAATATATTCTCACATTTTCGCTGTTATCTCGGTCTGCTTGCAATATTGGAATAGAAAAATATATTTTACTTACTTCTTGAACATGATGAGAAATGGGACTCTCGTTCAGTCGCTTCCGTTTTACATCTGGACTTGATGAACCATTGATTCCTCCAGGTGTTGTTCGACTTGAATGTATCTTAGTTTCGACCTTTTCGTCCGAATGTTTGGTTTCCAGGTCTGCGTCCGCTATCTTTCTTTTTCTCGAGATTTCTGCGGAGTCTCTTTCAACTTCAAGCTCGTGATCACTGTCGTCCTTATGGTCCTCATGACAAGCTTCGCTTTTTTCAGACTTAATTTTGTCACTTTCACCTGTATTAAGAAAGAAGGTACATATAAAACTAATATTTCAAATTTAACAATTAGCAAGTACAGTTTTTGTGGTTTCCGTATTAAATAAGGGATTTTAGAGGATACCCGTAAAATCAACTAATTCCACATTTAAATCTCAAGCCAATTCTATGTGTATCTTCCTCTCGAAAAAACTAAATAATGGAGAATAATTGCTTCATAATTTCATTATTTCAAAAGGTCACAAAATTTTATCCCAGGGGAACATTTCCCCATTCAGAAATTTCTTACTAACCTTAGAATGTAAAGCTAATTTTTCTACATTTAAAAACTGCAAATATGCTATAAATTGTGTCAATCTAAGTTAATCTAAATTCAATTTGAAAAAGGTAGGTATCATGAAAATTTTATGCTATGATTCACAAAAAAATTTGTTTGCAGTTTTAACCTTAAAGAAAAAATGTCACAGACATTTTAATTAAAAATGTTGAATGTATCAAGAGCACTTGGCAAACAATAAAACTCCACTAATGTGTTAACAATAAAAAAACATACATAATATATACTGATTATAATTTCTAAAAGAGTTTCTTTTAAATTTCAGAAAATCACAAAAATCCGCAACCCTAACAACTTCGTAGTCAAAGTCACGATATAATGAAGAGGCCATAATGAAAATAAGGTCTTCGTGATCTGTATTATGCTACCCCTGCCACCGTTTCTCTAGATTACCGTCCCGCCTGTTTGTTTTGTTCTTTTTTGTTTCTGTATACTCTTATTTTTTAACTATTTCGGATAACATCATGTATTAGGTTTTTAACATTTACCTTTGAACATTTGGATTTTTTTGTTAGTGGCGAATAAATACATACATTCATAGATACATACATACATACATAAATTTTCCTCACAACTATTAAATAGCTGATAATTATTGATAGAATATTGATTTTCCATAGTCCTTACTGAAACTTCGATATCTGTCAATATTTTATGAAGTGGAATTTCTAGTTACAAGGAATTTTTGAGACAAAAAGAAATTGCACCTAAAGTAATTTGTTTTGGTAAAAACTCTCAATTGCTTAAAATTTTTGTCCTTTGAAAAAATTAGCTTTCATTCCTTTAATCAATCAAAATTTTAAGGATAAAAAATTACTCAATCTGGTAATACCAGGTACTTAAAAATTGCATTTTCATTTTCACCAATTCAGTAACTTTTGCTGCTAAGTCGAGCACGAGAGTGTATTGCATGAAAAATAAGACTTGGCAGCAATTTCAATGGCAATAAAAATTCAAGTTTTGACTTTCACTGGTTAAAAATTCTAACGCCTTGAATTTCCGATGCAAGGAAGCTTAAAAGAAATACGACATTTTGCTGAAAGGAATTTTTGATTTCCGGTTAATTCGATAGTTCCCTTTTCTAGCGAAATGCATAAAATATTTAACGTGCTTGCGTTTCAAAGCTGTCCAAGCCCTTTTTTAATATAGGATATTTGTTGTCTACTGTTTTTCCATTTACTTTGAAATTATAGATTTTTTTGTACTTTTAACATTTGGAATTACCAGCACTTATTTGCAAAAATGTTTGCAGAAGATTTGAGCATTTACAATTTTTCCACAACAAAATACCATTGTAGGGAGTTGAAAATTAGACCAATAAACACAAAATATAATATTGCTTCCCTTAAATTGTACTTAAATGAAATTATTCTAAAATTGAAAACGACATAAGACTAAATAAAATCGTAAAACGTGTAAATTTATCAAAGTGTATTATGATAAAGAATTACAGGAAAAGTGGAGATAAAAAATTGAAAAGGGTATAAGATCATGCGAGTGGATATGTGCCACATTCATATTAAAGCTAACATTATCTTCTGTTGTTTATGTAAAGGTACAAGTTCTTTCTATTAGTTGAAATACAAACGAAATAGTTACAAGACATAAAATATTATTGTCATATGTAAACAAACGATGTTCAGTTTCAAATTCAGTCACACACAAGATTTCTGTTATTCTTTCTATAAACCTTTGAATATTTAAGATAAAACTGCTTCATGTTATTTCACTTAAAACAATTTATACAGTTAAAATTACAGATCACTCGTCAGGTCATATTAAAGTCAAAATTGTTCTAATTCGCGAAATATCACAATTAACGTACTTCAAAAACAACGACTGGATTTTGTAGTGGAGTATTAGAAAATGGTTAGGGCAATAAGAGTTTGTTCAGATAAGTAAGGCTTCAAATAATCTCATTCTAATTTATGTTATTAAATTTTGCAATCTGTTTATTACTACATTTATAATTTTCGTCCTATTGAAGGTCAGTGAAGAGCTTGCTACCAAAATAAGATTCATTTTGTTGAAATATCCACTTTATGGTCAAAATTATTTTAGACTGAACTGAAATATGATTACTGTCACGAAAGGTCTGCTACTACTGTTGAAACACACCAAATGCCATACATTTTATTAACAGTAGACCGCTTTTGACGTATATGTATTTCTTTATACGTATACAAAGAAAGTAGAAGTTAAAAATTAAGCAAAGAAAAACCAAATGTAAAATATTTCTGGAATTAAGAAGTTTAGGAGAACCTATATTTTGCCTAGTCCTACCTTTTCAATACGCACAGTTTTGTATAAGTAAGATATTTTGGGGTTAGAAGGGAAACCGTAACGCTGTAAGAGGCTTAGTCAATAAATTTTTATCTCAACTGATAAAGTAATTTTCTCTGTTCTTTGAGCCATATGAGCTGTTTCTAATCCAGGTAAGTACAATAGATTTTTTCAATGGTTTATATGCATCTATGTCTCCATTTATATATATATATATATATATAAATGTCTCTAGATATATATATATATAGACAGAGAGAGAGAGAGAGGGAGGGAGGGAGAGACAGATGCTTAATTTTCAATTCATTGATAAACCAATTGCGCCATCTTTCAACAACATCCGTCTGCTTGATGCTGGACCCAACTCTGCGTGTATACAGCTAAGCCTTACACAAAATGTTGATTTCTATTTCAAACCAAGGCTAATGCATGCCCATAAGCAAGTAGGGCAAGCGAAATTGTGGAAGTGCCATTGAATAAGATTGCAATGAAAGTAGTAGGTTTGGTGGAACTTACATTTTTACCCATTTTTCAAACTCTTAAATTCTCTTGCTCAGTAGTTAATTGTTATTATACAGGTGAGGCAAACTGTTTTTATACATCTTGTTTATAACATAACATAATTCTACTTTTCCCTAACAATTTTGTTGAATATCACTCAATCGTCCTCAAATGACTTATATTTGGTATATTTGGTATAAAAGGGTCTGTAGTAAATCATATTGGTTTGTTAGACTAGCGTTTTTTAGAGAAGCGCAAAACATGTATGCAGAGAACTGGATTCAAACCAGTGTCTGCAGCTATCATCGTCCTATATTTTAGCAACTGAGCCATTAGCGTTAGGTTCTTTACCAGGTTACTTTTGCAGCCATATCTTTTTACAATATAGTAATATTTTTGCTGATCTAAATGAAGACCATACACTTTTTTGATTAGGTGCGCTACTTTCAACAACTGCTCCCATCAAATGAGTACTTACTTAATATTTTTTTTGGTTTTAACGTCATTTTTCCTCAGTAACTGGGGTTCAGAAGATGCCCTTCACAGGGACTTAGATTTGGCAATGAGGAATTTCTTAGCCGGATGCCCTTTCTGACACCAACTAATGGCTTTTTTCTTTTGTAAATTGCCAAAGTCGCCTGCTCGGAAATCGAACCCTGAATTCTTTGTTACGGTGCAGTTGCACTAACCATTAAGCCACGACTCCTCGTTTACTTACTTAAAATGAATTCTGCATAAAAGAAATACACACTTCTACAAAACGCACTTGCTCCTTCCGAGAGAAATTCAACAACATATTACTTTTTCCTGAAAACATGACGAAAAATAATTGGCACTTCAACTTTCAATACATTCTATTCTTTACGGTTTAATTATCTACAATCAAGCGATATATCTACAAACAACTTTTACTGGGAAAATTCTACTTTTAAAATTTTAAAGATAAGTTATTGTCACTTAATACGTAATTAAATATTCGTATTGTTTTAGAACTTTTTTTTAAAACAACTTGAGCTAAATTTAAAAAAATACGATATTTTAGATGTCTTATTGAAGGTGCTTACAATGGAGTCTATTAAAACTCTGTTTAAAAACAACTCTTCTCTCTGAATATATTTTTCTTCATTCACCATATTTATTTAATTTTTTTTATTTTATGTTTTAACCACTGAAAACCTGGAAGCAATTTTAGTGCAGAGTATTACCTTTTTATTGGATTTTCAAACTCAGCAATAGTCTGTCACTTATAAGCATGAGTAAATTGGTCACAGTACTTCATGGATGTAGCTAGGGTTCGAACGGGCAACTTTCCTCATGACAAGCTGTTGACTACCAGTCAGTCACTACAGCCTAAACGCGTGCCTTCCTTATTATAGGGAACAAAGTTATTAACACACTCAGTACTGGAAACCCTAAGAGTTACAAATAACGTTCCATAAAATTCTGAAAACGTTAAAGTTAAACACAATGTGAGCTAAGTTAGAAATATATAGTATTTTTGATAGATGTAAGAACTTTATCATGTCTTGAGTTGTAAGCTTTTCCTGAGCTACGGTTCGAGACATGATAAAGCTCTTACATCTATGGCTTTCTCTGACTCCGTAAAGTTCAGAATTTTCAAGTATTTTTAATGTTGTATTATGGCCTTTCAAATGATTCCATTGAAACTCTAGTTAGCAATCATTTTTTGCTGCAAATACTGTTCTTTGCATTCTCCACAGTATACACTTTTGGTGATCATAAGCAGTTATATTATAAAAACTCAGTACTTGGAGCCTTCAGAAAATTCAAGTAAATCTATTACTGAATAAAAATTCACAATAAACTTTAGCACTTGGACGTTTTGTTTAAAAAATTCTTCAACTAAATTTTCTGAATATGAACCCCCTCTTTTAAATAACTACTTCAAGGTCTCTAAGAAACTTTAATTCTACATGATTTTTTCTTTTTCTTTTTGCTGATTGAAAATTTTTAGCACCAATGGTGTTATTTAAAAATAAGTGAGATTAAATTTTTCTAAAATGGGGTTGTGTTTTAAATGTCAAGGCTATTAGTTAGACACAAAAATGCTAAACAAGAGAATGTACAATTCTTGGGGAGAATGAATAGTCAAGCAACTCCTAAAAATGTTAAAGTACCTAGCTTGTACCTAGCTGGTACTTAACTTGTACCTTGCTTGTACCTAGCTTATACTTAAATTGTACCTTACTTGTACCTAGCTTATACCTAAATTGTACCTAACTTGTACCTAACTTGTACCCAGCTTGTACTTAACTTGTACCTAACTAGTACCAAAAAAATAAAATGTCTCAGTACCTAGAGCCATATTTATTTCTTATGAAATCAACAACATGCAACTCCCAACTGCTTGTGCTGTCAGTCAAACACAACACAAAACTAAGAAAAGTAATTTTGAGAAATGACAATGTATTACATCTACGAAGGTGGGTATATTCCATGGTACATATAACTTCATAGTAATTAAAGTATAAAAAGATCGTCACTTTTTACTTCGAAATAAACATATTTGTAAAAATAAAGGTAGTATGACGTTAGGCATACCGTCTGATTTTCCACTGTCACGGACAGAAGCTTCCCGTTGGGATATTCGCTCTTCGTGTGTTGAAACATGTCCTCCTACTGATGATGAGCTGGTCGAATGTGACTGGTGTTGGTGATGATGAACTGAAGGTGTAGGTTGTGGTGTATGCTGTGGTGGTGGATGTGATGATGTTTGTTGCATATGTATTGAATGACTACTGCCATAAGGTATATCGTTTCCACCACTGAATTTTTGTCGTTCTGGTGATGGAGTATTAAGTGGCAATGTCATAATTTGTTGAGGTTGCAGCTGAGGTGCAATCATGGGAAAACCAGTATTCAGGGCAAAAGGAAACTGCCCATGACCTTGGTCACTAAGTCCATTTATACTATTAAACGGTCCAAATCCATTAAATCCAAATCCATTAATCATAGTAGGTCCAAGTCCATTAACTTTTTGAAGCTCCTCTTGTTTTCTTTTTGCTTCTTTCGATTCTTTTTCCGCTGCATGATTTCGTAAAATTCTATTAATAGAACTAACACTTGGGACATTTGAATTATCGCAAATTCCCTCCGAAAGCAATGCATTTCGTATTTCCCATGCAAACATGCATGGATTTTCTTCTTTAAGTTTTACAATGCGCGCAACGACCTTAGGCGTTGCGACTTTTGGTTTACTACCCCCTATGGCGCCTGGTCGTACAGAGCCAGTCTCATAATATCTTCCTAAAATCTTGCTTACACAGCCGTGCGACACCAATAATTGTCGCGAAATCTCTGAAGGTCTAACTCCACAATGTGCCAATTCGATGATACGATGTCGCATATAATCAGGCAAAGGTCTGCCGTTAACGAAAACTCCTCCAAGTTGATTTACTCCACCGGGACCTAAAAGTAAAAATAGTAAAGTCCATTTATGAATTTAGATTTTATTACATTAAGTAAAATACATATTTGTAGTTTAGAGATTTAAACAGATTCTAAAGGCCGAACTAAATCAACGGAGATGTGCAACACTGAAGCTTTGGTAAATTCTCGACCATGAAATCAGTTAAACACAACAGTTTAAGGACTGTCCCGTCTTTCAGTCAACATTTTTCAAATTTTAAGGAACCGTCTTTGACCTAAGGGTTTTTTTTTATCCTAATGCCAACAACATGACCTACATAAAGAAACATAATGGCTTTTAATGCATTTAGTAGTTATAGAATACTAAGAAGGATACGAAAATGCCTATACAATAAAAATGCCCAAAATGGCAACAATAATAATAATATTAATAACAACAATAAAATTTCAAACATAGAGTGGTAATATCTGAAATTAAATACTACACAAAGTTCTGAATAAGATTTAATTGGTTAGCAGACAAAGGCTTTTTGATAAAATTTAGAGGTTTAGGAGTCTTTAGATTCATAAACTAGATGCTCGTAAAACAACGTTCAATAATCTTAGCCAAATAAACTGTCTATTCAAGATTCTAATTTAAAATTTAGTGATCAAATTAAGATACATCACTTTCAACAAACTGAAACTCACCAAAACACTAAAGAAACGTTTAATCAAACAGGTTGGAAGCTATGCAAAACGAAAGAGAATCGTAAGTCAAGTCCTCAGTGGAACGTTTCATTTTTTCTTTTTGTGTATGCCTCAAGCTGCTAGTTGTGAGCAACACACTGCAGAAGTTAGTTGATCAAAGTTGTGTTCTTAGGAGAAGGGAAATGGAATATGAATTGAAAAAGAATTTCAAGCTCAAAGAAGAAGACAGTTCTTGGAAATGTTAGAAAAAGCATATCCTTCTCTTAAATGAGATAGTGGTATTTAGCGTAAGAAAAGCCAGGGGAAAGGGATATACATTTGATTTTTAAGTATGTTATGTTATTTTTTTATGTAATATATATGTAAATCTGTTTCGGTCGCTTGAAGACACTGTTTATCAGGAGAGTCGATAGATGAAAAGATTTGTTAGCAAATGACCTTAAAAAAATTTATAGTCGTTATCTTAAAAAATAATAGTAGGATTTGATGTAAGTGAATCTTGTGATAAAATTATATATTGTTTTTTAAATACTTTCACCGTTATCCATATGGTCTGGTCTTCTATGGATGCCATTTATTAAGAAAATGAAAGATTGAAAATATTGTGAAAATTATTAGACCTTTCAACATAAATTAGACTTCTAGTTTACATGCATGAAAACGAAGAACGGTCTTTCACGGACAATGTGTAAGTCAAAGGCAACTTCTGAGGCTAGAATCAATAAGTGAGGAAGAGATATTAATAGAAGTGTAGGTTCAAAAGGCAAACGGATAATGAAGACAAAATCTATTGCAGCAATAATTTTCCTATCAAAGTGATCTTAAAGGAATTTGCCTTAATATCAATGATTAGCTACTGATTTGGCTAGTAAAACAGACTTCTCTTTAATTTGTTTTCATGGAGTTATTATTTTCAGTAGGTCTAAATCAATAAAAAAACATTAGATTTTTGGACTCTCATAAGATTAGCAAATTGTCTGATGATTAATCAGTAAAGTTCCTTTTTATGAATTTCCTAGAAGTGTTTTAGGAAAGAATTCTGGGAAAAGATAGTCACAAATTCTCAAAACGTTCGCCCATATATACCACCAACAATAGCTTTGTCTCTTCTTTAACTGTTCATTTTGTGATATAGGTTAATTTGATCTGAAATGCTATAACTTACTACTATAGTAACTGTCTTTTATTAGAATTAACAGAAACTATAGATCTATTTTGTTGTCATACACTGTTAACAATAAAGTCGAGTTATGCATTAAGTAATTTGGAAATGAAAGTTCTATGCTTTATAAATAATATATTCACGTAAATTTTTATGTATATGTATTTATCAATAACCAATAATATTGATAATAATTGGTTCTTGAGGTCTTCAGCTGGTCAATAGAAATATTAAGAAGTTCCAGACCAAAACAAGGGCTACAGTAAGGAACAGGATAGCATTTGACATGCTGTGTACCAGGGCCACAGGTATTCCGTTGACCTAGATTTACCAGATTGTTGTCTGTTGGATCTCATGGTCTATCCCCATGAATAGGAACGGCTTTTTTAGCTTTCATCGATAACCTTTTCATGATGTTTCAATAAAATATTTCTCTGGTAACCCTGAAAGAAAAGTCCTATCCTTAAATGAGAAAAGGTGTAAATAAGTAAGGAAGTAGAGCCAGATAAATGAAACCAGATACTCTTATGCAGCAGTGTCTTTTTAACAAGCAGTGCTAGGCCGGTTGCTATCCAGCTACTGCCAGTGCTGGATGGAGTAGAGCTAATATAATTAGTGTTGATTAGCACAGGGACGTTGAGAACAGAGATAACTGCAGAAGAAAATGAAACGAAGTAGAAAACAAAATGGCACATACGTGTTTTTTAACGGCAGATACAGTCAGATCCGCTCAGGTAAAGTGGCTCTTAAAGAAATATTGATAGCGAAAAATAATAAAGGTTAAAGACGGAAATGAAGAGAAAGAAAGTGGAAATGAAAAGAGATAAAGAAAGGCCATGGGCTTTGGGACTGAAGGTAATACTAGGGTAATGCCAAACTAAAGTTTGGGAAACATAGTGGAGGAGAATAAACTTGGTGATAACATAAGTAAGTTGGTAGTTTCGTTTTGGAAAACACTTTAGAAACCTCTTCACCTCCGCAATACTTTGTAGGACATAACGAAGCAATCAAAGTAAATACAATGATAAATTGTACCAACAGCAATGACTTAACGGACGAAAAAAAAGCTTAAGCAGGAGTGTAACTAGTAAGAAATTTAAAGAAAGAACACCAGAAGAAGTATCATGATGGAAGATTTTTGTAGTAAAATCAGTGCTTATTATTATGGAGAACGTAGACGAGAAAGGAGCAGAGGAGAGATTGAGAGAAAGCATAACAACAAGGAGAAAGGTCCAAAGCAGTGGTCGAGGAGACCAAACAGAATCTCTGCAAAAAGAAATCGAGTCAAGAGGAACAGTATCATGTCAAAACAGCCCGAACAGAGCTTACTGTTTAGTATTAACAGAAGACAATTTTAAAGAAGTCTTTCAAAAAGATAAAAAATAACAACTGATCCTTACTAAAGCAACCGTTTTCTGGCGATAGCTATAGCTTGTTTTTGTTTAAAACTATGATGATAAGATTAGGAATATTAAAAAAAGTCGAAAGAGCAAGTGCAAAAGCAAATAAAAATTACTATTAAGGAGATATCAAGACCATTTGAAGATTTCCTGAACTGGATATTGAGCCAAGCTCTAAATAAGCTCTGCCACAAACCTTACCTTACCTTACCGTACCATGCGGTGCAGAATCTTTACCTGATCCAGGAGTTGAATTTAAAGTCTGAAAATACACAATTAATCAAATGACGTAGAAAACAGCAGATCCTTCATGGAGATTATTGAAAGCATAACACATATTGTGAGTGCTTTCATAATCCTGGTCATAAAAAGGACTACAAGGAGGGTCATAATAAACTGTATTCTCGCCTTAAATGGTCATTGAGTCAAAATCATGGTTTTAAGACTAAGAGCAAGTGGTACCTTGAGTATCTGGAAGCTGTAATTAAGTAAGAGTAGCGAAATCTTTCAAGAAGTTTTACTTGGAAATTGACCAATGGAACACAGACGTAAGTCATTGAAAAAAGATGAAGTGTACACGATGCAGTGTAGATATTTACATCTGAGAGACTATAAACTTGCGAAGAAAGAATTTTAAAAAATCGGTAACCATTTCAAGCCAAGACTTGAAATTGCCAACACGATGTATATGAAGACTAGAATAGCTTCCTTAGAAATACAATAGTCCGGTGTCAGTTTCTACACATCCACTTTGGTTAAACCACCTCGGTTCACCTAACAGAAGTCAAAATTACTTGGCATTCCTAAATACTCTGCGAAAAGTGCTTTCCGTCCAATGTTAAATACACTTGATGAAATGCATTTAAATATCAGATCTCTGGCATCAGAAAACTATGCAAAATAAGCAAAAGCAACAGTTTTTTAACTTTTCTGAAAAAGAAGTTGAAGTTGTAGATTTAGAACAATTTTCAATTTTTTTAAAATTAGTATTTTAGTAAGCTATATTTCTTAAATAAAGATTCTGCCTTGAGAGCATAACCAAAAAATCTTTGCTAACAAAAAGTTTGCAGATCTTTTTTGACTGTCTTCCGTAACTTGTGACAGTCTATAATTATACCTAGGTATACTGGCAGGGTTTAAGTAACCACACAAATTAACAACTTAATTTAAAGATACTGAAGAGAAGCAATTAGAGCTAATCAGTTGCTCTTTCAACTGAGCTAAAAGATATCTATTTTATACATTTTTAGCATTTGTTTTTTAAAGGATTGTACCTTTTCCCTTTTGTATTTGTACTTGTGGATTAGAACCTCTTTTCTCAAATAGAAAGCCGAAGTAACGACTTTGGCTAATGATACGGATTTAGAGGTTAGAGGAAAATAAAACCAACGGTATGAAAAAGAATGTTTTTTTTCGAAAAAAAACACCTGTTTTAAGATATTAAACAAGTCAATAATGGGGTCAATCACTTCACAAAAATGTTGTATAAAGGTATTTTCAGGGGTCAAGTGTTTGGGTGAAAATAGTTACAGCTGCAGAGCATCATTACATTCTGTAGGTTTAGAACAAATTTTTTTACCAACCTTTAAAGAGAAACGTGACTGTACGTCTGCAAATGCAAAATAAATTAAGCTAAACTTCGCATAAGACCGATTTTGAGAGAAGCTCTCTTGGAAAATAGCCCTGTGTTAATTGCCATCTCCATGGCAAACCAACAATATTATATCTGTTTTAACAACTTTTTTATGTACACATATACTGATCTGGAAAAAACTATGCAAAAGGTGGATAATAGTACAATAAAGAAACAAGATTTTTGTAGGGAATAGGTTCATCCAGCCTTTGGCCTTCTAGACAAATAAACAAAAACTTTTTACTGAAATGAAAGAGAATAAAACGATACCCATGTCAAATGCCATTTTATCGAAAGCCTTTGTCATCTAACATTTTTTCTTAGTCCAAATGGTAAATTTTTAGTTTTTTTCAGATTTTTAGATTTTTTCCTTACCATCATCGCCATCATCAGCCATGTGGGAAATATTCATCTCTCTCTTGGGATCCTGAATTTCAAATTTGATAACTCACCTCCAAGTTTTAGCCTAAAAGTATTAGAGTTTACCAAATGAGAACCAAGAATGACAAGAAGTGTAAAGAAAGCAAAAGTGAAGACTACTAAAAAGAAACATAGTAGAGTTTATTGGCTGACAATATGATGATTATGATCATTAATTAGTATAATTATAATGATTAACAAAGCGAGTTTGAGATTGGGTGTGTGTAATATTAATGTAGATAGAAGTGCTTCATTATCTCTGGTAATGTATGCAAACATATAAGTAGCCTATAGATAAAGAAAGATATTAGATGTAAAAAAATAGCGTTATACAAGCTGTGTGTTGCGGAATTTCGTTTCTATTAACGTTCCCCAAAACATATTTGGGTTACTTAGTTTCAGGCGATCACTTTGCTGCTTTTTAATGGCAAGAAAACGCTCTTCCAAATATCTCCCCTGTCCAGCCATTTCGTTGACTTGCTGATATTACAATATGTATTTAGCTTTTTTGAAAAACTACCTAATGTGTTTCAATAAAATAGCAGAATAAATCATGTTACTGAAATGGTTGAAATTGGAAGCTAACTATTATTAAGTACTCATTAACAATATTTTAAACTTCTTCAATAAAAAATCCTTTTAGGTCTCCAATATAACATGCTATATTTAGTACTTCTCAGTACTAAAACCCCAAATAACTTAATTTTGGATCTTTGAGCAACTTAGTTATACCCCAACATCCTGTCCAAGCATTCAATATCTTTGTCTCACAATTCTTTTTCAGTAATTATTTACTTACTTCAATCAAATATTTAAATGTCTGCCCTCTTTATATGTTTATGGAGAGAGAAGTATATATATATATGTACATATGTATAAGTACACAAGATCCACCATCTATTGAACACAGTATATCAACAATACAAAACCGGTAAAATAAGCACACAAAGAAGCATTTTGGATACTATATTGTATGCGAGTAATAAATTAAAAGATAGGTACTATCCCCAAATTAGGGCATGTACCCAGTTGAATGAAAATTAAAAAAAAACTTTACTGTTTTCCCCCGCAGTGACCAATTGTTAAATATGCATGGAACGTAATTCAAAAACCACAAAGATTTAGCCAAAATGCTTAGTTTTACAGGAGGCATTGATCTTTTGGTTATTTGAGGGTCTGTACACAGAGGAAAGACGATCTATGAAGGTGGTGACATTTAAACAAACAAAAACCTGCTTCTTGTTGTTAGTTATTATTACTCGTATTATTAACAAATACAAATTAGTATGGAGTATTTTTAAGAATACAACTTTTTGCTTAACTAAATCTAAATGGGTAGGTACTTGATAACATTATATCATGATAATTGTCACCAAGTGGGGTGTCAATAGGTGTAAGCAATTAAATTGTTCCATGCATCAAAGCCCTTCCAAACTGCCACTGTACATTTGGCAAGCTGTCTCTTTCTAGCCAAAATAGTCCTATTTTTGTGATAATGTGTGGTCTTTATAGCTATAGAGAAATTTAGTTAAAGCTATGCATGTTTTAATGACATTTACTTGTCACCTATGTTTTTGTGTGTGTATGTGTCTAATAGATTTTAGAGAAAATGAAACAAAGAAAACAAAAACCAGAAAAGAAAAAAAGGAAGAAAACCTCATATGAAATAGTAAAGACAAATTACATTTTTATTGAGTTTAAAATAAAATTAAAAATGTAATAAATTTATGCTTGAAATAAAATTTACCATGAGCAGCTACAACAAGGGTGTCCTTTCTCTTCTAGTGCCTTTGATAAATTTACTATATTCATTGTTATATTTATATATTTTTTCTTCACCCAACACCCAATCTCCTTAACCAGGTAAAGGTTTTTTTGAGACTCATTCTATTAGTACTAACACTATCAGTGCTAATTGTAAGAAAGTAATATAAAATGTTAAATACAGAAATGTGATGTGTTATACTTAAAGAGACTTGCATAAAATTTGTGCAGTGCGTGTTAACACAATGTTCTTTTAAAATTCTTGGAGTTGAAGTCTGCTTAAATTTTGTCAAGGTATGTTTGACATCTTTTTTCAATCATTATTTTCAATCATTTAGAGCACTTACAGTTGAATGGGCAGTAGTCATTTGGGGATTCCTCGTTTTTTGTATTTCAGTTTCGAGACCCAATGTAGCGAACTCTAACGCGAATATGCTTTGATTAGTATGGGTGCTCATATCTATTAGTGGACAAGTTCTTGCTCTTAAGTCTTTAAAAATATCTGATCGCTTCTCCTGAATGCTCCTTTCACTACGTCAAAACAATTCCCTTGAAAAGTTACATTAACTCCTTCTACTACTGGATATGGGTGATGTGTGAATTGCACACATCACGCATAACCAGTACCTTGGTATCGAGCTTGACAGATTTCTCATGTATAATGCTCACTGTACTGACATGTCTGCCAGACTTCAGAAGCACAACAACATTGTCAGGCATCTAGCAGGCACCTCTTGGGGAGCAAGACCCAGTACCCTTCGTATCAGCAGTATCGCCCTATTACTATCACCAGTATCAGCCCCGCTGACTATGGATCTTCTGTCTGGGGACGTTCCGCACATTGTCACAAAATTGAAAAGAAAGTGTATGAAGTTATGCAAACCATCTCCGGAACTTTGCAATATACCCGGCTCGAACATCTCCCAGCTGTATCAGGCATGGAGCTCCCTAGATATCGCAGACAACGCCTCTCGTATCTCCTTTTGCTTGCAGGAATTCTGATGACCCTCGCCTAGTTTCTGTTGCAAACCCGCTTGATCGACCACGCAAAAGACTGAAATCCAGAAACAGTTTTGGTGAGCATGAACACCTGGAGCCTCTTCCACCTGATCTGCTGCCTGTTGCTGAACAACGTATCCCCAGATTAACACGAAAGCAATGGTGCCATCTCAACAAATTGCGAATCAATAGTGTCAAGACTAAATGGAATAACAAGCTCTGTGTGTGTGGCAACATGGGAGTCTCCAACCACATCGACGAAACCTGCACATCAATTAGACTTGCTGGTGGAATGGATGAACTATGCACCCTCAACGAAAACTCAATGGAATGGCTATCAAATCTTACTGTTGATATCTGATTGAATTTGCAACTGTGGAAGATCGCATATATATATATATATATATGGGTGATGTTCATATTATTGTGTCAGGGCTTGTATCTGGTGAAAATTGCAAGTCTTCTCGTGCAAGTTTTTTTGTTACTATTGTTACTATAATCATTGCTATTTTCTCTCTTACACACTGATATGAAATTTATTTTTTTAATGAAGCAAAAAATTTTTAAAACGACAATGTCTCTTAATATCAAGTACTTGTCCAAAGATTTTTGCTGAGAGTAGCAACACAGTCCTTTTAATTCTACTGTCCTGCTGTCTATTCCAATTTTCTTATGGTTATCTTCAGTGCTCTTGTTTCAATGTTTCTGGTGGCCCTAACCAAAATGATTATTACTTTTAGTTCCACACTCTTTTTAGTTTCCTTGCCAAATCTTGCAATGTCTAGTATGGCAATAGGTTTTATATCCCCCTGTCATATAAAAAAGGGCAACAAAAGGTTATTGTCTTGCTCACTAGGATCGTATCTGGCTGTACTATTTCAATGTTACGATTTTGTTTTCATTAAGAAGTACCATGAGCCCATGTACCACTTTTGTTTTTCTTGTGGATAAATTTCCTGCATACCTCCTATGTATTTTCCTTCACTTAATCATGCTTTCACTCATAAAATTTTCCCTCCATGTAGCTCTATTTGTATAAGGCAAATGTATCTGTCAATCTACTTTACAATAAATCCTACAATTACTGTATTGCTCTGTCTTTCAAATCTGTTATTTTACCAAGTTCGTTCTCTCTAACTATTACCAAACGTCTTTTTCTGAACAAGGTGTTTAGCCAAAGGCTACTTTGAAAAAGTGTTCGGGAAGGCCATTTTCCTGCAGTCAAGTTTCTCCTCATCACTAACCACGGTGGCACCTAGCAATTGTCTTAACCCCGCAGTTTAAGGTAATAATCTTGGCCCCCAACTTTTATACACATAAACTTGCCCCTTAAAAAATCTTAAAATAACACAGAGAGTTAGATAGGTAGATGGAGAGAGAGAGAGAGAGAGAGAGAGAGAGAGAGAGAGAGAGAGAGAGAGAGAGAGAGAGAGAGAGGGAAAGTCACACTGGATTATGAAATGCTTTAAAAAGTAGAAAATAGAGTGTGGAAAAGGAAAACAGGACATTACAGCTGCTTACCAAGGATACTCAGAAAAGAAAGACTGCAGAAAATATCTGAGAATTTTCGTCTCATTCTACTACTGCCTAGATCCGACACAGTGTACAGATAAGTGTATGAATTATAATGCAAAAATATTCCTCTGATAAATAGGCTTTAAACAGTACATTTTAGCACTTTTTTCTTTTAGGTTTAAAGCGTTCAATGCTAAGCTATCTGAATTTGATGAAAGATCATACTCACGGGTACTTTACTTTTTACTTACTGCCCCTTCTTTTTTCAAGGAAATGATAGTTTTCTTAACATAAAATAAAGGTTATTATGGGTCTCAATTTTTTAGTTTATAAACTTGCTTTAGGACCTTCATGTATGAACTTTGTTCATTATACTTAGTGGATACGGTACCTTTCCTTTTTTAGGTGGTGTGGTGAGATGCAAAGGTAAGGTCTGTCTGAGAATTGTGGTCCTAAAAATATTCGGTTACCAAAAGATAACGACTTATCGAAAAAAGGCTTACAAATTAAATCGTTTAATTGTTAGATGTATATTGATTATTTTCTTCTAATAAAGAAGATTCTGAATCAGAGTGGATTTCCGCACATAATCATTGCCAAAAATCTATTACCAGTAAAAAGAAGTGTTGCTCGATTTAAGGAATGTTGCAGGCCACATTTTCCCTCCTGGCTTCTTTCGGTATGTGTAGGCCATAAAATATGGAAAAGAAATGATACCAACGAGTGGTAACTACTCTTTCTCCAAGCGATATCGGTGAACTGGAATTTTTTACTTGCCTTTGTGCATGTGGGGATTCTGCCTCCAAAATAAGATGTCAAATCTTCCTTTCATGTTCTTCACTAGGATACTTTTCATTGTTCATTAATAATTATTCCCCAGACGATCGGTGCCTTTTTACAGGATTACTACCTTCTGTCATGTTTACGGGATCTGAATTCTTCAAGACAATTCAAACAGGGATTCTCTAGGAGACCGATGCGGTGCATCTTAGTTGTTTTTCTTCTGTAGGTGTTAAGGATTTAATAGATTCAAAAATCTGGATCAAGATCAAACAATCCAGAATTTACCTCACACTCTTTAACCAGCCAGTTGATATTTGGACGGATACTTATGCTATCTTTCTCTGCAATGATGCAAAGGGTCCCAATGAGGTGTCCAGACCCCATAGAGGCAGTGGACCCTATGTCAACTCTTAAAACAGACACTGATTAACATTAGTCTTTCAATGAAACACATGATACAGCTTGAATGCTTTTCATCTATTATTGTCATTATTATCACTCTCATTATTTGCATTTATATCTTTAAGTCTAGTTAATATTATTGATCCTTGTATTTTAGGCCTTATGCTACCTTTGACTGAATTAATGGAATGTCTTTTTTGATAAACGCACTTTTGCTACATAGAAAGATACTACAAAGAAATCGTTATGAGTTAAAACCACGTTTAAAATATATAATTTGATACTTGTTCTAATAATTAAAAGTAAATAATAGGTTTTCATATAAATAACCTATTAAGGAAAGAAATTTACATACAAAGAGTGTGCACGCTGTTATTTTATCAGATGCTACAGGTTTATAACTATTTGGTTCTAAAATGTGTGAAGATGGAAATCAAGGATCCTACCTAAACTTAAATAAGGTGCTGAGTTGTCTTTCTAACAGATAAAATCATGTGAAGGTTTTGTCTTTAATAGTCAGTTTTAAGTAGAAATTTGAGCACGTTGGAAACAATATCTCTTGAATTGATCTACTCTTTACCAAGCACCAAAGCATCTAGACTAATAGACATATCAACAATATTTCGAAAATTTTTCAAAGTACTGGTTAGAAAAAGAGGATCAAAAACAGATCGCTTTCTCAATCTTTTGTTGTTGTCTCTTTAAGCAGAGGTTCTTAATTCTGTACAAATACTTTCTGGTAACAAAGCTTTTACATATTTTTCCAATTGCTACATAAACGATTAACGATACCAAGGAAAATATTCCAGATAAACTCGCAACTATGTGATTTGCTTAGCTTTATAAAGTTAATCGAATTAAATTTTATTTCTTGGGCACTCCAGTGGACGTGCAAAGCTTGCTGTATGCTTAGATACCGTTTGATACCAATCCAACACCTGAGACTTAATTCAGACGTTGTTTAACAAAGTTGAGAAATGGTCTGGTGTAGTTATATGATACAAAAATGAGTACAGTACAAAAATAAAGAATACAACTCACAGCAAGACAAGACTCAAATGTCCTTGTCCGGTTGAAAAAGATGACCATATTGTGTAAAATGTGTGCAGAAATTTGGAACTATTAAAACCTAAAGAAGGATCAAACTATTTGTTAAAATATTAAGTCATCTGAGTCACTCCAGTGACAATGTTCAAGGTAGGACTCATTCAACTTTACGAGGTAAAAAATTAATTTTATGAAAATCTTTTTCGTAATTGTTCAGTTTTTGCTCTTCCAAAAAGGCAGTAGAAAAAATTGATGATGGACAAATTCCTTTGCATAATAATTACCCCAACGGTTTAGAGGATATTGTTGTTTGATAATTTCTGTGAAATACAGTCCTAACAAAAGCGCACTGTGCGCGTCAAGGTGTTTTAAATAGTCCGGTACTTTACCAACATAAAAACCAAATAACTAAGACTGTTTTTCGATGCCCTTATGCTACTGCAACAAATAAGTAATTACCACATATCTACAAATTCATCTACATAGCTTCTGTAGTCTGAATAAAATTTGAGCTTGCTTGTTAACGAATTTAAGTGCCAGTGTGATGTCAAAAAATTCATACGTTCTTAAGAGTGGTTGATTAAATGAATAAAGTATGCCTTTTACTAACAGACAAAATTGGTCAGTTTTATCCCCTTCAGCCGATATTCACTAAAATATTAATAGTCTGTAAGAAAAAAACTACTCATAAATCAAATTTCAGCAAACCACTATGATGAGATAAAGATAAGGAGGCCTTAGTCAAACATCCATGAGCTGCAATAATCCCACAAACGTTTTTCAAGTACAATGTTAATTTTAAGCAAGTCAACTTTCCTTTTCAGTTAATATTACTTCAATCCCATAAAAAAGAGCAAAGCAAACCCTTTTACCCGTATTGACGTATACTACAAATTTATCCAAAACTATCTTGTGGTGTCAAAACTGTGGATTTTAGTAGTATTACCAATTTTTCAAAATAAAAATAAATAAATAAACAAAAATAAGAGAAATAACAAATTAAATGAAATCATTATTTACATTATTGTAACTATTAGGTAAAAATTCGTTTGTTTTTAACAATATTAATTAAATATTTAACCTGCTTGTTGAGAAAAGATCTATGACCTTCCTAACCTTTGATATGGTCCCCCCTAAGGAGTCTGGAGTCTTAAGTCCTTTTCAAAATCAAAATAAATAAGAAACGTATGTCACTTGCTTATTTTAACTTATTTGAAAACTTTAAGCATTTCAAGAAGAACAGAGACCCATAGGGAAGTAGAAGATAGCTATGGAAAATAAAATATTGCAATTAAAATGTTTATTTGAACGAAACGACATCTCACTGGCAGTCGTCTGGATAAAAACGTACAGTGACGATGACACAGTTACAAAATAAATAGATAGCCAATGGTATAGGAATGAAATACTGCAATAAAAATCACTTTCATTTTGGTTGAAAGGTTTTTCGCTGGCATTCGACATTAGCAAGACGCCAAAATTAATAAAACCAAACAGTACTTCATCACCAAGGAAAATGATGAAAACACCATAAACAGGCTACTATTTTTTGTGACTGACCAAGGGAAACAAAAAATGGGCTGAAGATATCATGTTCGGAAACCAGCAGTGGTAGTAGCTGCTACCCTCACCTCTTTTCAGGCAAAAGTTTCGTACATGGTTAGTTGTTTTAGATGGACAATATTGAATAAGGCCGCCATTTTGAACTGACCCTTTGCTTTCCCAAGTGGTGAAATACCGTTTGATTAATTCATTTCAATCTGGGTTTTTTGATGCAAACAAGTACCAGCGAAAACCTTATTGGCTGAAATAACCCGGGTATTGCGATATTGCGGGATTTAAGCTCCTTGGATATTTTATTACTCGCTTTCCTCTTAATATCGAAGTAGTTAATGTATATCAAAACGTGATATGAATTTCTTGGCATTAAGGATTAAAATTATGTCTTTTAAAGTTAATACATTTTGTACACATGTATGTATGTATGTATGTATGTATGTATGTATGTATGTATATTATCATAAAATATTTTTTAAAATATCAAGTAATATGAAGGGGTGAGTTTAGATATAAAAATACCAATGAATGAACGTGTAATCAAAATACCGCTTTTTGCGTTTTGCGTGTTGAGAGTGGCATTGTACGGGGATTAAATGTCAAATGCAGCAACTAATGGCTAAAAAAATTGCAAAAGATCAATCGAATGAAAGAAAAGTCCCATTAGAACCTTGATAGAAACAAATTATCTCCATCCGAATACAGCGGGACAGATTTTTCTGGTGCTTCCATGTCGAGGTCCCATTAGAAACTATTAAACAAAATTCACCAGTTAAGTGTGTGAACGGAGAGTAGAAATGAAATAAGAAATAGTTCTGTCAGGTTAAAAAACAAATTTTAGATTGAAATGAGTATCCAACATCCCAAACTTTTAGAAATTTACGTCTACTAAGGAAATAAAAGGTTAAAGGGGTGGGGACACTGTAGACCCACTATTACTCTTGCCCCCCTAGTTCATCCAGACCAAACCAGGCTAGGTTTTTTAGTCAGACTCAACATTTCTAAGTAACCACTGGCTACTTCTTCCCAACTAATGGTATCTACAAACATATTTTTAGTCCAATAGTAAATTCTTCATGTAAACACCCGCAATACTATAATAAATAAAATCAAGAAAGCGTTTTCTAAAATTATGTTTTTTTCATTTATTTACTGAACCGCTACATCAGTTATTTCCTGGCAAGACATTACTTAAGTTTTTAGTATCAAGTAATTTTATCAATTATCATAGATATAATTCAAATTTGCAAACACACATTTCCCTGTCCCACAGCTCATTATATCATTATTATAGTGTAGTACAATATAGCGTACTAAAATTTGAGCATGGCAGCTAAAAATAATTTTATAAGCTGAAAAAAACCAGAAAGGTATTATCATGATGCAATACCATCTTAAATCATCCCAAATCATATAATATTTATATATTTATCTATTTATGTGCGTATGTGTGCGTCTGAAAATTGCCTAACACAAACAGAAGAATTAAAAATTTATTAATTGATATTCTAACAGAAATTAGAAAAGGACGTGCAATACACTTATTTTACACTAATGCTAAAAAGGCAGTAAATGGAGAAACTAGCAAATTTTGAATCCTATGACTTACATTTTCTCTCAAGCAATCTTCTGTTGAAACTATTGCTTGAAAGAACATCAAACTCCAAGTATTGAATGCCTTTATATGATATGATATGATAGGACATGATAGGACAGAATAGGATAGGATACGATATATGATATATGATATATGATATATGATATATCATATGATATGAAATTTGATATTATATTTATATGATATTATATTATATTACATTACATATATTATATTATATTATATACTGTATATTATAAATATAAATCTTTGTATAAATTCATATAAATATATAGCATATATAGAAAATATTTTATTAGTTATACGCATATATTCTGGGTCAATTGATCTGTTTGTCGGAGATCTATGGATGGGACCACAGGTTCTGAAAGAAAAATTGGAGCCAAGGATTCATTTGATCCTGAAAGGTTGATTAGGGTATTTGGACGAGAAGAAATAACTAATAACCCTTCAAGTAGCAGCAACCTTCAATGTCTTTAGGAGCCATAAGAGTCCATTAAGTGGTTGCTTTTGAGGTCGATATAGGTCAATGAAGATTATTCAATTCAGAACAGAACAATTACATATTTTCTGTCTTTATGGAGAGAACCTTCTGCAAGAAGTTCAGATATCTTTGGGGTCATCTGAACCATTTGAGAGCTTTATACAAAGTAATAGAACTCTCAAGAACGTTCTAGGGCTTTGCTAACAATTATAAAACAATTGTAAAAATTCAGGAAGATGAAATTTATTTCAATTATTTATTAAAAGGCCCTCAGTTTTAGCCCAACACCCTCAGCATAAAATATTTTAATGGAATTAAATTTAATTTCATTAAAAATTAACAGCCTTGACTTGGACCCGACAATCGTCCTGTGCTGGTCATTTATAGGTAGGGTTATCAAGAATTGGTTGCTCTTACAATCTCTACTTTTCTTTTCTAACAGAGAATGAAGCAATGGTGTATAGTCGGAAACGTTGTCATTTTTTACACATTCCTTAATGAAGAGTGAGAAGTAGTTTTCTGAAAATTGGGATATTTGAGTACACCTACTATCACATACAAATTTATGAATAAATAATATATGTATATATATATTATTGCAATAATTTCAGTATATATATATATATATATATATATATGGATTAAAATTTCCATGAAAGTGCCGCTGCTCCTCATTGACGAATTTGTCTCAATGTTATGATAATACACACTCTTCTTTATACATATACCACTCTTCTACAAGATTGCCATGTGGCTCACAATGATAATAAAAATAATATCTCTAGATATACATATCCACACAAGATATATGTGTAAAATTACAAATATTTAATATTAATTTAATACATCTATGTATCTACAGAGATTAACGTATAATGACGAATAATTAGAAATTTGTGTTCTACATATTTCATATACACAGATCTATAAGAATAATTTGCATATTCATTTGCATGTAAATTAATTCACATAACAAAACATGCATAGGAAAATATTTTCTCTCCCTGTTTTCTAATATTTTAACTAATTTTTCCCATAGGTATCAAACGATATTAATGCCAGGGTTTTTTAGAATGTGGATAAAATAAATAGATCACAAAATTTTCACTTTTTGATTAAGGTATGGTTGCAGAACAGATAATGTTTCTTGTCTACCTCTTAACTTTCTGACATCAGTTATGAAAATAAAACACAAATGCCGATAAACACTAATAATTTTGGAAAATATGGATAAGAGTGCAGAATGGGTGAATGTAAACAAAAATATAATATTGAATTCGTAAAGATATACTGTAAATGACAGAGATAGAAACAATAGATACAGAGAGGAAAAATCCTAGAATATTAAAATAGGCATGATGAGAGAAATCTTTTTCTCATAAAGAAAAAGGTTATTTGAAATTATCCTTTCTACTACTCACTTGTATTACAAATTAGTAACAGAGATAATAAAGCATAACGAAACAATAAAAAGTGGCTGAAATAAAAGCAATGAATTGAAAATAAGAACAAAAAGAAAGAAAAGAGAACGTCAGTTTCACTAGAGAAAGTCAAGTCTACGATCCCTATAACTGTCACTAATAACAAAATTATTACAAATTATGTAAGCCAAATACCGTATGACAAACTGTTCAGATGTCGATCAGCAAGAAATGTCATTTTTTGAGAACCAAATGTAGGTGGGTGTGTATTGATCTACATCAAGAGGCCCAAATTCACTCAACAAATGGACCTAGAAAAATTAAGAGGAAAAAGTTTTTAATAGCCATGTTATGGAATGTTATCATTAAATATTATTACTATTTTGTAAACAAATATTGTAGAGGAGGATTTAGAAATTATACAAAAGAGAACGGTTCTTCAATCAGTACAGGATACTAGTTGCAAAGCATTGTTTGAGGGTTTCATGACCTTTGCTGTACTGAGCACTTCCTTCTGCACTGGATAATTTTTGATGTTTAATCCTTCACTTGATTATTGCAATACTTTCTCAGATCCCTACCATTAAACGTCATATCCAAATTTTTGCATACTGAGTTTTCTATAGAATGACAATGTTACTTATATGGCAGGAATACCTCATTTCTGGGGATATGTACGACAAGAAAAACTGTGAAAATTTTTCGTTTCAAGGCGGCTTATTTTACATATACTAGTTGTTTTTCTTTACCTGTTGCTGTTTTTGGCTGAACAGTATCTTTTAGGTAAAAAGTCAGAATTAAGTGATCAGCTTTTGCTTCGTAACCCAAATGTTTGATCAACTAAATTTTTAACCGTTTTTCATTGCAACAATTTTCATTTTCTAAGAATTCTTAAAGGCGCCAACATTTTTGAATGATATGCGCCTATTGCATAAAGACGAATAAAAATAAAGTTGTTTTCTTAGCAACAACTTTCTCAAATGGTTTTATATTTAAGTGGGTTGAAATTGACGTATTCTAAATTTAAGTTGAGCTGACTAATTTTAAAGTTTAGAATGAATAAACTAGATAAATTTTCATTCCACTAAAAATTTGTGCTGACAAAATTTAGGCAGACATGTTTTACCAATGTGTTACAGTGGGCAAGGCTTAATAGTCTGTGCTGATTGGTTCAAAGGTTTCCTGATCTGATTTCTCATGCGCACAAAACTGTAAATTGTCTTACAAAGCATTTGTTTGAGAAAAATATCAGTGATGGTAGTAAATCTACCCACAAAACAATATCTGAGACAAGTTTGTGATGCTTGCATATGATGAAATCAAATGACTGTTAATTATAACATTATCTGAATTTCATTTTAGGTTAGAAAATGATAGAAAATATCGAAAAATTTTACCAGAAATACTAGAATTATTGTGTGCTCATTGATCATTTCAAAAATATTGAGCTTAATAAATTAATTTTTGGTTAAAAAAAGTTCCATACCACCGCAACGTCTGCGTACAAGTAATGCAAAAAGGGAAGAAAAAGCAACCATCAAACAAAAAAACAAAAAAATAAATTTAAACCACAAGAAAAATAAAACCACTTAGGTTTTCATTACTGAAGTAAAGCTTGCAAGAGATACTTTGCTTTTTCCCACTCAACAGACTAGTTAAAGTATGTTTTTAGAAAAAAACGAATATTTTATCATAAACCAGATACTAGATGAAATATGTATTATCATTTTCATGTCTACCTTTGTTTAGAATTTGATCAGTGTTAGAACCCCCGTTGTTGGCATGGTTTATTTTAGTTATTAATATTGTTTAATCCATCTAGCTTATTGCTAATTACAATCTTGTACGAGTTGCAGCTATTTTGGATGTAATTTCTACACCCTGGAGAAGTTTTAGTAGTCTGTTGGCATTGCAACGCCCCTCCTTCCACCGCAATGATTTGACAGGTTCATTTTTTAAACTGCTTAACTAGTGATAACCTTTAAACCCAACTGAATCTAGAGATAGCTTGTCTGACTATACTATACTATACTATACTATACCACAGTGTACTAAACTCAATTTTACTACACCTGATCACATCATACTGTGTAATAGAACCCTTTACTATATCATACAATACCATATTTTACTATATTCAACTAAAATAAATTGTGGTATACTTATACATATACATATGCATATACATATACATATACATATACATATACATATACATATACATATACATATACATATACATATACATATACATATACATATACATATACATATACATATACATATACATATACATATACATATATATCTCCCCTTTTTATATCATTCCTTCCTTAATAATACGTTAACTGCACTATACTGCACCATTTGTACTTTGGCATTGAAGACTTTTGAGTGTGTATAGGACGTCCGTCGTTTTTCGATGATTTCTGTTAAATTCTCTGTTCATTTCTTTAATGTTTTATACAGTAATCCATAGAATAATACAGTAGAGTTTAGCAATGGAATGGTACGGTAAAGGGCTCTATAATACTTTGGACTGAGTAAAACAAAGTATACTGCAGAATGGTAAACGACATATAAAATCATTTACCAAAGTAAATTTTGCTTCAAGGGAAGTATTTTTACAGGATACCTTAAACTTCATCCAAGTTAAAAAAATAAAAAACACCTTGGAGGTATACGTGTTTGATATTCAAAGATTAAAGGAAGATAAAATACCGTATATTTAAATCAGTGACATATAAATTGTCTTCAGTACTAAAAAGTGCTTTTGCCGATAGGAAAAAAAGTAGTGTTTGCAAGTGAAAAGATCAACAAAATTTTGACCGTTGGATTATGTACTTGGTAGGTGGAATCATTGTTTCCAGAATAACGTACGATTATGGCAATGAAAGAGAAAACACATAGTAATTTCTAAAAATTATGCTATTCCCTATTCCAAGTAAATGACTAACGATTGTCTTGAATTTCAACGCTAATTTTATTTCTTTTATGTAAATCTCGTTTCAAGTCAGTTTACTAATTTAAAAAGAAGATCTAAATGAAAGCGGAAAGTTATCTTTACTTGTTAAAACTTTTCGGTTAAGTTTAGAACTTTATGAAAAGGTGCTTATAAAAATTCATTGTTTAAAAACGTACCACGTAAACACATACCTCTTTGGGGCATCCTTCAGAGGCCAGGTCTGTTGTGAGTGAGACCTTCACAGATCTATGAAGAGAGTAAGGATACATTTCATTATCTTTAGTAAAAAGAACATAAATCTCCTTTGAATCCGTTGTATTAATAAGTAATACTTTGGGAAGCAGAATATTTCGATGTAATCCTTACAGTTTCGTTCAATTTTCTGATAGTTGGTATTAAATAAGTATTTATGAATGATTTAATCGTAAGCGTAACTACAAAATTCTGATCAGTATTTTTTTAAAAGAATTAATGCTAGTACATGACCGTGATATCGAAAACAGGGAATAATTTTACTGGTTCTCCATTGTGTTTAAAGCATTCGTAGGACAGAGCTCTTCAAACCACCTATACAGGCCACGCTGAAAGGATTCCACGAGCAGGTTTCATTAGGGTGTTTTAGAAATAGCCAACCTGCTTTCAAGGTTGCTAGACCAAAGTTATTGGCTCATATAAAAGAGCAAAATTTATAAATCAATTTTACTAGTACACCATCCAATTCCTTTGCCTGCTGTAGATATAAAAACTCCCGGATTTTAGAATAGTATCATAAATATAAAACTATTGAAAATGACATTTAATAATCAAAGAAAATTTTGTCACTTTTTAGATAGTGGACAGGTCTTATGAAAACAAATTCGGAAGCTTTGATAACCCTTTTAAAACAAAGTTTTAGACACTAAAAGCTTGAATATGATTTGAATTTCGTTGTGTTACTAAAGTGGACTATCTAATTAATAACAATGCAAAGATAGGCAAGGAAAATATAGGATAGTTCCTTAACAGGTGTTATCAAAAGGTAAAACATAATAGTTCCAGGTTGTGAACATGCTTCCTAGTTGTTTATACTAGAAAATGTTCCTTTAGTATATTATCCTTTTTTTTATCGATCTCCAGCCTACCATAAATCTACAGGTTAACTTAATTATTGTTATGTGCACAACGTTTTAGAATAAATGTCATAGGAAGTTCCTTATAACTTTCTGGCATGAAGAAAGGCAAAAGAAGTCGGAGGCCAATACCAGTGATATTTTCAAATTTGAAATAGGTTTTACTTAAAATAAAGAGGATGAACCAAAATTTGAGGAGGTTTTCTTTTCAAAATTTAGAACTGAACTTTTGAAGAGCATGAAAAGAATCAAAGTCTTGGTAACTGTATTTTAAGCTTACATGTGTGTGAATATAACAAAGAGAAACAATTCTATCAAAAGTTTATAGTTCTGCTTTCGTTATCTGCAGCATCTTGGATTTATTGCCAATTTCATAAAAATTAAGTATCAAGGTAGTAAAAACTCCAGCAATGTAATAATAGCTAAAGTATTTCAAGCCTTATCTTTTGCAGAACTAAAATGGAATACAGTTTGCTGTGTTACACAATACCATGATGTGGGGTATTATTATTCTTAGCTCTAGGGATCAAAAAGTCACTTCCCATTAGGGTTTTTCAAGGTGGCCTTAAAAATGTTCCGCATCGTTCGACCAATCCTATTTTTCATGCGGAATTTTTTTCTTATAGAGATGCTTTTTTATAATTTCTCTTCCTGTTTATGGTATTAATATTTCCAGGCACATTTTAATACCAGAAATGTATTTTTTGACAAACTAATCAAACCTACATATCACATACAAAAAGGCCATTTTTTTGCCTTTCGTTTGATGAATACCTGTCAAAACCTTTCTTATAAATTGCCTCTATATATTTTTATTAGCGTTCGATTTGGACTAAAACTTTGATTATTTGAAGACCTTTTTGTAGAAATGATGGAATACCATAGGAAATGGCTCGATACTTAATTTAACGAGAGTCAAAAAAGAGTGTTGTTCTAGCATATTTATTCTCCAAGGAAGACTAATTAATAAAAAACCAGTTACTGATAAATAAATATATATATATATATGTATATATACGTGAATAAATATGTACATACATACATATATATATATACAAACACACCTATTAGTTTAAAAAATTGCTTGTAAATTTCATCTGTTGTATAGGATTCTTGGGTACTTTCGACTCTAATTCACCCAATCTAGTGGGTAAATTAAAGGGATCGATCCAATATTATGTAAAATTCTCATAATAACCTCTATCTACTTCAATCCTGCTAATTCGGGATACACGGTCTCCTTTTACATACGTCGTGTCATTTTCTTACAGCTGTGAAATGAGACTTATTTGTGAAGCCTACTCTGTAGCCTACCCAGTATTACATGTCATACCTTCCACAAGACTTTAACTTTTAATATTTTTTAATGCTTATTTGTAATAATAATAATAATAATAATAATAATAATGATGATGATGATAATAATAATAATAATGATAACAACATCAATAATAATAATTCGAAAGTGAATCAAATTAAGAAATTGATAGGAAGACCAGGAAGACCTTAACCATTCACGAAGCTCTCCATCCAAAGAGCGATGTAGACAGACTATATATTGGAAGGAATGATGGAAGAGGATTGATTGGTGCTGAGTGTTGTATAAAGAGCGAGGAAAACAAACTTTGGTATTATGTAAAAGAACCTGCCGAGGTTCTTTAGCGGGGAGTAAACAAAGCTGATTTTATTAAAACGAAAGAAAATGTTCACAGCAAGTTGTTTGAAGAAATCAAAAAGAATGATATCAAAATGAGATGGAAGGAAAAAAATGTATGGGCAGTATATAAGAGATATCCCAGAGGATGTAGATAGTATGAAATCATGAAAGCGGCTGGTTCAGAGTGACTTGAAAGTGGAAGCTATAGCATTGATATGTGCTGGTCAAGAGCAAGCACTCAGAACAAACTATAAAGAGTTCAAAATCGATAAAACCTGTGGATTACTTTTAATATGTGTGGAGAAACTAGTGAAACAGTGCATTCTATAATTACTGCATGTTCAAAACTTGCACAAAAGGAATATAAAAGACGAGACAATAATGTTGCAATCATTATCCATTGGAAAATGTGTGGAAAAGAGGGATTGGAGAGGACTAAAAAATGATATGAAGACTACCCTGACCCTGAGTTGAAGTCCTTTGAGATCTTGATATCCAAGTAGGTAGCGCAGTTAAAAAAAAGATAAAGAAAAAAGGATATGTTTGATACTAGACATTGTGGTATATTTGGATACCAACGCTCCAGGGTAAAAGGTGACAAGATATCAAGATCTGAAATTGAAAATAAGTAGATTGTGAGACCTAAGGCAAGTTCAAATCATCCCTGTGGTAGTTGGAGCCCTCGAAAGGGTTTCTAAATCCTTTGAAAATGGATTAAAAAGTAGGAATTGGTGTAAATATAACTTTGTTACAAAAAACTGTCCTGTTAGGTACTTTGAGGATCTTGAAAAGAGTGTTGAACATGCAAGAGAGAGTATTCTTTTTGTACCTCGTCATTAGTTATGATCTACCGAAATAGATTGCAATGGGTGTTGCTGTCAGCCAGTAAGTATATGAAAACCAAAATTTGTGATAACGAAAATAGTGATAATAGTACAACAATGTGCTTCAACGTCATTTCCCTCAATAACCTGGACTCAGACGGTACCCTTCAAAGGGGTTTTGTTTTAGCATTGACGAACAGATGCGCTTCCTAACGCCATCCACTGGCTTACACTTCCCTGCGGTTTCAAATTCTTTTCGGCTGGTCGGGGAATCGAACTCGGAACCTCATGCTTACGCTGCAACTGGACTAAGCACTAAGCCACAGCTGCTCTGTTAATTCAAAAATAGTAATAACATTGAGAGATATGGTCCAGAAGTGACATGGTACCACGTTGCAGATAGTTCAGGTGGTAGAAAATGCACTTATAATAACCATAGGCAATGGCCCAAGTCCAGTACGGTGCACACAAATTTTTTGCTTCTAACTAATAATGACAATAATAATGATAATAATAACAGTAATAGTAATAATAATAATCACCATAATCATAAAAAAATAAATAGAATTAATAATTAGTAAGTTTCAGAACTATTTAAGAAGAATAAGGATTATCACTAGAGGTATTTACTTAGTATTTTTATTTATTTTGTATTAAGGACAGCTATAAACAATTAAAATGTGACCAGTTTAAGCGTTTGAATCAAATACCCAAAGACAAAGGCGTACAAACATACATATAGCCCTCCCAAAGTGTCCCAAGTCTAAGATATCTGCCTTCCCATTGCACTTTGAAATATAAGCAAAGGTAAAATCATACCCCAGAAATGGTTACAATCATTACAAGGTAAGATGCTATAAATTTGTTTTCAAATTTTAACATTTGCTACAGGTTTCAATATTTTCTTTTCAGTTACTTTTACTTGTTTTTGAATATATTTGGAATAGAAAGGTTTGTCTGAGGTACATCCCCATGAACAAGTGGCTAATTTGAAAGTTAGCATTGATGACTTAGAGCGATCGTCAAGGCATCCCACTGAAAAAACTAATGAGAGACTACTGCCTTGGTAATATCCGAGCAGATCTTCATTGGATGTTTCTTATTATGTGTTAAACTTCATAAGTGATGTGAGAGTTTGATAATCACGGCAGCCACTAAAGGTAAAATGGAATTTACCTCGGCTAGGATTTTCAGATAGACTGTTGTTAATTTCTGCCAATTACAGGATATTTGACAAGGCACTTTTGATGCCGAGGTATTTTAGAAAACCATATAAATAGCACATATAATGTAGACAATACTATGTTAGTAACAGACATTGATAACAAGCTGCAAAGATTGTTAAGTACTTTAAATGTAACATGCGTAATAGGAAAATTGACCTTTAGCCTCATAAAAACATAACAGGCTTGAAAAAGAGGAATAGCGGCTTTTAACAAATATAGGCTTTATAAAAGAAATGAATATGATCATATGATTGCTCTCATCTTGCAGTTTTAACAATAGGAGATGGGAAATTAAAAGAAGAGATACAAAATTAGAATTTCAATAGCTATGAAGGAATTTTGAAGATTATCAAAGGAAGCAAAGAACATTAGCAAGAGAAAAGATGCCAAAGAGGGAACAAGGAATTGATTAATATGGTCAGCAGTATTGTATGAATGGGAGCCTGAACCATAGGCAAAGTAACAAGAAAGAAATAGAAAATGTCAAAATGTATTTATGAACATGATGAAAATCCATGGGACAGCCAGATTAACTAATATGAAAATGTTTCATATAGGTGGAGTTGACAGACTGTTGATAGTAACAATAGCAGCACAACAGCTAGCTTCTGTTGGACACACACTAGGGAAAGATGTATCGTTTTTTACTGTTTTAAGCTGTCATATTTTGCACTTTTTAATACGAAATAAAAATTATATCACTTGATCAACACAGAAAAGTTTAAGCAAAAGGAGCAAAGTGAAAGTAAAGACAAATTTGTGTCTCTGTTATGAAAAGAATGAGAAAACCTTGCTTTTAAAACAAAGCCCTATAGGGGACCAAGTGCAGGCTTGCTTGAAGATTCATGATCTTCAACTTGATGCATCTGAGATAGATAGACAGATAGATAGATGTATATATATATATATATATAAATATATATATATATATATATAAATATATATATATATATAAATATATATATATATAAATATATATATAAATATATATATAAATATATATATATATATATATGTAGATGGATAGGTAGACAGATAGGTTCAAAAAATTTTTACTTTAAAGTATGGTGACTCTATTTCCGTGATATGCAATATGTACCTAGAAGTATCTTGATTTTATGAGCATAGGTACAATCTATGAATATCCATAATTTGAAGGAAAAGCAATGTTAAAATAGTATACATTTGCATGGAGGAAAGCTAGAGGAATTAAATGTTTAAGTTTGCCATTTTTATCTAGTTTTCAAAATCCTGGGTTTTAAACGATTATCCGTAGGAATGTTATTGTAAGATACTAAAAAGTAAATTTCTTATATGATGACTTCAATCAAGAAAGACTACAAGCGAATGGCCTAAACAAACAAAACAATGGGATATGAAGATAGAGCAACTAGGGGAATGGGCGGGGTAACAACACCCAACAGCCTAATGCCGCTAGTCTGTTTTGAAAGATAAATTAGCAACTCATTATATATACAGCTGCTTGTTGTATTCTGTAGCTTCCTCTACTCGCTGTTTCTTTGAAAATAGAAAAAAAGAAGATTAAAGTATACAGAAAATCCAAAGCCTTTAATCTTGCTCAAATTTATGAAAAGAAAAATAATTAGTTTCATTTTGCGAAAAACTACCATATGAGCAGGAAACAAAAACCTTGAAGCTCCTAAAAATTCCACGTCAAACAACAAAACACCTTTTCTCCCAAGTAGAAATTTTGTCTTTTAGAATCTATCCTACATGACAAGCATAAGGTCCAATAGAAAAGGTATATTTTAATCATTTAAAGTCTGCTTTTATAACCCATATCAATCTACTTCATATCCTTTCGATTATACTGACCATTTTTGTCTAAATTAAGGATTTTCATTATTGGAAACACCTATTTGTTTTGAACTCCATTATTTTCTTTAAACTTTTCAGAAATTCGTCTATTGGAAATTCACCATTTTAACTGTTCCTATAAAAATGTTCTCATTTGGATATTCTAAAGAAAAATATTTTAGAAGAAGAAATCTCTACATATTCGAGTTGATTTTATAGGATCAATAAAATTTACATAATAGCAGGTAATTAGTGGAAGACATTTACTTTTAACAGGTCGCTGACCTTCCATTTAAGCAATACAGCCAATTAGCAATACGCATCCTACTGAAAAGAAATCTCACTGATAGTGTCTTGAAGAAGAACTTCACAAGCGTTAAAAAGTGTCGAAATATCAAGACAATAATTTGGTAAACGGATGGGGATTATTTTATTGTTAATTAGATACGAATACTTATTTTACCTTTTTGAACAAGAGCTACCGTTTAAATTGCAGTAATGAACGGAAACAAAAAAAAAGTTTCATTTTATTGCCTCAAACTATTAATTTCCTCTTATTTTTTTGCATATCCGACTTTACACGTGTTCAAAGAACAGTACTGCAGTGTTTATTTTCAATGAAATATATCAATTTCGTTACACGAAGTTATTCCCTGAAATTACACTCCTAGAGAAATAAAAGGGGAATCTCAGTCAATTCATGTCTTGCTACATTGACCGGAAATTTACTTAAATGCAATACTTATCAATACTCAATCTCAAACTATGTAAACAGTGGCTTTTCCCCAGGGTTTCGGATATGAGCATGTTGTTAGAAAATTAAGAACTCTTGAAAGTTCTTCCTCCTGTTCAAAGACAGGAAAATATCGATTTGTTTGTCATTAACAACTTAACAACTGAAATTTCCTGTGACCCCTCCTGCATTTGGAAGTAAACATGGCTATTGCCCTTCCTTAAAATACCAAAGGTCAATGAACTATTCGTTATTATTATTATTATTATTATTATCATTATTACTATTACAATTATTATTATTATTATTATTATTATTATTATTATTAAATTTAGCTTATTGCTTTGGCTGGTGAATTGCCGATATTCTCCTGTTGGTCGAGTTATGACAAATAACAAATACAAGTTTCTTTCAGATTTCACACATCAAGTACTTTTCGGAGGATTCGAGCTGTTCTCAACAAGGCAGAATTTATTATTACTATTGAGTGGTGGTGCAATACGAGCCTATGGGGGACTCAGGGGTAGAAACCCCAGCAAACCCACCCGACTCCCAGCCTGATAAGGGTGGGAGTTATTATTATTATTATTATTATTATTATTATAATTATAATTATTACTATTTCTTCTGAATATTACAACTCTTAGATGGTAGAGGTCGGTAAAATTCACTAAACATTAAGTTACTACTTGTAGCCTCAGGTGTTTAGTACAGAACGAAGAATTCTCATTGTTCACAATTAGCACTCTTTTTGTAGAGCACCAAAGTGAATATTCAGACCGATGGTGTTAAGATAGCCCATGAAATTTTAGTTATCGTTCCGAGTGCTCTAATTACTATCGGGATGATTTTAGACTCACTGCATTTCCTGATCTCAAATTTAAAATCATTGTACCTTTTGATCTCGAGTCCTATTCTTTCCTCAATTCTCGTGTCAAAGGGGCATGTGACGTCAATAATTAAACGATATTTTCTCTTCTTATACAAAATCAAAATATCAGGTCTATTGTGTTCTACCTTTTAATCAGTCAGTATGGTTAAGTCCCATACCAATTTAACATCATCGTTTTCAACAACTGCTTCTGGTTTATGCTCGTACCACAGCTCACAGTGGCGTAAATTGTTAATTTTGGTTAGCTCCCAGTGCAATGCCCCAGCAATGATATCATGCTTTCAGGTTTTATAATAATTTTGGGAAAGAAAATTCAACTTTGACAAAATATGAGAAATAGCTTCATCCCATTTGCCACAAACTCTAAATAGTGGGCTTTTGGATGTTTTATCTATAAAAATTGAACGGATCTAGTTCTTACAGCCTGCTCTTGAGCGTCAAGTATTGTCCCTTTGATAGCTTTTTAAAGCTCTCCAGATTTTAACCAATCCCTCAAATGTTTATCCCGAAATGAAATGGCTTTAAAGAACACTCTATGGAGGCTCTTCTGAAGAAGGCTAAGCTGACATTCCTCAAGGATCTGCCTTTTTGGCTTGTCCTGATCAATTGTGCCTTCTCTGAGTACTGCGTCAAGCATTGGCTCGTGCGTTTCACATAGTGTCTTGTAAAGGGAACTTTTCTCAATCAGGATGCAGAGTAAATTACTATTATTATTATTATATTACTATTATCATTATCATTATCATTATCATTAGATGTATTGCACACTGCTTTAAAAAATGTTTCTTGTAAACTTGATCAGAGGATTGATAGTTTTGAGGTTTGGTTACAACAAGCTTCCTAAACTTTCAAACACTTTTAGGAGGATTCTTGTGGAGTGTACAACACAGTCTTTGCAATTCCACTATTCCGGTATCTATTCAATTCTTTCAATCTTTCAGGCAATGCTTTGATGTAGTTTCTAGCAATAATTATAGCTGAAATAACATATTTTTTTTTGTTTTACAGCATTTTCAACTTTTTCCTTAAGTTATTATTGTTATTTTTTAATCAACATTATTAAGAATTTATTTCACATAGAAAAAACAGATAGAAGAATAAAATAACTCCTTGTCATATGCAAAATTGTCACTGCTGTAATTTTTTCACTCGTGGGCCGAAATTTTATAGGGAAACTAGCATTCTCTATTTAAAATTTTTGACGTCCTGTAAATGAATTTTCAGTAATAGATCAATGGTAACAAAAGCTGATCACTGGATGCATCTACTCTGGTATAGGTTTTACCGTATTTTCACAGTTAAATAACGTCCTTAAATAAGCTCTTTTTCATAATAACCACCACATCACGGGTTTTTTTTGTAGGAAAAAGGAGCTATATGAATTTTTCTGAGATAAAGGATATTATTTGGAATTTAGAAAAGCTCTAATAAAAGATCAGAAAACTGACTTAGACACTGAAGTTTATGTTTGAAAACACCAGTAACATATATCATCCGGCTGATATCGAAAAATAAGTGTGTGCTATTACAGAGGTGTTCTTTTCCATTTTTCAAACAATTTCTGGCTTTGAATTAGTGTTTCCCTAATACATGCCCTTCTCTCATTTTTTAGAAAAATCAAGAAGCACTATGGTACAAATTGATAAAAAGCATGATAATGTTCCACCAGTGTTATAATTCATTAGTGATTCAGATAATTGCCCAAAAAAGATAACCCCTAGTAAATGACAGCTTGATATTCCAAGCTTCCTGGATTCAGTTCGTAATGCCTTGATTGATTTTTTAATGACCTGACTTCAGTATGACAGTTTAAAGTAGGAAAAAATTTTCTCATATTTTTGTGCATTTTCTAAAGCCATAGAACGATCAACCAGCTAAAACCAAGGCTTGAAATTTCTACGTGTAGAGTAAGGATACAGGGCAATCCTGTTTTTCATTTTGTTGTATGTCTACAAGTAGTTAACATTTTGTTGTTCGTCTGTACTTAAAGCATGCTTCGTTTAAAAATATGTTTTATTTTTTATTTTTATTTAGCTGAAAAAAATTAATACGTTTCGAGATGTTTATTAAAGTGAGATAAAACATCACATTTTAGAAAAAAAAATACATTGGAACAAACAAGATTCGAAAATTAAACCTCTGGTTCACCAGAACACTTCTCTGTACCATTCAAATTGTTTTCACATCAACAAATACCTCTAGAGACAGTACTTTAGTGTATCCTTATTTAACTTCTATAAAAAGAAGAAAAATTACATTCTATGGGCACATAGGGTGGCAAAATTCCCTTCAAAAAATGATAATGGAAGGCACTGTTGAGGGTAAGCGAGGAAGAGGAAGAAAAAGAACCACATGGACAGACTACATTTCTGGTATGATGAAGAAAAACATGAACGAGTGTTCTAACCTTGCATTAGACAGACTAGTGTGGAGGACTGTGACAGCCGACCTCTTTGAGATGGCACCCCGGTAAGGTAAGGTATCAAACTCCGCCTGGACATCTGCTACGTAGATCCTCTTGCTGCTGGTAAGCTCGGATCATGGAAGAAGGTTGAACGTTGTGTTAATACCCCTATTTTGTAATAAAACCTCAGTTAAAGAAACAAACACCAAAGAATTATCCATACGTGGGATGACAAATCAGACTGATGCAATTATGACGGACATTGACCAAACTCAAACCGGAGCCACTGTCCCGATAGTGAATCCCATGAAGTAAAAATAACCGACCGGAGTAGGTTGCTGGGGTGTTCCAATTAAATTCCAGAATGGAAATTTTTGGCAAGAACAGCAGAAAAGAAACTGAAGTCAGAACAATGGGCCCCAGGGAAGAGTGGAAGTTCTTGCATCTGACAGGCTGCATTGGTCATCTTCGGTAAGGACCTCGTGTGCAAAAGAGCGCAAAGAGGATCAAGTAAGTAAGTATCTAACTTCGGTATCCAATGAAGGTCACAGAGAGTTTATGAAGGTTGTTGGTTTATATTTTTATAAGAAACCCTCAGAACTTTATAGTCAAATATACTAAACAAGACAATAGAAGAAAATATAATATTATACAGATAGTAGAATTCAAACAACTGCACGATGGCCACTTTGATTGTTTCTTCTGTACTTTGTTGAGGACGGTAGGTAATTGATTAGATTTGCTTTCCTACATTTTAACTTGCGTTTATCGGGAGGTACAATGTTCTTGATAGAAAATAATGTGAAACTTGAAATAAGTCACTACTGTCTTCTAATTTATAAACCTTACTGCTTAATGACAAATCTGCCATGTTTGGTTTCTTGTTCGCAAAGAAGCCTTCTTAAAAAGATAACTGTAGACTACCACAATAAAAACCCATAGTATGCAGTTTTCACTGTGTTTCTATATCCAACTTATAACAAACTTATGATTTTGATAAACTGAAAAATAGATAATTGATACTTACCTAAAATCTTAGAACTTAGATGCTTACATTTATATTAGATACTAACGGCCTTTTTCTTTTAAACTATCTCGATATCATAATTGTTAGATGACGTAGAGAAATTGAAAAATAGTGCTGTCATATCAGTATAGAGGGTGTGATTAACTGGTCAGGGAGGTCGCAAATGAAACTGAGAAAGAGGAGTGATCAAGAACAGTTGCACTCTTGCAAGTGAAGAAAAAAGTTTGAGGACTGCTTTTCAAATAACATCCCTGTTAGATCACATAAAACATCTACATGTACTAGACCTCAGCCAGATATACCGTATTATTTAGTTTTCAGAAAAATCCTTTATGTTTTGCCTTGTCAATTGCTATTAATTCTAGATACAAAGGCAGATAGCTAGGTGGATTAACAGTTTAGAGAGATAAAAAACACTATCTGACCCTAGACTTCAGACATTGTTTTAGAGCTTGTTTGATTACAAAACGTTTACTCAAAGGGATTTTATTAGGTAATTGTAAGACTTTTTTGGTAGCTTTTTGTTATGTTTCAGACATTTGAGTTCCTGACAGAATTTTAAACTTTATGCTATCCATTAACCATAGCATAGATTGTAATTATTAAATTCCAACAATATTTACCAAAAAAAGTTTTTACTACTTATATGCATGTCATACCCATCTAGTATAGCAAGGAGGAGCAATGCGATTATGTTATCACTGAAAATATTAGGCTGAAAAATTATATACCAACAAAGATTTTTAGTAGAAAGTCAGTAGAAACAAAACAAATAAAAAGAAAGTAATTTATAATAGACTCTTTTAAGTGCCTTTAATATATATATATTTGTTTGCATTAGTTGCTATTATACGGTGAGAACAGAAAGGCACAAATATAGACAACAAATATAAGTAATTCATGAATGTGTAAAGTCTTTTTGTTTCTTTTGTTTCCCTTGTTATTTCTTACTTTTTCATCAATTATGACAATTTGTACACCAATCATAATAAAATTTTACAAAAATTTGAAAGTCTGTGTAAAGAAAAATGTTGTCCGTTCACTGATCAACGCAGTGCATGAAACTTGAAGTAGCAATGAGACTGCAATTGCTTTTCTTGTGCTTGTATATATATGTATATATATATATATATATATATATATATATATATATATAGTGGTCGGGAGGTTTGACTTACAACCTCCAGGCTGAAGTAAGTAAGTAAGTATATATATATATATATACTTGATCTGCAGACAGTACCGTTTCGCCCTTTGTGGGCTCATCAGTGCAGTACAGAGCTTCTGAGACATAGCTATATATATATATATAAATATAAATATAAATATAATATAATATGTTACATATACTAAAGATAGACAGACGGATGAATGGATATATATATATATATATATATACATATATATATACATATATATATGCATAACTCTCTCTATATATATATAATATTTTACATATACTAAAGATAGATAGACAGATGGATGAATGGATGGATGTAAAATCCAAAATTTTAGAGTGCATGAAGACATAATGCCTTCTTTTTAATGCTGCTCTTCCATTTTGATAAAAGATTTTAATATTGTATAAAATTTATTTCGCAAGCTAGGCAAAAATTNTCTGAGACATAGCTATATATATATATATAAATATAAATATAAATATAATATAATATGTTACATATACTAAAGATAGACAGATGGATGAATGGATGGATGTAAAATCCAAAATTTTAGAGTGCATGAAGACATAATGCCTTCTTTTTAATGCTGCTCTTCCATTTTGATAAAAGATTTTAATATTGTATAAAATTTATTTCGCAAGCTAGGCAAAAATTAGGAATAGGCTGCTAAAAATTATTTCAATTTTTTGTCGTTATTAGTATTTCTTTACTATTATTAAAGAAATAATAGAAATAGATTAAGAAACGGATATTGTTTTTAATAAACAAATACATTTTATACTAATCTCAATAATCAAATATCAGGTAAAGATTTTTTCCATATATCTTTTCTTTAGATAAGTCCAAATTAAAATTACTGTACATGATTTCAAAGTATGATATTTGTTATAATAAACAGAAAATATTCTTTGTTGGGAAGCTTTTATGTCTGCCAGGAGAATTTCGAAATACACTAGGCTTTGAGACCACGTAAGAAATTTCCAAAGGTTGTTGAAAAGATAACCTCAAGAATGAAAAAGGTGCATCGAATGAGAAATATGCCAATACATACAGAAATATTTCAGTCTTTAAAATATGACAGTGCAAAAAAAACAAAAATCAAGAAATATACAAGTAATTTTTGTTTGTTTGTGATCATTCCTAATTTGAAAGAAACTGGAGAATTTGTTCATAAAAAATCAAAATCTGTAGCTTTGAGAAAATAAAATCTTACTGTCTTTGAAATCATCAACAAGATACATATATTTTAACCCTATGTTTTAATCAGATCTCCTGCTCCAAATCCTTATGTAGAAAAATAACAACATCTTCATGTGACTAGTGGCACGATTGTTATTATTTCTGGTTAAAAAGGCCATTTTAATCTAATCGCTTTCCAGGGTTCGATATATTAATCTTATGATATTTAAAAGAATTCAAATTGCTACATCACATAACATTAAAAAACTTTCTGTTTTCAAATTGTCTTCAATTTAACGCTTTTATTCAATTTCAATAATTTGCGAAGTAAAAACATTGACAGTTTATCGTAAAATTCTTGTTAATAATTCGAAACTTAGAGGAAAATATATCGTAAATGATTTATCCTTTTAGATTTCGTTAAAGAAATTTTTTTCAAATTTTTACTGTAGCAATTTGGTTTATATGCTATGCTTAAAAAATGAAATTCTATAAAATTTCAGCTAACATTAGAAGGAATGATATTACATTATCCTTGCACATGTATATACGGCTTCAAAAATCAAATGTTGGTTTCGTGTTTCGTTGTACTACTCTCTCTCTCTCTCTCTCTCTCTCTCTCTCTCTCTCTCTCTCTCTCTCTCTCTCTCTCTCTCTCCATGCATATATATATATATATATATGAATTAGTATCTTAGTTAAAAGAAACATTTTTTGATTTTTATTCGAAAACATCTTTTTTATTTTTATATTGTTTGTATATATACTGTCTTTTCTATATCTCTATATGTGTTTAAGAGACGTGTAAGTGAACTTTTAATTTCCCAATACTCCTGTAT
>RDPX01000007.1:2925388-2982399 GCA_003991215.1 Morbakka virulenta | reverse complement strand
AAATAAAATAAATAAATTAAAAGTCATCTAACATAGGTATAATTTATTTTTATTTATCCTCATATATATATATACTTCAAAATATAACTATTGTTTCTTTTTTCTTTCTTTCTACCTCTCTCTCTCTCTCTCTCTCTCTCTCTCTCTCTCTCTCTCTCTCTCTCTCTCTCTCCCTTTCTCTCTCCATGCATATATATATATATATATATGAATTAGTATCTTAGTTAAAAGAAACATTTTTTGATCGTTATTCGAAAACACCTTTTTTATTTTCATGTCGACTGAATATATATTGATAAAAATATGTGTTTGTATAGTGCTAATTGTCACTTACCTTTTGCCATAATTGTTTGCTTTCCATTAGTTTTATTATCGGACATCCAATTTGATTGTTTATTTGTTTGTTTCTTGGAAAAATCCAGTTTTTAAACAATTGCAAGAGTAAAAATCTCTACAATCACAGCTGTTGCGTTTTTACCAACTTGTTTGAGATGTGGAAGTCTCATTTTCAGAATGAGGATACACTTACATGTTTACTATTAAACCTACGTTCGATACTTTTGTTCAAGTGAACAGGAAATTTTGAAAAAGTTTAAGCAATTTTATCCGTCATTTTGGTTTGACTGTTTTCATGAAAATCCTTTATCAATTTCTTTACAGTTCCATACGATCGAGTAAATACTCGATTAGTCTTTCTTTATTTTTTCAGTCATTTGCATGATTACTCGATCGTGTCAATTTGACAGTAATTACGAAAAAATATTTAGGATATTTTATCAAAATCAACGAAAATAGTTTGTAAACTTCCTATTATACGTCCACTGAATACAAGGCTATCGGATTTCTGATTGAAAAATACCAAATAAAGTTCCCTGAATCCCGATGTCAATATAGACATTATTTGCAACAAAACCAGTTTTCTAGTTCAGTAAATTGGTCTTAATTTGTGTAGGCTAAATTTTTTGCTTACGCCAGCTTTATATTTGTAGCCTATTGGAATTGTAATGGTCAGATACTGTTATGCCAGGTTAAGTCCCAAAATACCCTCTGAACCATTTCTTTGCTTTCATTTGCCTATTGTATTAATAAAAAATACATTTCCATATCAAATTTCAATAGGTGTAATGTAAAAGATAACTATGTGTGATTACCTTGTAAAGAAGTGAAGACAGAGAGGTGAAATATAAGAAATTTCTGGGGTTTTTTCTTTTTCTCATGTTTTAGACCCCAAAATAATCTTTGTTGCTCTTGTGTGTCAAGCGTTCCTGAGAGTAAAATTGTTTTCAGCATTTTTTTAATTCAGTTTTTCAAGAATATGTCCATTTCAACATTGTTTTTCAATTATAAGATGACATTATAATGATGTAGTATTGTACTATTCTAATTGCATCATATTTCTGAATATTGTTGAAGTAACAGCATTTAGTACAGGTAGTGTACATGGAGATGACATTTTTTGATTACTTGAAAAACAAATTTAATGTGAAAATATAGAAAATACAAATGTTATTTGTCATGAAAGAAACGCAAGGTTTAGATGTCAGATGAAAAATGAAATAATCTCCAGCTCTCTAGCTGTAGTGGAAAGCAAGAGAGTTTTATCAAAAAAATAAAGTAGTAGTAACAGAATGTATTACAGTTGTTGTGGTAGTCTTAGTCCTGGGCATGTGTGTGGTAACAGCAGTGAGATTTTCAAGTATTTTATTGTTTGAAATGAATTGCAAGAGCAAAGAAGAAAATCGTGGTCATCATCTATAGGACAGACCAGGAGCAGACTACTGGAAAGAAACACAGATCACAATATGCGTGAAAAAAACCCAAGATAGCAAAAACCGAAGTCATTAAAAGCTAGAAAACAGAAGACTTTCATTGTTTTTTGAATCATGCAAACAAAGATAGTGCACGTCACTGCAATTTTACACATATACACAAACACACACACACACACACACACACACATATATATATATATATATATACGAAATTAAATATAGTTATGGCTGTGTCTCTCCTCATTATAGATATTTCAGCATCTCTGGCATGTAGTTAATAAAGCAATTCAACTATCGTCATGAGTGATATTTCTACTGTTGGATACTGCAACTTGTACTGCATGTATATGGTATTGTACGGTAGAATAGAATTAACTACAGATGTCAAAAACACTCTTACTCTCAACTAAAGAGGGTTGGATTACCTAATATTTGATTCTCTAGCAGTACATTGTTTATCATCTAACTTCATAAACAGGTTTTGAAACTGACTTGGATTTCAGAGAAGGCCACAATTGCTTTATTGTCCTAACACCTCCCAGGATATATCACTTACTATGAATACCCAAGAATGGATTCCCGAATATGTTTGGAATTAATCTGAATGATCTGGAATAATTTGATATTTTTCGGATAAGACTCAAACAAGGTTGTGTGTATTATGTTTTGTCGTTGAGGTACTAAAGAGCACTTGATTGGAAAGCAAACCACACAAAAACCTCTATCCATTCATCCATATGTTTACATCTACATACAAATGTACAATCACTGACATGAGATTGTACGATTTTGTAAAACTTCTTTTTGTATCTACTCAACAGAATTAGTAGTCTAATAGATAAGCTGAAAGATTAAAAAAAATTAAAGAAAACTGGAAATGAAAACCAGAAAGCAAACGTTTTGTTGACAACAGTTTAGCATGACTAGTTATTTACTCTGGAACACTTATAGTCGCAATTCATTGGCAAACATTATATATATATATATACATCTTCTTAGGCCTTCATTGGTCAGCGCCGACAATGGAATAGCATTTGGCATGTCTATAGAGCAGTTTCCCTTATATCTGCAGAGACCTATGCCGGGGAGGCAGTCTCTATTGCATTGGTCACATTTGTATGTAATGGCTGGTCCATCGGAGTTACTGTGCTCCTTTCCTCCGGGTTCGTTTCTCTCTATCAACATACATCAGTTTTTCTTGCCCTACTTTTAGATGCTGAGTTAGGGCTCCGCTACCTTTTGTGCAATTATAGGCCAGGCTCTCCAAGGACTCACTGTTAATGTTGATGGCCGTCATGCCTCTCTTGGGCATGTCACAGTAACGCAGTAGTGGCTCTCCAGTGGCTCTTCTCCCAGCGACCAGTGGAAAAGTTTGGAGATGCAGCCATCCTACATTCGGTGGATATGACCTAGTCATAGGAGTCGGTGCTTCCTCAATGGAATGAACATACTGGGTAGGCCAGCTTGAGATAGGACAGGTTAGAAGCTTGCAGTATGATCTCGTATCGAGGTAAATGTCTTTTATTGAGGTGCCGAGAGAATGCTTTACTAGCATTGTGAAGAAGATTCCAAAGAGGTTCCAAAGAGAACTGGAGCAAGGATACAGCTCTGATTGATTCCGCTGCTGATCCAAAGGTGCTCAGTGGTCCTATCGTTGAAATCCACAGTCTTTCATGCCAGATCGAAAGACTCAATCAAGTTCTGAGGTTTTGGAGGGAAGCCTTTCTTTAAAATGATTCTGAATAGACCTTTCCTGCTGATAATGTCAAATGCCTTGTTGCCTCTGTAAAGGTAATGCACAAGGAGATCTGCTGTTCTTTGCACATCTCATGGAATTTTCGGAAGCAGAAGACGACGTCTACAGTTGTTTTTTCTCAGGATCCGCACTGCGACCCTGGGTTCGGTAAGTTTTTTCAGGCGGGCCAAAACTACCCTGGTGTAAACTTTGCCTACGATGCAGAGAAGTGAGATGCCTCTGCAGTTGTTACGGTTACTTCTCTCTCCCTTGCTCTTGTAAAGAATGAAGACCCTAACATTGCTTATGTCCTGTAATATGGTCTTGTCATATTATCTTGTCAGCATTGGCAGACAACGTTTTGCAGTTGAAGTAGTAGATAAATCAAATCAGGGAGAATTCTATCACGTCTATCACGCTTTGCCAGAGGTCAAGCTATTAATGGCTTTTCTCAGCTTGTTTATTGCTGACACGGTGTTGAGTTCTTCCATGATGAGCGGAGATTTGATGGCATGAAGGGCTGCAAATGTGACACTATTTTACCCGGAGTAGAGGTTGGAGAAACGTTTTATCCAACTCTTTTTCTGACTCCTTTGTTAGTGATGATTTTTTCTGTGGAGAATTTGGAAAGCGTTGTCTTGTTCTCCCCTGGGGTCAGTGCCTTCTCGATGCCGTCGTAAGGTGTTTTTTATGTTACCTAGTATGACCTTGTGTAGATGGGTTCATCCAGGCCTGTTCAGTACATATTTGCATAGCGCCTTTATTTCTTTCCTGACAGACTTTATGATTATTTGTGGCAACCATTCACTGAGGACGTAGCAAAAAACATCCGGTTTCTTGCTATTACAAAAAATCTTCTTTCGAGGCAGGAAAGCCATGTTACAATGATTAGAGAGAGAGAGAATCGAATTTGGAAGATAGATCAAGGCCAGTATAGCTACTGAATCGACGTTGGATACAGTCCAATAGGCTAGGACAATATGGTGGGGCACCTGCCCAGATATGACAACAATATATGAGACAAGAGCAAGTAATAGACTTATAAATTTTTGAGTAAGATAAACTAGGGCAAAAACATCCATCAAAAAAGGTGGAAAGAATGGATGTTTGATGTAATTAACTGTAACCTGCAGACTGACGTGCACAAAAGCTACTCTGGACCGGAAAACATATGATAAAAATAATTTTTTACCAGAGAATCTTTAATCAAAAACTAAAAGCCCTTATTGATGATTGGAAGTAAACTAATCGGTCTGTAATTGCGAGTAGTAACTGATTACCATACATTTAAACACAGGAATCAGAGCAGAAGCTTTTCAGTGACAAGAAAAACATGAATATTGGCAGTGATAAACAAATCAAATTGGGATATTTGTTTAGACACGTTTACAGTCAGTAAAACGTGTTTCATCTCTCTCTCTCTCAAGTGCCATATCCAATGACGTTAACGACCGTGAAAATATACCAGATTGTCCTCTCCTTTACCATAATTTCATCAGATATGATAAATATTTTATTATCTTCTGTGGTGCTAAGAACTGAGGACTATCTTTCTCCTTCATTTGTGGTTAATGAAGGAGAAATATATAGGTACAACCTTTTTAATTTCTTAATTCAATGTATTACTATAAAGTCACATTGTCGGAATACAATTCAATTTCTTTAAAATGTTTCTTTGGTCTCTTCTTTTTATTTTTATCTTTTTATTTTTATATTATGGTACAAAGAATTTGTGGTAAGACAGTCTGTGATTTTCATCCTACAAAAGCAACAGTAAATTATATGTGAACATTTTAGATTTGGAACTAAGCAAGACACGCAGACCCTTGTCAATTTCTTCTAATAATTTGTTAATCCATTACTTCATCTGCTTTTTTCTTGATTTGTAAACTGAAAAAGTAATATAGATTTTCTATTCTTCAGAGACAAAAACAAGGCCGTTATTTATGATCAAGAAACAGACAAGATACAAAGCTATTACCTGTAAGGAACTGAGGAAAAAGCAAAAAAAAAAAGAAAAAAAAGAGAGATTTGGCCAAGAGAAAAGAATTGACCTAAAAACTTCCATTCAAGTGGCATATTGGAGTCATAAGTCAAAACAGTCCACAACCTAGCTGTCTCCGAAAAACAGCTACATTTACATAACAATTCATTACAAAGAGGAGCATTGACGTAAAAAGACATGAGAAAAATGAGTCACATGGAATAAAAAAACTGCCCTGGTACCAACAAAGGTAGCTCATCAGAACACGTCTTACGATAATAGCTATAGAAGAGATTTAGGCAAACTACACTTTGTCGCAGAGACAAGGGTTGTTTAGTATCACTAAGGTTTGCACCTATCAAGGTACAAACACGCCTCTGAATTCTATCAAGAACGTCAGCATGAGATGAGATAGCACCTTTCCCGAAGTCACAACATTACCCTATTAAGGACTGATGAAAGATTTATAGAGATAAAAAACTAAAAAAAGACTCAAGCATAAACTATTCTATATAGAAATGCAAAGAGCCATCGTATTTAGAAGCAGACATACGAATAGATTGAATATAAGAGTCCCAAGAAAGATCTGGAGAAAATAACACATCAAGCTGTCTCATTTATGACAATTTTTCAAGAGGAGAGCAGCCACACCATTGTTAACATCAGAATCATCGTCCAATAATATTAGGTATTATATTCAAGTTGCTACTGAATGACATCAAGGTACTGAATTGAAAAAGAATACAGGCATTTCGTTGCCCATTCACTGACAGCCTGGAGGTCAAATTTCAAATCTACCTAAGTCCAAAATCTGATTAGCTTGTAAATGGAAATCTGGCAAAGAAACAAAAGAAACAACAATTTTATTTAGAGAGGAATTGGCAGTAAACAATCTAGCATAGAGATGAGCCTTCTTCCTGGAGGACATAGATATTCAATCAACATAAAAAAGTTGAAGAATAATCGACTTGTCATAATGCAAAACACTATTGAAAATCTTCCAGAAATCTCATCTTCCTCGTTTTTGGAAGAAACAAATTCACAAACTCGTTCAGAATAGTGAGATTCAGCAACAGAAATCACACTTTCAAAATCAATGCTAGCCCATGGGAAAAAAAAGATTCATCAGTTCCATTATTTATCATTAAACATAGAAATCATTGGGATAACCAATAACAAATGAGCAATTAGCTTTGAACTATAGAGGAGAATGAGATTCGACTTTGTAATTATCACAGATAAAAATATTTCTATCCCAACCCGAACATTTTCTGTGAATTCAGTTGCAGCTCCAGATATTAATTTGGTGACGACTAAATTCCAAGGAGTATTGATAAAAACTATTGAAATACATCTCATTTAGCCTGACCAAATTGAAATAGCTTACAATGATATGTCATGTCAACAAGACTTGAAAAGGGGGGATACTTTAGTAACATGATTATTCTTTCGTAATTATGTTGGTAATTATGTTCCCTAGTTAATCAAGCAACAGTAAATAGGGATTACTAAAAGGAAAAGTAAATAAAAGTAGTTTCAAAAATGAAACGCCTGGACTCAACTCTAGTCATAGTCCAATCACATTGATTAAAATTGGTAGAAATTGATACTCTGAACAATGAAATTATATGTTTTGAATATTAAGAAAAATTATACAAAATTGATAAAAAGTTGAATTGGCTTGCCAAGAAGACAGAGTCAGCAGCTACCAAGAAAAAAAAAATTATAAAAGTAAATAACAACTGAATATGCCAAAGGATGATTCTGGCAATAGTAATAGATAATACTTTCCTTTAATATCTTGCGTTAAATAAAAATGACACTTTTCTCACACATTGCCGTTTCACACTCTATTAAAGTATTCATTCTCAAACTTTGAGAAATATTTACTACAAATATTCTAGCCATGAGAAAAGATGTTTGCACAAAATTGTTAAGGGAAGTTAGAACTAAAATGTCAAAGAACCAGCAGTAGTTGATCGATTAAAGAAATATCCATGTTATATGTTTGTTTTGATGGGGAGGAGGATCTGAAAAGCCGAAGAGTGGTATCAATAGGTTCTCCTAAATCTAAACCCAAGCTGTAGCTTAGAGGGTTTCTCACTATAATTGTTGCCTTTTTCTTTGAAGTGTGATTTAGTGCCTTGTCAGAAATAGCCATTAAAACAAGTGATTGCCCGAAATACAATATTTTTAAAATTTTCATTTCTATTGTATTTTTTTCTGATACCTTTTAGTGCGAAGAAATGCGACCAATATTATATGTACTTAAAAGTATAGTTATAGACAGAAGCAAACTACTAAAGTATGGCAATATAGCTACACCTCTTGATAGCAGATAGATGCTAATACGACAATATGTGATTAAAATACTTGTATGTCTACCTATATTAATTTACTATGTTTTGACCATTAGGCAGAAGTGTTTAAAAAGTGCCTATAAAATTTGCTTTTGTATTAAACAAATGAAAATTCTCTTTTGTCACAGAATGAATCAATAAATAACATATACAAAAAGCTTATCCCTCCTTTAAGTGTTTAAGCAGTAAAAACAATTTTAGCTAAAAAACTAATTTGTCACTAAAAGGAGAAGTAAAACTTCGAATAAATTCACTGAAACAAACAGGTCAGATTCGTTTTAAAGGAGTAGAGAACAGTGGTAGGGAGTTACACAGCGCATCTTTCGCCATGTGTTTTAGTAACGGTGATTTTCCCATAAAATCTCTATACTATCAATAGGAGGAAAAATCGATTGAACAGTGGGAGAGGATCTGGGAATTAGGGGCCAATGCCTTCTTAAAGGCATCAAAAGCTCTATTGTTTCTAAGATACAACAAAGTTATTTTTACACGATTAATAATATTTCGCTTGTGCACTTACATATCTAATCTGTGATATGCCAGTTTAGCTTTAACGCGGTTATTTAAAGTGTGCAACCCTTATACTGTAGGTATAGGAAGACGTTGGGGTACTGGCATGTTTTGATTTGATTTTTCCACCACTTGGCAGGTATGACATGTCCCACAAATTAAGGCCACGTCGTTGTGAATACTAGGCCAGTAAAAACGTCTTTAGATTCTATCTTTGGTCTTACGATTACCTAGATGACTATCCAAGGGTAGTTCATGCACCAATTTCATGATTTCTACTCTTTGGGATTTTGGCAAGACAATTTGATGGATAACAGACCACTCCTGGTCTGCAAGTATACTTGCAGTAAGAGTGTAACTCATGGCAATGCACCTGCCCCTGACTATAGTGCTTTTCATATTCTGGAGTCAGAGATAACTCTTCATTTCTTTTCTTATACCATTCTGAATTTCACCAGAGCATGTGCAATAACAAAATAAGTAACGCACAATTTTTCTCTGAAAAGATGTCGAGAACTATGTCAATTTTTCTGTTTATTATCATGTGAACAGTCATTTTCCCAGCAATGGTGAAAAAGGAGAAAACCTGTACTTTCACAAAAATTAGAAAAATCAACTGAGAGTGAGTAAAAAGAGGAATGTCAATGTTCAATATTAAGAGAAGAGACAAGATCAGAAATGAGGCGTTTAGGAACAGACAAAAGTAAAGGCACATTGGAGAAAGAAAAGAATATAAGAAAGTAATATTCAAGACATATGGAGAGAATGATTAACACTAAGTAGTCTAGAAGAAAAACTGAATGAAGAACCTAGAAAAAGGAGGAGAGTTAAAGAATCAGCGCAAAGAAGAGCGAGGGATGAGACAGAGGAGATGGATGACAGCATACGTATGCAAGTGTTATAATGGAATAATATAATCACACACGTAAAAAAGTCTATGGGTGCAATCTGGAAACAGTGACATGACAAACTAATGTGAATAAAAAGATTTAAATACATTATTTTAAATGTAAGTAATATGGTGTGTATTGAATTCCTATGTAAGTAAACTATTCACTTGAGTAATTCAACTCAGGCCTCTAAAATACGAATAGAAGTTTTTAAGCTGAAGAAGTTCATAAAAAATAACAGAAAAAGCTAGGTGAACTAAACTAAAGAAAAATTTAAGACAGTGGAAGGCTGCTAGGAAGGGAATAGTAAAGGTTTTTGGAAATCAAGTTGTATTGTAAATGCTACTCATAGAGGTTTCAACTGGCTCTCATGTACAGTGAAGGAAACATGTCTCTTACATAGTAGATTTCATTTCCGAAGCGCTTTATTTGGTATTGCTATAAAGAAAAGCCGAATTCTTTGGCTGGTTGCAGGATAGTGTTTGTATTTTTCTGGCATAGTAACTGTATTTTTGAGTGGAACAAAGGGTATTAACAAAAAGGTGTTTCAAAACTTGCACTGTATATCAAATTAAAAAAGAAGCAGGTATACACAGGGGGTATTTATTTTCAGAGAGGGTTAAAGAAATACTCCTTTTAGTAGTTTAAAAACATCAACTTGGGTCATTTTAAATCACGTTGAATCCAATAGTCTTATAGCTCCTACTTCACAAGCTCTCGTTGCTAATTTTCGCTTCTTCTATTAAGGTTTAGTAGATTTTGGTCTCTTCATTTTTGGAGTTTTCGTAACATTTTTGTCTTTCAAATTATGCCTCACTTCTTAACCACATGAATGTTTCTGGTTTCAAAATACTAGTGGATTAAAGACAATTTTATTTGTAAAAAATAAAGTCAGTTGATGCCAAACAAGGAATCTCAATAATTTAAATTTCAAATCTCGCAATGATGATAGTGAAAATATCTTAATTGTTAAAACTGTGCAAATAGTCATTGACTAGGGATAGAAAGTTGGTTCAATTACAGTTTTATTACAGGTATTTCAAAAAAAACCTGCAGTTAATACCAGGGTTGCCGAATTGGCCTTTTTCAGACCAGATTTTATGATGTTGGGCTCCTTTTGAGGAACAATAAGGATCTGAGCTATTTGCTGATCTCTAGCCTTGGAGGAAGCTTTATCGGAAAAAGCTGCATTTCTTTTAAAAGGAAAGAAAAGAATTTGGTCAAGTAAGAAAATGGTTATTTTTCGTACTGTTGTGAAATTTCGACCATTTTTGAAGGCAAAGGCAAAAATATCATCTGGTTATATGATCTGTTTTGTATTTGGAAGCCTTATCCTGATTCCGTTATTATTATTTAGAACAAAAAACGAAGACTCCTTGTTGAAACACATGGCGAAAGGCGGAAGATCATACGAGCTGATGTTGAATTAAATTTTGTTTGTATACTGAATAAATACAAAGAGATAAATGGCTTTTCTTTTGATGGCAGTTAAAAACATAGTCTCTACAGATAAATTAGAAGTATAATACATATACATAATATATAACGCAAGCCATAGGAAAAACAATATTGCATATATTCTTATTTCGATGTTTAGATGAAGTTAGTTAACTCCTTACAATTAAAACAACTGAGGAAAAGTACAAAACCTTTAAAGAAGCATAGAATTAAAATTCAAGCACAAATATAAATAAAAAAATTAATTGATTAAAATATCTCTCTCTCTTTCTCTCTCTCTCTCTCTCTCTCTCTCTCTCTCTCTCTCTATATATATATATATATATATATATATATATATATATATATATATGTTTGCATATATATTTACGTCGGAGATTATCTAGGTTAATTAATCTTCTAGAAATGGAGCAATATGTATGCAGGGATATATATATATATATATACATACATGGATATATGTATATATATGTATATATATATGTATATACATGTATATATGTATATATATATGTATATTTATGTATATTTATGTATATAGATGTATATATATATATATATATATATATATTTGTGTTTGTATTTGTGCTTGAGTGTTTGTCTTGCCCATAAAAATTTTATCGCAGTATTTTTGCATGTAGCTATGTAATTTCCACTAAGGATATTCTGTATCAAAGCAGAAAACCTTAAATCTATATGGAACTGAAAAACTAGACTTCCATCAACTTCATACAAAGCTATCGTGGTAACGTTTCACTTCTGAGGATACGTTTGTTTTTACAGAAATAGATTTATGTCTGCTTTTAATAATTATAGACAAGCACTTACTAGAGGAATAAAGCCAACAAGGAAAAGAGCATTATCAGGCTTTTTTTGACTTAATTACGTTACAGACAATAAGATCGGAGAAGCTCCTTTCAAAATAACAAAATAAAGTGTTAACTGGCTTCTAAGCTTTTTTAAAAAAAATAAATACCTAATCTTAAATTCTTTTTTATCAACTCATTTTTGACTGTTATATTGGTTTTTTTTCAGAATTACAGCAGAATTTTTAGGGCAACTTAATAGGTAATCTTTAAAGCTTTTGCAGTGCAAGAAATACAATGGATATTATAAAAAAAGACTTTCACCTTTTAATGTGTTATTGTATTTCGATAAATCTTATATCCACATGTTTCTGAGGGCTAGTATGTGATAATGCTAGTTAAATTTTTAAAAATCAAGTAGTTCAAAGAAATATATTTAACAAAATAAATTTGTCATGAAATTAAAGAAAAGGAAGTTTAGATGTCAGATATAAGGTCATCAAAAAATTTATTGGAATATTATACTTTTAATCGGGTTTGAAATTAAAAGATCAAAGACCATTAACCAAACATTAAAACAATAGACTGAAACAAAAGGAACATTTGATCTTCAAGTCATGTTCAGTGATTTCTTTTTAATCTGGCAAATTGTATGCACTTTACTCCAAAAACCGTCAGTCAAGGCATATTCAGATAGAAATTTTGCCACTGCAATGAAAAGATGGAATGGGAAAATAATAGCAAATCAACGAAGGCTTGAAAATTCTATTGATTGCAAATAAACTTGTGGTTTAAACGATAACTGCTGAAATCTTTAAAAACGTAGTTGACAATGAAATCAAATCAGGGAATTTGTGGACAACATTTCTTTATATAGAACTTAATCTCAAACACTTGCTATTGTTCTGTTATTGAGTAAAAAAACCATCAGAAATGCACAATTCAGTTCTCTTATCTAAAATCATGGTAGGCAAGTATTTAACCTTTATTTTCCAAGCTCAAATACTTCCATAGGATTCAAAATATATTGTACTTATAACAACTTGAAACATCAGCCTTCAACTTAGTACAATTTCTGTAATTATTACTGTTATGACCATATAATAATAAGAGCTTAATCACCATCGAATCTTACAAAGTTGCCTTGTAGGCAGCTATAAGCCGCAACTACCTCTACCACAGTTGCTTTCAAAAGGAAAAATGTCATTTTTAAAAATAATAGGGTGATTGTTTGCATATACTTTTAAAATAACGCTCCGTGTTGAAACAAATATTGTTCCTTTTACTATCATCATATGAAACAGTTTCTGGAGACTTAACATGCAATATTACACGTCATGGAAAATACTTACGGCAACTTCATTGAGATGGAGTATCAGATCATTTGTAACTATCCTAATCCAGATTAAATATAACCAATATTCTATAAAATAAACATTCAGAGACAGCAAAATATCACAGATAAAAAGTGATTTACAATAACATACCACTTGAAAGTGACTGTTGATCGATACGATATTTCGACAAGAGAAGAAGAAAGCCACCTTGACATATAGCAGGTTCCAAATCTTTCGTACGGGTTTACTTCTGAATTACAAACGCGGCTTGCCCTCGGGTTGTCTGCGTGTGTCAATGGAAGTGCAATATGCATGACTTGACAAAACCAAAAGATCACTGCACAAGATCCATTTTTAATTGGGAAGTCGGGTGGGTGATGAATATTCATAGGCGATCAACCGGGGATAAAAGCAAGGTATATAAAAATGGGAGCATGTTTGACCTCCTTTTTAGCATAATAAAACCCCACTATTTCAATTTTCCAAGAAACTGTCATAATATATGTTTGCAAAAAAGATTTGCTTTTGGGAAACTAAAAACGCTGAACAATTCTAAGACCTAATGAAATTGAAAAAACAACAACACATGATAAAAATAATTGTCAAGCAAATGGTGTTGATTTTATTTTAAGTTGTCTTAGGCATTCTTAACAAGACTCCAGAATTTAGCTCTTTATGGATCACCTTTGCAGAATTGTAAGTTGGTGGTCAGGCAACAAACAAAGTAATATAATGTCACCTTTTTCGTGACCCCCGCAGGTTTCAATTGTTCTGTATTTTTCACCCTGCATTCAAATAGTGAAAATTAAAAAAAACACAGAAATTTATCTTTCTTTTCGTAATATCTTGCTTTTGTTTTTAAATGTATTGCAGTCGTTGTGGTTCTACAAGGGTTAGAGTTTTCACAAAGCTGTGATTTTCCAGCACCAAAGTAGCTGGGATCAAGTTCAGATACTCACCGAACAAACTCATGAGCTTTCATTGAGTTTGTATCGGTCCACCCGATATAAACAACGGATTCTGATTGCTAAAAGGCACGCAAGGAATTCGACAGGAGATAACAGAAGACTCATCCTGTGGATCATTGCCCTCATTGCACAGTAATTTTCAGAACCGATTTTCCCTCTTATTGCTTCTAACAAACAGGGATTTTCTTGGTTACGTTTGGCCACTGCTAACTTCTAGTTACGTTAGAACAATCAGAAGCAGTGAAGTTCAAGAATTTTAGAGTGAAACCGCGGTTGTAAAGATCTCAAGCTTATCTTTCTTGACATTATCACTGATGGTAGAGGGCAAAACCGTTACTATGACAATGTATCAAACTTCAAGCCTTTTATTATAAGTAAATTCACATTCAGCTAAAGAGTCTAGAGCCTGTGCTCCAAAAGACCTCTTTGTGAGAAAGACAAAAGAGGAGAGCACGTGACTCTGAAACTGTTGTTATCTTTTTTTCTAGTTCCAAGAGGTCTTGAATGCTTTAGCATTTTTGCGACACGCAAAGAAAATATATGTTATGCATAAATTTCCAGGCAATTATTTTTGGAATGCATTAATAACAAATAATAACAAAATATTTTCACAAAAGCTTAACAGCGTTGGAAATAAAGAATTGTCAAAGCTCACATGTTGTTGATTAATTTTGATACTATGGTGTTTTTTTATTATTCTTGTGTGGTGGGTTTATCACATTGCAATGGCAAACTTGAGTCATAGCCTCCGCAATGATCTTTAAATTAATTGATTGACATGCAAAAACAGGTAAATATATGTACCACCATATATATATACATTATATATAAGCATTATATATATACATTATATATATATATATATTGCATGTCGTAATTTAGTAATTACAAGGTAAATCTCTAAACAATAAAACCCGAATATAGTAAATAGCACATGTATTAGCAACAAACGAAATATACAGAGTGTTTTGTAATGAAGGATTTTTGACCAAGATGATACTGAATGTCCCACAGGAGCAGAGGGGAAGTAGAGATTATCATTAAATCAGATTTACAGACCGCGACATCTTCTCAAAAGACTCTTGAATCCAGAATTTCCGTTTTGATTGCTAAAAATTATGCAAATGGTTAACTACCGTATTCATATCATTGACTTTCCCGGATAAGTAAATGTATAAGCAGAGAAAAACAATTCAAATTTTTTGAAAGCGTGAAAATGTTTTAAAATTTGGAAAATAACAGCTTTATGGAAATCAAAATTCAAGTTAAATGGACTGTAAATATGTATTTGAATGTAGTTGAGCTTGGGTTACTACAAAGGCAAATTATTACTACCAACGTCAGCCCCAACGTTCCAGAGAGCCTTGAATGCAGGACATGGCAGCAATTTTAGGGATATTAATAAATTCCAGACAGAGGTATTTAATATTATATACACTGTGAGATACATCACATTAAGTTTTTTGGGGAGACAGCATTGTCATAGAGTCTTTTGGGTACATAAAAATTAAAGATTTGTGGTTTTCTAATTAAAATTACTCAAAATAATGAACTGGAACAGAGCAGGCTTGAAAGGACGTGTACATACAAAGTAAACAAGTATTTAAATTTGTGGCATGTAAAATAAGGACAAATTTAAACAAATGTTATAAGTATAGCAGAGCTTCGTTGCAAGGCTGCCTGAAAGGATAAAATGAAATAATTTAGGTTACTTTAGTATTTCAGAAACTTAAATTTTGTTCTTGGGCATTTCAAACTACACTCCATGATTAGTTGTTTTGTTTGACTAATTGTCCATGTGCTCCAAATTTCTGTGCTTATGTAGAACATTCTTGCCTGACGAGTAGTTATGAGCCACCACTTGTTAGATATTACACAGAGTAATAAAATACTTTTTGTATCAGTACATTTATCGAGTGTTTAATATCCCAGATTATAACTAAGGTTTATGATAAGAAGTAATCTCTAAGAAGTCAATAATAACCATTTGGTAACTTAAATTACCACGATAACCTTTTGTTGATCACATGATGACAGGAAGAGGAAAGTCCTGCTTGCTTTGAAGTTCTTCCAAGAGTATGTTCTTCCAAGGTAGTTTACTTCAAATAGCTGTAGATACGCTATTACGTATTCTAAACAAAACAAAATTAAAGGAAAGATGTACCGAGATGACATTTTAAAACAAAAATTCTTGGCATCAGATATTTTCTAAGGAAAATTATGACTTTCAGATCTGAATACCAAAGATTGTTGTAGAGCATGGAAGAGGCCATCAATTCAAACAAATAGATTTTGCATCGACAGAGAGTATATGCTATTTCATCAAATATTTTACAAATATAGTTACATACAATCACCAATAAAGGAATATTTATAAAGTATCAACTAGAAGTAGCTGTTGCTATCTAAACCCACATTCCTTACTAAAGATTTCCGTTATCTTTTAATGAATTTTCTTCCACAGTTGTTCTATCAGCTTCAGATCTACCTTAGTCATGGCATGGGTTAGTATTTACGTTTACGGCAACTAATGCGTCCAGATATTAAACTACTGCACAAGAAAATCACAATGAAATTACAAAGCGAGGTGCTCATTAGTAGTTTAGTCAAAGCTAAGAGTCATGAAGAAAAAGGAAACTGTCTATGGTAACAAGGTTAAGAATACAATTTGTCTTTGTGATGGCAAGATTGACTTTATCACATGACAGTAAGGCCCTGTTGTCAAATCTGGAAGCAAATGAAATGTGGCTCTTTCTTCTCAATTACTTTATTATATGAAAAGAACATGTTATCGACTCTAAACCTTTTCCAGAGAAAACCATACACATATTTTCTTAAACAGAAACCAGTGCTCCTTTTACATCCACCTTTATTGTCTTTGGTCATCTGGTGCCCTTTGGCTTTCTGTAGTCGGCAACAAAAAAAATTACACTACCAGAAATGCAACCTAGTGTACTGCTGTAGCTATACCGTTTCCTCCAAATTACTTGTCATTGTTTTCAATCTAAGCATAAGAGTCTTTTTTTTCTATCTTCTTCCATTATTTCTTCTATTTTCTTTCCCCCAAGTTTTGTTATTCAATATGTCTCCGAAACACCTTTTTAATTATGATTTTTGTGATCTGACGCCTAATTGAAAATTTTGTACGTAAGTCACTGGTTTGTTCTTCTTTCATTTCCTGAAGTTACAATCAATATCCGTCAATTTGAATTCTCTTGGAAAGAAAAGATGATTAAAGTAATGGGTNGCTATACTGTTTCCTCCAAATTACTTGTCATTGTTTTCAATCTAAGCATAAGAGTCTTTTTTTTCTATCTTCTTCCATTATTTCTTCTATTTTCTTTCCCCCAAGTTTTGTTATTCAATATGTCTCCGAAACACCTTTTTAATTATGATTTTTGTGATCTGACGCCTAATTGAAAATTTTGTACGTAAGTCACTGGTTTGTTCTTCTTTCATTTCCTGAAGTTACAATCAATATCCGTCAATTTGAATTCTCTTGGAAAGAAAAGATGATTAAAGTAATGGGTGTTCGATTTATTGAAAGTTTTATAAAAATATTCGATATACAAAAAAACCAGTTGGTCATTTTGAAAAAAGCAATTTTTTATGCTTTGTAAAGTCATCGTTTTCTTTCTAGTAGCTGCTACTGAAAACAGTCCTACCATGGGGGTTACAAAAGGATCCACCAAGCCTGATGATAAGGAGGAATTCCAAGTACAGTACATTTTTCATTTTGAAAAAAAGCTAAACTTTCTTCAAAGTAGCTTATCTGAAAGTAGAACACAGCCATTTATGATTCTCTTATTAGTTTGAAAGAGATTTCTTTTTTGGATATTTAATATTTTTTATTTATTGTCAGAAAAACGTAGGAATTTCCCCCCATAAAACAAGAGATGACAAGTGACATCCTTTTATTCATTTGAAGGTTATGACGAATAATTAAAACTGATACATTTTCTAATCACAGAACTTTGAACTAGTGAACGGATACATAGTTGACAAAAATATCACCGGAAGTTCACAGACGTGAAAAAGCTTGCTTGATTTAGTTAAATTCAATGTGCACGATTGTTTAATTGACAAAAATTGACTTCATAATTAGTTTTTTACAAGTTCATGTTTTGAAAGTAAAATTCTGTGTTTGATCGGTTAAAATAAAGTTTTCAGTCTCATTCAAATACTTTTGTTTTAAAAATATGTTACATAGAAACATGGACTTGACTGAAATGGCAAATTTTTTTTCTTCACATGCTCATTTTTTTTGTACAGCTGATCTCATTGTTGCAAACTATCTTTTTATTTCGTATAGTATATTCATTTGATTTTTCATTGCTTTTCAGCGTGGATCATCTGCAGCAAAAAACTCCATCTGTTATAATCCAATAATGAAATGAGTCATTGAATGTTAAAAATGATAATAGTGCATTGGTTTTGCATTGGTACATTTAGTTCTATTTACTTTTCTTGTTACCCTGGCAACTCAACGAGTCAATACTGACAACTTGAACACCAAATTTAAGGACCAGAGAGTTTACACAGTAGGTGTGTTAGGGAGGATTTGCTCCACTTTTCCTCTTCTAAGAATTTATCCAAACCAGCTAAGGCTATACTAAATTCCTTTCTGCTTATTACAAATTACTTTTAACAAACGTCTTATTTCTTCATCATTAAGACACTGTTTTTGTCAAATATCAATTTTTATCCACAGTAGAAACTTCACTTCTCTTCTCTTCAGCTAAAATATCTCTGTTGTATTTAGAATCCATATATATTTTCCGTGCAGGATCATCAGTTTTACTTTCGTTTTTTAAACTGTTATTTCCAGTGTTCTAAAGGGTTTCCAGTCCAGAACCTTCCATTACACATCATAACATGCATACCCCAAGCCAAGGATAAATTTATCGTTTATAATATATAAAAAAACCCAGTCATTTTGTTCTTTAAATTTCTGATTCTCCACAGCTATATTTCTCATTCAACTTGTCCCTAAAATGTCTGGATTCCCTTAGACTGTTAAAGTTTTCTCGATTCCTTTCATTTATTTGGATTTGATGTCATCCACAATTTTTGCTAATTCAATAAGGCTTGTTAGGATAATTTCCTACTTGGTGCAATAGCTGTCAGGTCATTAGCAAATGCTGGATCCGTACTAGGCCTNCAATGAGTCTATACTGACAACTTGAACACCAAATTTAAGTACCAGATCGTTTACACAGTAGGTGTGTTCGGTTGGATTTGCTCCACTTTTCCTCGTCTAATAATTTATCCAAACCTGCTAAGTCTATACTAAATTCCTTTCTGCTTATTACAAATTACTTTTAACAAACGTCTTATTTCTTCATCATTAAGACACTGTTTTTGTCAAATATCAATTTTTATCCACAGTAGAAACTTCACTTCTCTTCTCTTCAGCTAAAATATCTCTGTTGTATTTAGAATCCATATATATTTTCCGTGCAGGATCATCAGTTTTACTTTCGTTTTTTAAACTGTTATTTCCAGTGTTCTAAAGGGTTTCCAGTCCAGAACCTTCCATTACACATCATAACATGCATACCCCAAGCCAAGGATAAATTTATCGTTTATAATACATAAAAAAACCCAGTCATTTTGTTCTTTAAATTTCTGATTCTCCACAGCTATATTTCTCATTCAACTTGTCCCTAAAATGTCTGGATTCCCTTAGACTGTTAAAGTTTTCTCGATTCCTTTCATTTATTTGGATTTGATGTCATCCACAATTTTTGCTAATTCAATAAGGCTTGTTAGGATAATTTCCTACTTGGTGCAATAGCTGTCAGGTCATTAGCAAATGCTGGATCCGTACTAGGCCTAATTTAAGCAATATGCAGTATACCATACACTGTTAATATAAACAGGCAAAAGCTGAGTTCTTTGAAATATCGACCAAAATTTCAATACTTTCTGTTTCCCATGCATTTTTTGAGTACAGATTAGCTTTATCTTATGTTGTTCTGAATGACTGGACTGCTCTTTACAGAATTTTTTGACTAAGTCAGTTATACAGAATATTTCTTGGACAACTGTCAAATGCCTTCTCTGGGTCAAAACGTGTCTGGCTTTGTTACCTCCTAGTGCCTCTTAGGTATTCTTTTCTTTCATCGATATCCATAATTCGTTTCCTCTAAAGAAAAATTCTACTTGTTGCTAAATCTAACTGTAATGGCTTTGTAGCTGAATACGTTGTTGTGCTTTGAAGAGTTAACGAGGAGTTTGAATACGTAGCATATCAAGATGTGACTGATAATTTTTGAAATTCTTGCTTTAAAATGATTGAATCAAAAATTTAATTTATTGTCTTTGTCTGTTCCATCTTCCTTTTTCTGATACTGTTTTGTTGTTGTAGTTAATGTTTTTTTGCTAAATCTAAACAGTATATCCAAATAAAGAAAGTTTACTAGTTTTTACAATAATTAGTACTGCCCTAGGTGAACTTAATAAGAGACTCACTGTTTAGCTAAGGTCTTTCTTGTAACAACTTATTGATGTTGTCATTAGATTTCAATGTCAAACTGTTTCGTCATACCCCTTATGCAACTTGTATATATTGCACTCTCATCCTAAGAATCTTGCAAACTCTGCTGTTAATCAGTCGTTCTTTCATTTTCGTTACCTTCTCGCCAATAGTGCTTATGTTTGCTGTCCTCAAATTCTATTATTTCTTTAACATTTTACTCTGAAGACTGGTTTTGGGTACTATTGAACGTATCAAGAAGACTACATTGATGCAAGCAAGTTAGAAAATGTACGTAGAGTCGTCATGTTTAACAACTGACTGTCCTTTGCTATATTGGAGCCTATCAAATCAGATATAAACAATGATAGTTAAAAAAGAGAACTTCACTAAGTCAATGATAAATATATGATTAATCAATACGAGGAAATATAACGGAGAATAAATCATCTTTAGCAAAACAATTACTTGATTGAGCCTGAAATCCTTGAATGTCATGAGCCTCAACTTGCTAACATCTCTCCTTAAAATGCTGAAGAGAAAATACCTCCAGCCAAGGAAAATATACTTAATGAGATTGGTATTTCATCAATATACTTAATCCAGAGGAATTATCAAAAATTCAGAACAATGAGGGAACTCTGCTTACAAAAAAAATATATGCGTGTGCCTTAATTATTTCGACCTAAAAAAAAGTCGAAATGATTTAACGTTGAACCATCTTATTCTCAAATTCTTCAAGTGCAAACAAGAAAATTGGTATAAATTGAAGAAAAAATATTCCAAGAGGCTAAACAATTTAGATGGGAGGAAAAAACAAAAAAGGTTGAAAAACGTGGAATGAACTTTATACATATGATAATATAGACTTCAGCATTCAAATGACCTGAAATATGTATATGTATATGTATATGTATATGTATATGTATATGTATATGTATATGTATATGTATATGTATATGTATATGTATATGTATATGTATATGTATATGTATATGTATATGTATATGTATATGTATATGTATATGTATATGTATATGTATATGTATATGTATATGTATATGTATATGTATATGTATATGTATATGTATATGTATATGTATATGTATATGTATATGTATATGTATATGTATATGTATATGTATATGTATATGTATATGTATATGTATATGTATATGTATATGTATATGTATATGTATATGTATATGTATATGTATATGTATATGTATATGTATATGTATATGTATATGTATATGTATATGTATATGTATATGTATATGTATATGTATATGTATATGTATATGTATATGTATATGTATATGTATATGTATATGTATATGTATATGTATATGTATATGTATATGTATATGTATATGTATATGTATATGTATATGTATATGTATATGTATATGTATATGTATATGTATATGTATATGTATATGTATATGTATATGTATATGTATATGTATATGTATATGTATATGTATATGTATATGTATATGTATATGTATATGTATATGTATATGTATATGTATATGTATATGTATATGTATATGTATATGTATATGTATATGTATATGTATATGTATATGTATATGTATATGTATATGTATATGTATATGTATATGTATATGTATATGTATATGTATATGTATATGTATATGTATATGTATATGTATATGTATATGTATATGTATATGTATATGTATATGTATATGTATATGTATATGTATATGTATATGTATATGTATATGTATATGTATATGTATATGTATATGTATATGTATATGTATATGTATATGTATATGTATATGTATATGTATATGTATATGTATATGTATATGTATATGTATATGTATATGTATATGTATATGTATATGTATATGTATATGTATATGTATATGTATATGTATATGTATATGTATATGTATATGTATATGTATATGTATATGTATATGTATATGTATATGTATATGTATATGTATATGTATATGTATATGTATATGTATATGTATATGTATATGTATATGTATATGTATATGTATATGTATATGTATATGTATATGTATATGTATATGTATATGTATATGTATATGTATATGTATATGTATATGTATATGTATATGTATATGTATATGTATATGTATATGTATATGTATATGTATATGTATATGTATATGTATATGTATATGTATATGTATATGTATATGTATATGTATATGTATATGTATATGTATATGTATATGTATATGTATATGTATATGTATATGTATATGTATATGTATATGTATATGTATATGTATATGTATATGTATATGTATATGTATATGTATATGTATATGTATATGTATATGTATATGTATATGTATATGTATATGTATATGTATATGTATATGTATATGTATATGTATATGTATATGTATATGTATATGTATATGTATATGTATATGTATATGTATATGTATATGTATATGTATATGTATATGTATATGTATATGTATATGTATATGTATATGTATATGTATATGTATATGTATATGTATATGTATATGTATATGTATATGTATATGTATATGTATATGTATATGTATATGTATATGTATATGTATATGTATATGTATATGTATATGTATATGTATATGTATATGTATATGTATATGTATATGTATATGTATATGTATATGTATATGTATATGTATATGTATATGTATATGTATATGTATATGTATATGTATATGTATATGTATATGTATATGTATATGTATATGTATATGTATATGTATATGTATATGTATATGTATATGTATATGTATATGTATATGTATATGTATATGTATATGTATATGTATATGTATATGTATATGTATATGTATATGTATATGTATATGTATATGTATATGTATATGTATATGTATATGTATATGTATATGTATATGTATATGTATATGTATATGTATATGTATATGTATATGTATATGTATATGTATATGTATATGTATATGTATATGTATATGTATATGTATATGTATATGTATATGTATATGTATATGTATATGTATATGTATATGTATATGTATATGTATATGTATATGTATATGTATATGTATATGTATATGTATATGTATATGTATATGTATATGTATATGTATATGTATATGTATATGTATATGTATATGTATATGTATATGTATATGTATATGTATATGTATATGTATATGTATATGTATATGTATATGTATATGTATATGTATATGTATATGTATAATCATGATGGCAGTAGCAGTCGAAGGCTGGAAAAATATAGTAAAAGGAGAAATCTCAAACAACGACTCGTATTTGGTTTTTTTGTTACATAAACTTTTGTTGCAAAATATATCGTGCTATAAGTTGATGATGATACCAATCCTTCTTTGTACCCAAGCATGAAGTGATCTTTGAGGTTTCAAAGAATCCCATTGCAAGCGGCTTCTGCAGCCGTTTACCGTATGCCTCTTCCTATAAACAGACATGACAGCCTTGTAAATATTGAAAATAGATTAAGGCTTCCTTATTTAAGCGTTAAAAAAGAGAATGATGCTGCTGAATGGTCAATGTTTCTACAATTGCATACTGATTTAAAAACTAAATTCTAATCAAAATGTGACATAGTTTCCTGAAATAAACCTACAGACACAGAAAACTATCAAAGGACTTAGAGAACAACATTGACAGAGGCAAGTTTTGTTTGTATATTCACCTACGACCCAGAACATATTCATTGGTTGATTTTCAGATAGATTTAATCATGCATGTTAAACAAATTCTAGTAACGGATCAGTGAATAAATTCGGCTTATAGGAAACTACTACCATTCCATTAAAGCCCCCTTTTACTCTTTCCACTTTTTTTTCAGGAGCTATGTGAAATTTCATTGATATTGGAAGAATTTAAGGTATCACAGTTAAAAAGACAAATGAGTGATGGTATAGAATCTGAAAATGAAAGGAAAGAAAAGTACATTATAATTAAATTAATATTCTTATTGATATGTGATATATTATCTTATATCATATTATATATTAAATTTAATTATATTACATTATAGTATATCATATTATATAGGATATATAACAAAATTATCATTCACTACTATAATCTTTATGATTGATGCAGCTATTAAGACACTCCCAATTTTGTTTTCCTCTGTACGCTATATACAGTAAAAAGGAGGAAATAGTCCTTTTTCGTTAAAATAAGCTGTTTCGAAATAATAATTTGAAGCAAGCTGCATTCAAGAGCAGCAACAAAACCTTCAGTTTGAATACAAAAAAAACATGGGCCTGTTAAAACGGGGAAAAAATCATCCCAGTAAGCGGGGTACCATGGTAGGATTTCCTGTTCAATGTGAAGGCCTTGTCAAACAAAAGATAAATAATATTTAGATAAATGGGCTTGAATGTTAAGTATGGCCTACTGAGAGAGAGAGAGAGAGAGAGAGAGAGAGAGAGAGAGAGAGAGAGAGAGAGAGAGAGAGAGAGAGAGAGCCCTCTTTTTCAGTTGATTTTTTCTTCATGTAAACAGTCCCTGCACAACTACACACACAAACAAAACGGAGAATTATCAAGCTAAATAACATGTGCCAGAAACTTTAAAAGTGTTTTTATGCGCATTTTGTGATTTTTGGTGATTTTTTGTGCAAGATCTTTATACTAAGAACTTAGGCAAGTTTCTGTTAAATACGTTTCTTTGTGAAACCCCATTTTCAAATACCAGTCGTTCTTGTATGCTCACAAATGAACTTGTAAGAGGCGTCCTTGTAAAAAAATTGAGCCCTAAGAAACCTACATTTTATGAGAGAATTTCAATGGCAAGAAGCATGCAAACATAGGAATTATCAATCAAACATGATTACAGTTTAAATATTTTTTACATCACACAAGTGACTACCTTGTTAAATTTCATTAAACCTAAAAAATAACGAATTAAATATCTAATAAAAAAATTTACTTTACAAACAATTTCACTAATGTATGTGCTATCAATAAGTATTCTCCTATTTTTGTCTAGGTTGTTGTCTAGAGTTAAGTCGATTCTGAAAGCTGCTGAAATTTTTGACCATGTTAGTCTCCAACAAACATCACCCTTACTACCGGTGTATTTGATAATATTTTAAGAATGAAGTAATGTCTCATATATGTTTACACAGTTTTTTTTCACAAGTTTTTTTTATTTTGTATTAAAATCAGACCCTGCCATGAAAAGAATTACTTTTGATTAAATATCCCAGGATACTTTTTAAGAGCAAAAGCTTTTTAAACCCACGATCTTGTCCTATCGAAGAAACATTGCATGCAATAAAAACCTTAACTAACATAGTCTATTACTGTTTTTGACTTGTTTCATGAAATAGACCTATCAAAATTTGGCATGGTACAGTAAACAATTCTTCAGCCTCTGTCCAGCTATAACCTAGTTTTTCTGTTTCAGTTAGGATCTTTAAAACGACCTATTTTAATGCTTAACAAAAATGTTTAAATTTCTCTTAAGTAGCTATATCGTCTCAATATTTACTGGTATTAGCTGCTTTCAAACCACTGGGATACCAAGCGGAAAAAACAACAACAAACACCACGCTGTTTTTGAGTCCATTGGGCCATTGCAGGAAAAAGAAACTCAAAATCAATTTGAGAATTTATGGATTATTGTGTTCGAAAAAGATTGGTCACATGGAGCGATGAAAAGCCTGACAAAAAACGTGAATTGTACACAACAATTCCAAGATACAGCAGATATCCCTAAAAATAATCGACCAGATAGTTGATATCCTTTGTTTTTCACAAGTGCTAATGGACAACAAAACCTTTCTGAATATTTAACACTTTTCAAAAAAGCTTCCCTTTGTAGTTGCACATTCTAAATCTAATTTACCATATAGCAGACACTTTTTTAAGGGCCAAATAAAGTACTTTAACATAGAAGCTAACAGCCTCTGGTTACTTTCCGGTTTGTCGATAAATATTTATAACTCTAATAGAAAGGGGTAACCTATATTAATAGATTTAGTTTACTTCCTGGAGCGACAAAAGATTCAGAAATCAAGAAGAAAAAATAATGTCTTGGTTACCTTAATTAATTTCTGCCTTCCTTTTTGAAAATAAAATTCTTTCTAGCAACGAAAGTCATCAAAAAAAGATACATGCATTACTAGATTTTTTACGTTTATTAATCATATATAGTTACTAGGTTATAAATTAAATATAGAAAACCTAATCAAAAATTTAATTTTATGATAGCTTGGAACCCCTGTCTCCCTAGGATTTATATGCAGGGGTCAAAATTTAAAAAAAACACCACAGGTTCACAGAAAAGGTCATGTTATTACTTTATAAGGAATTTACTTTTTTATTTAAGAGATTTTCCAATTGGTGATTTATTTACTTGTCTTAAAAGGAAGGAGATAATTGTTCTAAATTTGAAATATATACAAAGTGACAAAATTTACTTGCCTTGGTGATCCTTATTACAGAATATCATGATTATTTTCTAACTGCAATTAATATTCTTTTCAGCTAAGATATACTAAGACTAAGTAAAACCTTGGCACTATACACCTGTTGCAAATTCGTTTTGGTATTAATACACTTTAAGTAAAGCCAATACTAAATATATAAACATGTACATATAAACAAGATATAAACAGAGAATAAATGGGGTGAAAATGGAGAAGGTTTTGCTTCTGAACCAATAAAACATGGCCTTTTTCTTTTTTGAGCTTCAAAACTCCTTTTATTTTTGCATTATTTCTTTTTGTTTTCTTACGTCTAATTAATTTAGATTATCCTTTTTTTCAGAATAAGATAATTTTGTTTCTCAGGGGGTAGCTTATAGATATATAAACACGCCTTTTTATTTAACTTTCTAAGTAATCGAAGAATGGTTTTGCTCTTAGAGTATTTAGTTACAATGTTTTCTTGTCTTCGGTAAAAATTTTTAAATTTTACTATTTGGTAAGAAAAATGAAATGAAAACCGCCGCATATACAGTAATTTTGTTGCTTTTTTCTTAAGTTCTTGTCGTACCTTCAAAAAGAAGTCACGTCGTGAGCAACCTTTTTATAGCACTTGTCAAAATGGTTTCATATCGAGTGAACCATCAATTAAGACACCAAAATATTTATATGTTTATGTTACCATTAGTTTGGTTACCTTAACTCTAACATCCAATAGTAATATCTTTTCTGTCATTTATGTCAACAACTTCTAAGTTTATAACAGCGTCAATAAAATGACAACTGTCATTTATTTCAATATGACAACAAAGTTTACAATTGCGTCAGTAAAATCGCTGAGAAAACTAGGAATAGGGTCCAACTGAGGATTGCTCCTTATGTGGAATTTAGCATAACAAAAATGTGCCTTATTTCGACTGATCATACTGAGCAATAGCTTCAAAGGGATTGTTAGTTGGCTAATCTATCGCATGGTTATGTAAACCGGACTCTTGCTAAGGAATTTGAACTTGGTGATAGTGTCTAATGCCTTATTGCAGTCTGTCAAGTACGACCCAGCCTGGTTTGAATTCTCAACTCTTCATAATGTCTCATTTACAAAGAGTATGAGCTTGATCAGTTGAATTCTGTCCACCAGAAGCAAATTTGTAATGATAGATCAATTTAACTTATAAAACAAGCCTCGACAATTTTCGGCAAGCAATTTTCTCAACAGCTTATATTTTCGACAGGATTGATTATGATTTGTAATAATTGAATTGAAATCTGAAGTTGAACTTGAAAACTGCAAGAATATTGCCAAATTACTTGCAAATTTACTTGTATACTTGAATATTTCCAAATTTTCAATTGCCTGGTATGACGTCATTTAATGGTCACACTGACAATATAAATGACAGGGATTTTAATCGCATCATTTACATTCTCAAGAATTACTGCAACTAAGAGGCGACGCAAAACACGGATTGGTAAGAACGTCCCTTTTGTGACAAATCACCTTTTAAATACTATTTCTAGAAGATTGCCTTCGCGAATAAAATACCACAGCAATCAATAACACATTCACTCTTGGTGCCACCAATGTTCGGTGACCACATTTGAGATTTTTTGTTTGGGAAGTTGGACCAGTTAGTTGCAGTTAGCTAACGATTTCGTCTTCGTTATTAAAGTGATGAAAAGATGCCGGCTAAAATTTTATTCAAGAAATCACGTAGCTGTTTTGTGCAAATGTAGTTGTGTTCTACAGCTACAGAAATCAAAATGAAAATAATTCCACGTTCGCACCTAGGTCGCAGAGCTTTCAGCTGGAGCTTTGCTACAACCCATCTCATACTGAATTCCATATAGATTGTTACAAAGCCGAAATTAGTCTTGTTAGAAAGCTTAACCTATTTATGTTAACAAACAAAACATCCTCAAGCTGAAAGTCTCTGAAACCTTTTTTAACGTGGTATAGAATTGTAGTTTGTCTAGAGCTCGATTTAGCATTTGGTAGTCCTCAGAAAGGGAAGACATATCGTAAGGTTACTATTGTCTTCAAAATGGTATTGTTTAAAATTTATACAAAATATGGAAATTAATCCTTTTTCCTAATTATTAGAATTCATCAAATACCTTTTTAGTGTAAACTGTGAGACAACAAATGGCCAGACAATGTTCATAAGATCTTTTTTTTAAAAGTGGTTTTGACGATTTTTCAAGGTACATTCCGAATATTTTGATTGGATTTTCTCAATAGCTGGACTGTTGGAGCAGTGATATTGTAACCTGTGTAACAATTCTTATCATGGTAAATTAATCTATCATACAACAAATTAAATTTTAATCCATATTTGATTCAACATCGTAGCAACGTACATTCAATTTTGCAGGCACACTGGGTTACCTTGTGAAATTCTAATGGGCAGGGGGTATTGTCATTTGCACAGATAAGCACATCTCAGTTGTCCCTTTCCATCTTCATTACTAAGATGGTAAATCATTTCTACACCAACTCTGAGCATCATGGTAGACCCTTGTTGTCCGAGCTGGGTCCAAATGACTTACCTTTGACAGGAAAGTTTCCTTCAGCCTTTTGTAGTAGTCAGCTTCTCTAAATGTTTCCATTCATTATCTTCTCTTTTGTCGTGGCTCTGGTTGTCGAAGGCATAAGATTTTCACCTTTTGTTATTACATGTTCCTTGTTTGCTTAGGAGCCAATGTTATTGTTGCCATTTTCAAAAACTGCTTTTTGTTTCGAAACTTTTGTAGAAAAGTTGGCTTTCCCATTGAATGGATGCAATATGTTGTACCATTTGTTGGAAAAGCATAAATCACTAGTATGCCATGCCATCAGTCATCTAAAATCTGGTTTATATGACCTGTACTTTGTAATTTGGCAACTGTTTGCTCTGTTGTACTTTATTCATGAAACAAAAGCTTTTAAATCTTTGAAATATTGCAGTGAAAGAGAAAGGAGATCAGTTTCCTTGTCAATGAGAAAAGTAGGATAGCCCTTTGCCACGTCTAATACTTCCTGAAGGATGAAAAGGCAAGAGTCATCACTTGTATGGTACACAGTGATAATAGATAATTTTTGTTAGTAAGAATCTAGCAGCAGAAAGAAATCTCGATTGTACCCTTTGCTAAAAATAGGTAGTCTTTGAGGTCAAGAGCTGATTGTTTAGGTTATGTCTTACTGCTTTTCATTTTGCTCTTCCTTTATAATCCGTATCCTTGATCAGAGCAGCACCAGATCGTCTACCAATGACAACTGCTGGAAAATAACCATTATGGTTCTTCATGTATGTTACATACGATTCACATATCTGCTCAGATGCGCAACCTGTGGTCCATAGTACTTTGTGGCTTCCGCACAAAAAAGTACCAAGAACCACAGTTGTTGGGAGGTATCACATGCACCTGCAGTAACTTTGACATGTTTTAACTTTGACTTATCTCTTGCATTCGTTAGACTACCTTGAGCAAACAATAACATTGGCCTCATACTCAGTTCGTACCTAAGTGCTTTTTACAATCCCTTCAAACCGTAAACAGCAGCCATGTTTTGGAATAACAATGCTAACTTCACATAAACATTTTCCTCCAATATTTTTTCCTCTTCAAGGTAATTTTCATGTCCTTGCAATTGAAGGGAAAACTGAAAACTGATTACTAATTACTCAGTTAAGCTTTCCTCCGATCACTTCACAAGCCTGGTGCACACTGAAAAACTCATCTGCAACTTTACTAGTTTGACTACATTATCCTCGACTGTAAATTAGCCTCTCTTCGGTAAGTATTCCAAAATCTTAAATCCATTCTTCCGTAATTAGTGCTTGTGCAGTGTCCTCATGTTGTTTGCTTATTAATTATTTACTACTTTATATTGGTAAAATCTTGCCCAGCTCTATTTTCCTCTTCTATAACAGGCATCAAAAGAAACCGTAATGCTATTCGCTCTTTTTTAAAACTCATTCCACGTTCTCTCTTCAAGCCCGTCGATGTTCCGGGTTGGTATAAGCTCACTCTGCCACCAAGCCTGGTAAAAGGCCAGCTCCAAAGTGAATATTTCTACGCAGAACAAGATACTCATTTGTGAAACGCTTTTGTCAGTCAGGTTAAGTCACGTCAAGTTAGAATACTGTTTAAAAAATATTCTTACTATTGATAATAAAAGATGGATAGAATGTAAATAGCTCTATTTGGCACACATTAAAGTGAACCTGCCAAACTCCAATACGCATAGCTGTTGGGAATTAAAGGCAAGATTCAACCATTTTTTTTGCATTGTGTTCAAAATGTCACAGCTTTGAACGTAGTAGCTTAAAAAAAATACCGTTGGTATATCAAACAATTTGTTGATATTAGGCACATGGAGAGTGTATGATTTAGTCGTTATGAGCTTGCACTTTATTAATTCCACTTACGAAAAACTGTTTTATGGGAATTTCACATTCGAAGATTCTTCTAAGTGCCATTTGGACAAAGTGGATCTCAAATATCCATACAGTTTTGTGCATGCATATGCTTATGTTGCTCTGGATATTTCTGCCATTCCACACAGGATTTAGATTCTTTTAAGCCTAAATTAGCTCTAATGACGCCTACAGCCCAGGTCTTTGCTGGTGGTATTCGATCGAACCCAGAAAACTCATCATTCGTTGACATGTCATACCAGAAAGACTGAAAAGCAAAGACATTTATTGTTGTCAAAATAGACAAGTTCTGTGGGTTTCATGTCAATGGTTAACCAGAATAGTTACCTTAACCATGCGTTACTATGGTTACTTGTAGCAACTCCACAAGAATTGGCGAGGGTTTAGAACCCAAGCAACAGCCTTCACAGGCGTATATGGGCTAAAACAATTAAGTCTCCTAAACATAAGCTTCTAACGTTTTAGAAAGATAAGACATAACTAACATGCCAAAGCATGGTATATTCTTACTGCTTTTTCTATGTACTCTAATAAAATAGAATGAAAATACATTATTAAATGAGTATCGCAATTAAAATCACGTTCATTTCGGTCAGCAGCTATTTCACTGGCACTTGAATGGATCAAATCCCAGAATAAGAAAACTAAAGTCAAGTGGGTTTTTATTAAGACTGAAAACAAAAAGAGGAGCGAGAAAGCTTCCCAGTTTTTGGTGACTAGCTGTCTAGAATAATTAAAGACTATTCAAATATTCTTCTTGTCTAAAAGGAGGAGATTATTAAAGTTGAATATGAATTGACTTCAATTCCTGATGGAAGGCAGGCTTAGCTTTGCCTATTACTTTGAACAGTTTTACCTGGAAATTTTCATTACGTTCACCTTTTAGTAGTAGATGCTATGCTATAGCTGAATCAAAATTAATAATTTGGATTACACTACGCGATTGTCTATTTGACTGAAATCCAGTGACACACGCTTTTTCTCTATAAATACGGACTACATGTTGTTTTTATTCCATCGATCAGTCTTGAGACGTACGGCCCACCTACTTGGCATAACACGGGCACTTCAACTCATAATATCAAATTTGTAGCAGGCACGGTATCCCTTGTAGACGAAAAATAAATTTTGCTGAAGTAAAAATTACTTTGGCTACAGTAGCACGGATAGTATTCGGAAATTGCCCTGATAATTTGCGCATGTATCACAACATCAAGTCTCAACTGGTAATAGTACCATCATCATTCTGTTTGGAAGAACAAGAAATATCATTTCAAACACATATGACCACAAAAAGGAAGATAAACAATTTCAGAAGGCTCTCTTATCCAACAGACATTATGCTAAGGACGTTCAGATACTCTTTGACTGTAAAAATAAAGAGCCGACACAACAATAAGAAAAGTAAAAGAATAAAAGGCAATCGATTCCCTACAGCACAGCAGTCACATCAACAGTATATCTTACAGTCTTTCAGAAGTATGGCTCTCCACTAAACAAAGTAAGGCACCAAATGCAAAACTCTCCTCAAAACAATTCGATACCACCTATATCTTCAATATCGACGTAAAAAAGAGAAAAAGTAAATCAATAGAATTCAACAGATGGGTTGGATTCCATGAAGATCTTAGCATTTCAAAATCTTCAACTGTTTTCTTATCGAGATGGAACTTGACGAACGGGTGAATAAATACATTTTATGCATATATATATATATATATATATATATATATATAGATATAAATAATTTATGTACAGATAAAAATCTTTAAAGGTCGGACCCTTGTTGTTGTTAGTTAATTTGTGATAATTTTGTGATAATTTATTTCTACATTAACTCTTTAGGACCTCTGATATTAGACATTCATGAACAACAAGAATTTCAAGACACACACACATACATATATGTATATTTATATATGTTTGCATATGTGTTAATTAATCTGTGCATTTTTTCGGGAAAGGTCACAGAATGAATTAAATTATGATTAGTAATATTTAAAGCCAGATAACACAATACTGTAATCTCAGTAAGCAACTGACTTTGCAACAAACTATTCTAAATTTTACTTAAATTCTTGTCGTTTTTGTATAGATAAAAGTAATTGAATTAACTCTTAAAATGTCCATTCCATTTTAAAAGTTACTCTTTGAAGGTGCAGAAAAAGACTAGGAAAATAACAGGCATTGCTTTTCTCAACATCATCATGATTACTCTATGCAAACAGGATATACATTCATTTTCATATTTCAGCATCAATATCACAAGCAGTACCACATGTATCGTGGGCATTATGATCATTGTCATCAAAGTCAACTATTTTTCTCAGATGCTTATCTTTCTGAACATGTAAAGCTCAGATTTTGATAATACTTTAACCTATAGCTGTGGTCTGCTTTGCCCAAGTTAACCATAAAAAGTACACTTTTTAAAACGATGTAAAAACAGCTTTTTTTGTCATTTTCGTCCTCATAATCAAATTTATTATCATTATAGGAATTATAATTTGGTCACAATTGAGGTCCTTCAACATTCTGTAAACTAGATAGTTGCCAAGGTCTACGATTTTACGAAAGCCTGCTTTACAGAATGTTTAGAATGTTAGGTGTATAATTACATGCCTATTATTTTAATTTTGTATACAAAATATAAAAACGTATACAACAAAAATGCTTTCAACATTTTTGTTTCATGGATTTTTGTCGTGACTAATTCACTGTTTTGTGATGAGTGTTCTTCGCAGGGTTGTGCCATAAGTACGAAATGAAAACAACAGAATTTTGTGTAACCTGACAGTGGTGATTTGTTGCCTATATCTAACAAAGCTGCGTTAAGACTAACTTGAAATGAATTATTTAACAATTTTGGATATTGGAGTTAATGGTCAATCCACATGGCGGCCGCAAGACCGTCTACATGATCACATGGAACCAAGCTACCCTTCACTGAAAACAAAGACTGAAACCACTCATCACTATTTCTAATGATATACACCTTTGTATTGTCATCAAGTTGCCGAGCGGCCGACCCAACTTGAAGTTGGAAGAAAACCGAACGAAAGAAGAAGAAGAAGAAGAAGATATTGTCATAAAGTGAATTCCATTGTTGAAATCTTAAGTCAAACAACAAACAGTCCAGCCTTTTCTTGAGGGGATAGTCATGCAGTGGGCATATTATGAAGCAGTTCTATATAGGGAAAGTGGAAGGTGCAACCTCATGCGGAGGTCTGAAGAATAATAACGTCCTCAGGCCTCAGACCTTGGTACCCTCCGGTTCTTGGAGGACATCAGGAAGCAAGACGGTGCCAGCCGACCCGATCCTCAGCTACAGTTTGAGCATTTCGGATACATAAATCTTGGGGTTTAAATTCATCATTGAATATGGCTTGCCGTGTTCTTTCAAGCTTTCTTGTTTCCTCCTTCGAACTTTAGGTCTCCAAGGCAGAGCATGGTGAGAATGCCGTCCATGTTGTAGCGTCAGTGCTTGCCCAGCTAGTTTCCACCTTCTTTCGTTAACTATCTTGTGTAGCTCTTTTTGACCGGTTTGTGACCGTAACCCTATCTTGCCACCATATTCCAAGAATACTTTAAAATTCCGCTGATGAAAAGATTCTAGTTTTTGCTTTAGTTTCTACCTACTCATCGATGCTTCACAGGCAAACATTGCCGTGGAGAAGACTTACGCCATGTATAACTGGATATTGATTTTGATGTTGACTTGCCTCAATTTTCATGTGTGACTTCGATAGCAACATTCCTCCAGCACTATTTAGTCTTTTGATTAAGTCTGTTATAACTTCGACTGTGTTGGTGACAAAGCTCCCAAGATATGAGAACTTTTCAATTCTCTCAAGTGGATTTCCTCTGACAATAACACAGTTTGTTTTGCTTTGTTTTCTGTGATGTTCATTATCTTGCGTTTGCCTTAATTAATTAATTAATTAATTAATTAATTCTCAGTCCGACGTTGGTATTCTTAATTACACTGGTCAACAAAGTATTCCATTAAACACTTAGTATTACATGATTTGGTGCCCTGATTTCAGATTAGACTTTAGTTATTCTCTCAATGCTATACTTTTTTCGCAATCAAAGTATTTGAAAATCTCAAAATTTTGTCATCATCACATTGACGTTGTAGCCTATCAAGAATTATATGTGTTAAAATATGTTATAAAACTCTTCAAAATAGCTTGGTAATAATGTAAGATAGTATAAATTTATTAAAGATTACGATTTGCAACACTCACCCAAAGACAAAAATGATTATAGTTTATATAAGACCGATTAGTAGGTAAGACATAAGGAGACACAGCTCCATTGCAGTCTACTCAGGCATGAATTTCCGCTTGTAGCTCTTGCATTGGACTGTCTCAGAACATTCTCGCTTAATGCTCCAGCAATAATCTGTCATTATTTGTTTGTTCCATCTTCCTTGGTAACGCTCTTCCATGATCTTGAGGTCCTGATGGAACTGCTTGCCTAGGTCGTCACTTACACCCCTAGGTTTTCAGGGAATGTATTAAGATGACTGTACAGGTAATGGAGTTTGACATTTAAAAAGCTAACAACATATTTGCTACAAGGAGTGTAAGAGGTGTCAGGTTTTTTATTTTCGAGAAAGTTTGCCATCATCTCCACAAATGAAAGCCATACAGTCCTTACCTTGTCGTTTATCTTTCTGGGAAATTATTGATCTCGCGCTTGTGCACGAATCTGTTATCCAACAAAAACACTTGCCTTGATACTCTCAAAGAACAAACCAGGAATAACAAAAAATATGTGTTGGAAGCATTCACCGTTAGCATTCAACGCCTTGGCAAACTGTTTCATCAATACAAGCTTGATGTGGAGCGGAGAAAATATGATCTTTTCTCGACTGACAATTGGATTGTTGACAACATGTGGTATAGCTGCCTTCAGAGTCTCACGTATGGGCCACTCCTTCTGGTTCCAGTGGTTTTATTGAGCTCGAGTGTCTCACATACATAGATAGCCGGGGTACTTTGTAAATCCTCTTTGTTGACCCAGGAGAAAGTTAATCATTTTGAGGTCCACACAAATTGTCCAGTTGTGCCCACGGTATTTTAGTGGGTATATCACAGCCTTAATGTCATTATGCTCTTCTTGTAAATACAGTGTCCAATTGGAACAGCTGCATAAACATTCTCATTATAAAAAAATGCACTTCAAATTGGGCTTGGAACCATCTAGAAATAATGGCCAGTCATTTGGATTGTAAACTGGCATCCCTTATTCCTGGAAAAGACCTGAGATATTATAAAAATAAACAAACTTATTTATTCATTTGTACAAAATGGCACAAAAGCCCGCTTCCGATTTCGGAAGTATGATATTTTACTTGTAGGGCTAAATGCAGCTGAGGCTAAGGCTTCAGCTGCTTTTTTGGAGAGGCCCAAATCACGAACAAGGTGATACAACCTTTTTCTGGCTAAACTGTTTATGATTTAATGACTGCGAGGTCTCAAAAGAAGGATAATAAGATTCTAAAAGCATTACTTGAGTTGAATTTCACCAGCAGTCTCTTGCTCTTGATCACTACTTACATCTTCAGATGGAAGACATCTTTTAAAAACTGGGGCTGGGAGCTCTTCAGAGTGGAGAGTGGGTCGAATTGTTGAGGAGGTACTAGGATATGCGATTTGTTGTCTGTTTTTCTCACCAATGCCTAAGTCAATTGTGTGGTTCGTCGGTTCACACCAGGTTATGGAATTCAGGCCACGGCAGAACCGCTGCCAATCTGCACAAATGGGGCCTGCGAAAGTCTGCTACCTGCCCCAAATGTCAAATTGCCCCTCAGAACACAGAACACCTGGTCCTAGCCTGTCCAATGACAAAGATCCCTGGCGGATACACAACAATACATTCCTGCAGTCAGGAATAGTTTAAATGGCTCAAAAGAACTGGAGTGGAAATATAAACAACAAAGCCATACNTACTAGGATATGCGATTTGTTGTCTGTTTTTCTCACCAATGCCTAAGTCAATTGTGTGGTTCGTCGGTTCACACCAGGTTATGGAATTCAGGCCACGGCAGAACCGCTGCCAATCTGCACAAATGGGGCCTGCGAAAGTCTGCTACCTGCCCCAAATGTCAAATTGCCCCTCAGAACACAGAACACCTGGTCCTAGCCTGTCCAATGACAAAGATCCCTGGCGGATACACAACAATACATTCCTGCAGTCAGGAATAGTTTAAATGGCTCAAAAGAACTGGAGTGGAAATATAAACAACAAAGCCATACGAAACTACTACTACTTATGGAATTCCGAAAGATAAACTCTTACGTTTCCCTTTTGTCCAGTCACGCAGCATCTCCTCGGAATTATGATACATAATATGCGGGGCCCATTTATTGTCTTGGTCGCCAAGAGCAAGTCCAAAGTATGCTTTGTAAGCACGATTCACAAACGCTGTTATATTACGGCTTTGACGAATAAGCGTGTAGCATCCACAAATATAACAGGAAGAGTCCGGATTGTTCTCACATTGACGTCTCCTTGTAGTCATAAGATCTGAAACAAAATCAAAACAATTTTAATATCTCTGTTAAGGTGACCACAAACGGCTAGAATGGAAAACTTAAAATTGCATTAAAACTAGAGCATGCACAGCTGAACCATTTTCAGATTTAAATTTAGCAGGTCACAAAGGTTAAGAATAAATTAAAAAATAGTATGAAATTGAGATTTCGAAAACTTTTGTTGACCAGTGTTTTCAATCTGCTGGTCATTTGTTGGCATATCCAGCTGTCCTTGGCCACTAAAGCACCAAAGTGATGTCATCGGCCGAAGCATGATCTGTCAGGTTTCAGTTATACTTCCAGGGGATGCTAAAATCTTGGTCTGTCAATGCCCTTCCCATTAAAAAGTCAATACCTAAGATGAACAGGAAGAGGGATAATATACAACTTGTCTTACTTAAAAGATAAGTTCGTTGTACCTGAGGCTCCTCTAATTCCGCAAGTGAGATGGTTGTACATGGACGTGATGATGAGAGTGATCTTTCGTGGAGCACCATACACCTCCAGCACCTTCAAGAATTACTTCCTTTGTATGCTGTCAAATGCTTTCTGGAAGTTAATGAAATTTACCACTAGCTTTGAATTGAATTTCAAACTTTGTTCAGGGGTGTTTCTCAAGATAAAAACTTGTTCGATACATGATCAATCTTTCCTTGAAGCCGTTTTGTAGTGATGATCTTGCTTAACACCGGCTCTCAACTTATCATTGCCTCTGTGGCCCTCTTGTCTAGCAGTACAGCGACTCCTCTCATATGTTCTGCTACACATCTTGAATTTAAGACAGCAATCCCCTCACTCGCTAGTCTTCCTTGTCCTGTCCACTCAGTCTCACTTAATCCCAGCACCTTTAGTTTATCTCTTTATCTCATTTAACACCTGGGCTACTTTTCCTTATTCATACGTATTTTGCACATTCCATGTTTCAAATTTTTATTCTGGTTGGTGACGAAGAGGTAGGTGTACGGGGCATAGATCTCCTGTCAGGTTTCGTCCAGGCCCGTCATGAATACATTTAGAGACATCGCAGGTGGAGAAGTCTCCTTGTGATATTCCTAAGACCGTCGAAACTCTCACTCTACACCAGTGATATTAATCAGATTGGCTACCTCATTGTTTCTGTAGGTGCTTGTTTTTTTACCAAATGGGGTACCTGGCCTTAATCCCAGCCCTCCTCCTTTCTCAACCTGGCTTGGGATAGGCCTTGGCGTGGTTATCATAAGAGATATAAAAAGAGAATACAAGAGGCCTCTCATTAAGATTAAGAAAAAAGATGTCAGAGATGGTCCAAAACTCAACAGTAGAAAAATGAGAACTACATCAAATACAAATGCGATCGGAGTAGAGAATGATAAAGTAATAAGATGTCTTGATTTTCTATTAGCAAGATCAAAACACTTGCCTGTATTATACTGCAGTTTATTTTTTGCTTGCTTCTTGGCCAGTAAAATTAAGCATCATGTCCATGGAACCTTGAACTCGAGTGGATCAAGAGCAAGTATTACCTCTTTGAAATAGGAAAAGTCAAGGTCTGTGGTTAGTTGATAAATTTTGTTCAAAAAAAGCAATTTTTACAAAGGCATATTTCAAATCTTTTGTGTGAAAACGTTTTGAGTACTTTTGGGTACTTCAATCGCGGGATAATTTTCCCGACATGGATAAAAAGATGAACTGGAGTTTTGTGCAGCTTATGTTTTATAATATTTGTAAAATATTGTCAGAAAGAGATGACATGTCATGAGTAAATTGTTAGATATTTCCATCCAGGAATATTCTTTGCTACAGTATTTAATTTCATGACAGTCGTGTATTTAGTGGATAGATTTGGCTGTTTTACACAAGGGCTTAGGAAAAATACTTATCAATCTTACTTCTTACTTTGACATTTCATTTTAAACCTAACGAGACGTATCATTAGGTTGACATAACTTTATTTATTATATATAAAGTTATTTATATATTAAATGCTTGCAACTAAATCAACGCAACCCAGAAAAAAACAAAGCTCATCGCAACGACTCCAAACATTCACGATCAACAGATACATCTTGTCTAAAATCTGTGACCACTACCAAATGCTTTCAGATGTTGCAGAATGACTCTAAATATTAGAATAGATGAATATCAAGCTTTTTTTAAATATTGAGGAGAAAAGAAAACGGTAAGTGTAATTCGTGTTTATAGACTTGAAGATTTCAGTGACGTTTTCAAACTTGGGGGGAAAAACACAACTAGTAATCACCAGTGGTCTTGGTTTGTGGTTTTCGTCCTGACGCCTGGAATTAGACCACACACACTGGTCGAATTTTCTTTTCTTTTTATTTACTCTTCAAATAATTCCGATCAGGGTGTGAAGTAACTTAGAACGTTGTTGGCTTTTTCAGTAAAATGAGTAAGTAAGTTCTTTGGTAGGTCAGTGAATTACTATTGTACAAAATGAACATTGTTCGAGACGGAGTTGGTGGTTGGAAATGCAGTTCCATGATGGGTAAGAAATTGAGCTGCTAAAAGCTTCAGAACGGTATAAATTTTAAAGCACAGATTGAGCTGATGCAAAAGGTCGGGCGGTCCAAATGGATGAGTACAGCAATAGCGGTAAAAACCAAGATGGGGAAAATTTTTTAAAAAGTATTTTATTTACTGTGGGGTCGTCGGTTTAAATCCTTGTTTTATCAATTATGTCTTACCTCTGTCACAGACCATTCTAATTATGGCTCAATTGGGGTGTCAGCATCAGCTTTGAATGAAAATGCTTGAAATCACTAGAAGCTTTGCCGTCCTCCAAACCAGCCGTTTTACAAAGAGTTAAACCCTCAACTCAATCCAGATACTGTCCTTAACATCAGCTTCTAAATATACAGCTTTTTTTTTTCTTTAAGTTTAAACGTCATTTTCTCCCACTGTGCCCTTCAGAGGGACCTTTGATTCGGCAGCGAGGAATTTCTTGGCCCGATGCTCTTGCTGACGCCAACCAATGGCTTTTATCTTTGTAAAGTTCCAAATTCTCCTCGCCAGCTCGGGGAATGGAACCTGTAACTCTTGGTTACGGTGCAGTTTCACTAACCATTTAGCCACGGCTCCTCAGCTTCTAAACATACAACTAAGAGCCCTTATTATATCAATGGCTTTAAACTTCAATAAAAAGAAATAAAGAAGCTACCATTGATAAAACATAGAACGTTATCCACCGTTTGTAGGTTTCGAGGAAAATAAAACTGATATTCATAAGCTGGCTACGTTTCTCGAAGATAAAAACCTGCAAACTCTTAGACAAGGGAAATTATTTTAATTGGAATAGTATCCACTACCGTATCCACTTACCTTTAATTTTAAAAGAAAAATCAAGTTTTCTAGGAAGTCAAGATTTTCGTTGAGAAAAAGTACATTTTGCAAAAATCTACATTTTTATATTTCACCCATAGTAATATCCGCGCGACATACATATGATCAATAACAGACCAGCTCCTGTTCTCTCTCTCTCCAGGTGGGTTGTTGACTTCAGCAGGGATATAGTCTCAATTCTTAGCTACATATTGTCAAAATAGTAACTCCATAAAATACGTATTTCATTATTTTATTTGTTTGTACGTCAAACTATAGCTTATTAAATTTCATTAGAAATTAATTAATTTCAATGACAGCAGTAGATTATGGTCCTCTACATCATTTTTACAGACGTGAAAAAATTTTATATCTGAGATCTGATATTTTTGTAGAGGAACAACAGTTGGTGATACCGCAGTCGCTTCTACCTTGGCTTAATGATTGGGTTTTTAATTAAAACATAGTGGATGGTCAAGGTTATGAGTCAATCCTGTTCATTTGCACTTCGCTAACCCTCTTATTTTTCCAACTTGGGTATGAGAAATGTACGAGAATGATCAGCGCAAAAAATAGGGTGATCACAGATCAATAATCATCTTACATATTGTATATTGAGAAACGTGTATGAGCAATATCTCCCTATAAATATGAGCCAATCATCGATCAATGATCATCTCAAATAGATTTCAAATGCAATTGGCTGTGTGGTCAACTCGTGCTATTTTGTAGCAGTTTTAAGTGATAGAAGATTCCTTATCGGCAGTCCGTGCCAACTGGTAATTTGTTTAAGCTATAACAACGAATGGCGTTCAATTTAAGTGTTTTAAGTTGACTAAGTTAAAAAAATGCCTGCTTCTGTCTTCTGAAACTTTAAATTAAAACTTTATATTGCTTTGATTTCCATAAGTTTAATTTAGAAGATTCCACCAGTAAAAAACCGAACTACCTTTCCTATTATACAGAAACATATATGAATATATTCGCTAATGACCAGTTATGTCTTTCACTCCGTGAAACGACATCGGTCGTTTCGTTATTCATCTTTCAACACGTCAGTACCTGTCCAGAAGTTAGAAACTTGCGAGAGATTATCGCATCAACCAAGCTCAGATTAAAGGAAATATGAACATCATCTAAGAATAAAACATGGGCAAGCACGAATAGATGAATTTGAAATTTGACAACGATCAAATGTCCCATAACCCGAACCATTTTAATTGACGGGGTGTTTTTCAAGCTTAAGTTCATTTTGCATCAAGGAAGAAACAGTTCAGTTATTTTTTCGTAGTGAGGTTTTCGTGCTTCCAGTCTCGTTAGAAAGATATTACTGCACACCATAAAATTTTTACACAGTAGCCCGACCGGAAATAGATAAGGAACATGATCTGTGCCTTTACACAAGATCTTGTTCATGATGTTTTATGTTCTGCAACCTGTCATGTCACATTGCAATGCTATGACAATTCTGTCAGCGGGATTTAGTGTGTATGTCACACTTTTCCCACGAAATTGCTGAACAATAACCGAACTGTTTACTTATGTAATGAAATAACAGGATCTTCATATAGTCTTTATATATATATATATATATAGTTCGCATATAGTTCGCATAATGGTGAAAAATAGAATTTCAGTGACATTCAACAAGCAAGGAGTGTGGCAAACAACTCTCATCGAAAAAGCCCCTAATTTACGAAAATGCTTCATGATACGAATGCCAGGTGGGGAGGAATAAAAACGATGGGAATGTAAAAGCAATCCTTCCTAAAAGCAATGTTTTTACCTAAAATATTATTTTCTTTGCAACAGTGGTTGTCATAGTCACAAAACCTGTGCAAATATTGATTGGTGACTTCTATCCTTTATATATCATACTACTACTTGCATAAAATTAACTGAAATCCATACTGTTTCAAATCTACGTTTTTCTTAATGTGTTTTATCACCTTTAATACAAATGTGATCAATGTCAGGAATAATCTTTTGAATATTTCTACAGACCACACAATACAAAGAGAGTACAAACGTTTTCATATGTTGTGTATATTTTTATAGTCAAACGCAGAAATTATTATTAGCTCAACACTGTGCCATTCTGATAAACTAGTTCGTTACAACAGATCATAAAAATAGTCCAGGCCTTGTCCAAGTTCCCAAATTGCGATTCCTGTTCCAAGTTCATTTGCAAGCGTGACTCGATCATAAATAGACTAAAATGAAAGAGCATGATATAAAACCGCTATTTTGAAAAACGTTAAAATATAACACCAATAATTAAAAAAACATTAAAAAACAAAACAAACAAACAAAAACACACACAAAATGTAAATACACCTGCACATACACAGTTTCGAAGGGACATGTAACCCCATCAAATCATCACAAAAAAGATCTTTGCTTGTTGCTTGACAGTTACAAGCAGTAACGCAAAACAAAGTGAACCTACAGTATTACTTTATAAGGCATATTGATATTAATGATTAGGATGATGATAATGAACATCACACATAATGATCCTGGAAAAGTGGTACCACAACAATTTTGGATTGACTTGTTATGATATGAACTGATTACTCCTTAAAATACACTGGCAGACCACTCGACAGGTTTCAATTGTTTATTGCCTCAACTGTTACTGTTCAGTCAAGCGTCTATATATAAATCTCTCACTGTCTTAGAATATAAATAAATGAATAAAGATATATGTATTTATATATATATAGATAATATAATATTATATATTATATTATATTATATATTATATTATATTATATTATATTTTATTATATTATATTATATTATATTATATTATATTATATTATATTATATTATATTATATATTATATTATACTACATTACTCCTACAAAAGACCAAGCAAAGCCTCTTCGAAGAAGTTACTTGCTTAAGCCTATCGTGCTCGAATTTGAATAAAGTAAATGGTGTCCAATTCCTTATAAAGCAATTTTTTAACCGAGTTTCCCTTAATCTAAACGGTATTACGCCCATCCAAATGAGAGACGAAAAACGACTAACAGTCATTATTGTCGAATATTTTACGTAATATAATTTACAATTTATTTCATAATTATTTCTTTAAAATCTATAGCACACGTGTTTCTAACGACTATACTTTATTACTACTTCATAACTTAAAAAGTAAGATATTGTTATATATCAGCTTTAACCGTCCATATATACAGCACTTGAAGACGCTCAGATAACCTAAGACACAGTTACCTCTTTGAGCACATCCATGCAAGCGTGTTTAATGTTCTATAAATTCCGGTATAATTGATCAGATTTCTTATTTTATGACCAAAACCATACTCGATTACAGTTGCACCATGAATACTTCTTGAATATCAAGAAATCTTGAAGACAGATTTAGACAGTAAGGGTAGTGGCACCTTAAAGCCTGACTTTTTTTAATCACAAAACAAATTCAAAGATAAAGTCGGTGTTGTTGTTGTTATTACGTCAATGAAGATCAGAAGGACGCCAAGTCTAAAGGATGCGCAAAGAATTACGACTAAAAGGGGTCGCAAAAATCCCTTGCATTACGTAGCACTACAAAATAACCAAAAGAACAATACGATTCATTACCTTAAGAGTTGGGTAGTAAATGTGACGTGCCGTTTTATGGTCCCTAGAGTGAAAAAAATCATAAAATCATGAATGCGGTCATTAATCGTAGCTTTCTCAAAGCAATTACATAACTGATAATTTGCAACACGGTTTTAATAATGCTCCTGAAAGGCAATTGAAAGATCCCTTACATCATCCCTGATATCATTAACTACCGTTACCGGCCAAAGTCAAGTAAGTAAGGAAAACCTCTTCTTGCCAAAGGTGGTAAGCTAAAACAAGTTTTAGGATCAAAGTTTAGTTGCTATGTCCAAAATCAACGCAGGGAGAGTTACAGCTATTCTTGATACCAAGCACTCGAAAAACCTAGAAGAGTAGCTAAAACTCCTAACAAACACTAGCAGTTTCCTCCATTTGCATGGGTCTTTTTGAAATAAAATATTTAAGACTGGTGACGCCGTTTAACAGACTGCAAATCCGTAGTTTAGAAAAAGCTTTACTATTCTCGGCAGACAAAATCTCTTGTAATATGTTTCAGACGCACATTTTGGCCACTTAAAAGGTAAAGTATTCTACCAAAAAAAGTCAACCAAAAAGCAATATATTCTCGTCAACGATACCAAAACCTTATTTGATACATTCCACAAATATCCTCAAGTATTTACAAAACAGCTATAAGTTTGTCATTCTTTAGCTCTTGCAAATTCAATATATTATTGTCAGCAAACAAAAATTAAGCTAAAGTGGCCACTTGAAAAGATGATGGCATGGCCTTCAGGGTTAGTAAAAGATTGATAGAAAAGTAAGGCAAGTAAAGATCTTATATGTGTTCAAGAAAACCCTTGCGAAAATTGCAAATACTACCATTTTCACAGATTTCGTTAATACGCTCTGCAAAATTCTTATCTAACTGCCTGTAACATTCCACGCAGTCATGGACTGAGTTGTCAATTTCAGCTAATCATCCAATCCTGTCAGCTTTGGGTGTAGCCAGGAGACAACCTCCTGGCCTAGAGATCTCCATTAATGACTTGATACCAAGTCTTCTTCAAAGGACTGCAATCTCTTAAGCAAAGAACCTGTACAATTCGTACATGTTTGTATCATTAAGCTTCTTTACGTCCAACAATGTTGCCCAGGTACGAAGAAGAGTTTTAAATTTCACACAGGACTGCCTATCATTCCGATGAAAAACGCAAATCCTACGAGTCAGACATCTGGATATAATAAATTACAACAGAGAAATGGCATTATATGGTGTGGCGCAAATATAAATCTCAGTATGAAGTCAATTTTGGTATCCTTCTCATCAGAAAACATCGTATTGATCTATCTGTTCAAGTTTCCATTTTATTATTTAGAGTGTTCCTTTATCAAGATAGTAAGGGCACTGGGACTATACTGAATGTCAGCACCAATTTTTCAAAAGCGTTTACGTACTACTCAAAAAATGAATAAATGGATGAAAATATACTTTTCGTAAAACATGGGCAGAAAAATATCGAACACAAGGATAGAATCCATACTTCACTGTTAGTCTGTGCTCTCTTTCATTGCGTATCCAGTCCATCTTCACATTGTTTTTTTTCAAAACGTCGGTGTAACTGAAACAAAATAAAAACGAAACAAAATGTAAGAGAAAGCTATCCATGAAGGGCTAGTCTCACACCGTAAAAAGACGCTAAAAATCGCAGGTGACATGTACCTGCTAATAGGTATGTCTTACGTTATGGTTACCAATATAATGTGTAATGCAAAACTGTGGTAGCTAAGAATCTCAATTAAAAAAAAATATCATCAATTCTGATAAGAAAAAGAAAACTGAGGCAAACGTGCATAAGATTAGTAAATGTATTCCAAAGTTACAAATAAAAAATAACAGTAATAAGGTAATGGAAACCTATTTTGTAGGGCTCTACTGGTATCACCCAGCTTCCTTATGAATTATAGTAAAACAAATACAACTATATATACTAGTATATATAGTATACAACTATATATACGACATATGCTAAGCATATAGACCTTAGTGAACTGGGATCATTACGGAGTAAGGCAGGCGGGTTATTACTGGTTAGTAAAAAGTTCCAACATGTAGCTGTTATTCTTTATTACCATAAGCGATTAGGTATTACCATAAGCGATCCAGGTAACCTCATTAAATTCATAAAAACGATAATATTTTTGCAATATTTATTGCAACGTTCAGGAAACCGTCCATTCGATGGGTCAGTAGTCCACAAGTCATCTTCAAATTAGGCAGATTGTGTTCAAGGATTCTTGTCTAGAAGATGGTTTTCAGCATTCTCCAATTTCATTCTATCTGTTACTTTTGGAACATGAAACCCTTGCGTTACTATCAAACGTTGAACCTAATTCAATTTTAATGCCTGGTTACTGAGGGTACTTTCTGAATTTGTAATTTGTTATTAGTTAAACTGACCACCGTGAGGTATGGTGTTGGAGGTTCGTCCTTGTTCTCATAAGATCATGACAGCATAAACTTTAATTGGATTAACAAAGCTTGACTCGTTTATTTCATTTTAAGCCAACTTTACCAACATCACATCTAGTTAGCTTTTGGCGGGATGATTGTTATACATGGCGATGCAAGTACGGTGTAAACAACAAAACAAACCTAAAGTCAAACATAAATCATTCCTTCCTGTGAAATACTTACTATCCACCTCAGGGTCGTCATATCAGGTTTTTGAATAACTGTCTCTTTAACACCAACTTCCTATGTGTATGTACTATAGAAAATCACCGGTCTTACTACCGTGTAATTGATTTTTGCCCTCAAATAAAGGCACTGGCTATTCGGTCGGGTGGTAAGATAGGTTTTAGTAAGTAAAGGTTGTAGTCAGATCGGCTGTATTTGGTCAAGGATGAGACGAAAAGGCAATGTAAAGCAGTCGTACGTGAAGCATTGAAGAGACCAGACAAATAGGCTGTGGGTCAAAAGTGTGGAAAGAGTGACTGAAAACGGGGGAAAAGTATCTGACCAAAATTACATTCTGAACAAAATTCTGGTTAAAACGAATAGTTTTGTAACCAATACCGCATAAAAATTGGGTGTGGGTAAGCAATACTTTACCTCTTACCGACGATTGCTGTGTGAATTTTCGATTCAGTGACGACGAAGCATATAAAAACGAGGTAAGCAAGAATCATTATTACACAAAAATCAAAATCACCAAAAGTTTGATAGTCATACTCTTGTTAAGTGTTACGTTATTAAGCAAGTTGTAAAAATACATTGAGGTGATAAGTGGTAAAATTGTTTTTTACCTATGATCGGTTGATTTAAAAAATTAATTCTTCGAAAATGTTATTTTATTCCTGTGATTTACACAATGTATGCGACAATAATCACGCTTGCACATTCTTGAGTTACAAAATTACGTACCTGCTTCTCAGAAAAGTACATTCATCAAGTTTTTAAGTATAAGATTCGAGCTTGCGCATATGGTTTGACTGTCATCTGCTTTACCAACTGTGTCATTGGCGCAAAGTTTGCAGCCAGGCTATTTTTTTCAATTATTCCTTCTCTTCATTGCTTCATTCTTTCTCCTAAAACCTATCATTGTATCAATCCATATCAATGCAAAAAGGGCTGAACCTTCCCCCAAACGCATATTCGCTCCTTCCAACCCACAACCATTTTGCTTCACCGAGGAAGGAGAAAAGGCAAAATCCAAAGGATCCTCAAGAAGAGGATTTGTATATACTAAGGTAAAACGTTTACATTATCATAAAAAACCCAACGTTTATATTCACGATTTTTATAGCATGTTCTTTCAATAAATCTGAAATTAGTTTATATTATATAAATTTATCATGCGTTATTCAAATGCACCTGGAAAATATATACAATGATTAAAACATGACCCAGAATTGGAGTGATTTCTATGTAAATAAATATCTCCACAAGGGCAATTTTCTCGTGATCACGACTTCCTATTTATTTTTAGCTAAAGCACTTAATCATGTTATAAATGAAGTCACTATCATTACTTTGTAACTAAAAAAATAATTTAATAATCCTTCAATTTGTTTTTTTAAGAAGACCTTGATTCCCATCCAGATCAAATAGCCCCGATTTTTCTGTAAATCATCTTTATTCCTCCCTTGACTTAAATACCTTTATTTTGCTCTTTTAATATTTTGTAGTTTAAAAATTTCAGCGTAAAACCAAGCAAATAGCAGTCATGACGCCACTGGAGAAAAATTAAAACTAGAAATTAACATTATATTAATAAGGAGACTGCCGTGGACCTAGATTTAGGTATTTCGGGAGGGTCACTGAAGAAGCAACATGAACTGAAAATAAGATATCGAAGGTTCACTAAAATAGCTTCTGGTAAACATTTTTGATTCAATTCCAAGTTGCCAACATTCTGCGACTAACAGTGCTGACTCGGAAAATGACTGATTCAAAAAGTGTCCTACATATTCTTTTTTGTCCTCATTAAATTTTATGGAGAAGCACGGTGGCATTCGGCTTTGCTAAGTTTCATAAAGCTAGCAGCTACAAAAAATACGGTTAATCTTTCATTCCCGTACTAAATTTAAAGAAAAAATATTAAAAGTCAGTTTTGCGGTAAACATATTCTACTCATCAACGTTTACTGGAGTTATACTGAGTATACGTACGGGCAGCTCCTCCATTTTTGTAATCCATGCCATAAAAATTAAGGCCCATTAATATTTTCGACCTTTGAACGTTATCAGTCGGTGCAAGTGCATAAATACATTGCTTGACCCAGTCATATGGGGCTACAGCTCCAGGCCTACAAAAATAACAAGAATAATATAAGTATTATTTAAAAATAAGCCTTTGGAAAGCAAGGAACTAATTACGTGCCAGCGAGTGAAAAAATCCCCTGTGCATTTTTATGCTCTTCACATTTTTTCATTTATTAGTTCCATCTCGCAATTTTTTCATTTTTGAAACATTAGCAAACAAATTATCTCAACACTATTAACTGTTGCCAATACAATAGAAAATTATCAACGCAAATTAAATTATTGTGTAAGAGAAGTGATATTAAATCGCTTCAACAAAACCTTGTTCTCTAGTATATATTTTGTGAAACGATTTCTGCTTAAAGGTAAGATTATACATCCAATGATTTACAAGCCTCGTTGCTACCCTATAGAAAATGTCATCAATCACCCTTCCACTTCAATTTATTGTCAGCATAATTCAAATAATTCGTCCAATATTTTCCCCTTCATCTTCAGAACATTTCTTGCTTTGATTAAGTTACGTAATACTATGGGGAAAGTTCCTCTTATCCAGTCAAGTAAAGCAGGTTCTTGGTAATAATGCTAACAATACAGAAACCTACTGCAATGCAGTTAGCTGCATCTAACTCCATGTAATCAAAACGTCAAATGGGATACCCTAGTCACTTCTGTCAATACTATCAGGAAGGGCAAGCTACTCCTGTATTTTGAAACCTACATCATTTCAAAGTCACAAAAGACCTAAGTAAATTAAGAAGGAAATGCGCAACATTTCAAAACGCAGGTGGCTTTCAGCCCTATCCAATTCTCGCTTAATTGTTTGTTTCTGGATAAAAGGGGCAGAAACTCCGCGGGGTTCAAAGAGAAAATTTTACCATGGAAATACTAATATTACACTGCACCCATACTGCTTCGAAAGCTTTAGTTAGCAGAATGTATAGTGTGTTTTATTGTGAATTATATTTGTTTAACCACAGCGATATGAGACATAGAATCTGGTCTATGTCACGTGACATGGTTCAACCATGGGCAAGCAAAATGTTTTACGCTGGTTGGCACGAGGGTGTGAATTATCGACCAGGTGATATTTGCTCATTTAATTTTTGGAATTAAATATTTGGAATTATTATTTTGAATAAATATTACATCGCTGCCTTACGTAAAAAAACTCTTGCTTCCCGGGCAAAATATTTGTGGATTTTTTCGGGTGACAAGCAACGAATTCGCTGCAGTAAAGCAGTGTCCTTAAACTTGTAGTCAAAGCTAGCAAAGTTAAAAGGTTACACATTACTAATCTACTTGATCAAAAAAGTGAATTTCATTTCAATGGAAAGTTCTGCGCTCAAAAAGAAAAGTTGGAATCATTTTTTAATAACATACTTGTCTGTATGTTGCATGCAAGCCACAGGGGGCCCAACTGTGGCTAGCATGATATCTCGTTTTGTATTACATACAAAGTCTTAATTCCTTTTCTTGATTTATGACACCTTCTGTAAGTAAATGATCATATGTAAATGTAGTAAAAAGCTCAATTCTTTGGTAATATTTTCTACTGACGATCTGCTTGTTGTTTAGCTTTGGCTAAATCTAAAAAAATTTAAAGTATACAGTAAATTACGTCATACTTCTGTTGCAAGTTTTATGCAACAATAAAACTGTGAACCACGTAGCAATAATAATTTCTTTTTGATGTTCCAATAAGTTCAGAAGGAAAAACGTGGGTATGAAATTCGATGAAATATATGCTACATCAACCAAGAGAGTAATTGCTAGCGTTATCCCTTGACTAATTTTACTAAAAATCATTTTTGGGTAAGAGCAAATTCTTATGTTCTGGATGTGCCAGTATGTTTCTTTGGCACAAATAGACCTATTTTTTTTCTGCAAGGTACTCTTTTATTTTGTAGTTAAATTACAGTAAGACCTTTAGGTCTATTAGTAATAGAGGTTTTACTCAGATTTCTTTTTCGACTCTGGAACTGCAATGTGTTTCAGATGTGATACGCTGATAATAGTCATAAAAGCTGAAAGCTAAATGCCACCTGAAAACGCTGTAAATCAAAGAGAAAATAAGACAGAGCTGCCACTTTTTATATAACAATATTTTTGGGCAAGACAATTTCTGGATGTCACATATAGAATGTGACAATAACCTAACACATTTTCCTGTAGCCTAAGAAAATTCATTTTTATTAAGGAATTTTCTCACTTCATTCAATATTTATAGAGCTTTGGCACAATCCCCCACACCCTGCCCTTAATCATGCTACTGACTTTTGTGAGCTGACACGGTCTCTCTTCTTTTTGTCTTCTGAAGTGGTTTTCATTGGTTACTGATCACTACTTTACCTTTCTCCAAATGTTCCTTTATATGGTTGAACTTATATAGTTAAACAACAGCTTTGAAGTAATCTAGCTGCTTTTGTAACATTTCATTTTCCAGGGATTGATCTATAACGCTCTTCTACGCAACCTGCTTTGCTACGTAAAGTAAACTGCTGTTCTTGTAAACTGGGCACAAGGATAGCGCCCAGTTTCTTAAGTTTCCCCTTGATGTAAAATTATGCAAAAGAGATATATGTGGATAATCGAAGAAAATTTTATTTAGACACTTTTTTTTCTATCTGTTTAATCTTAAAGAGTACCGGATCACTTTCATGCTTTGTGTTTTAATTTTTTTTAATTTTCAGTATTTAATTGTTAAAAGACCCCTGGTTAAATAATTAATCTGTGTAAACTTTGGTAATTTTTAATTATTAATAATTATAACATGCATACTTTATATTTCATTCAGTTTAATTTGCAGTAGTCATTGTTTAAAAAAACTGCTTAAACAAATACATCTGTGCAAAAAGAAGTCATTTACTTGAGGGAATTTAAATTTTGTGTCCTTACAAATTTCCTCACAATAACACGGAGCTTTTGAAAAATGGTTGCTTGCAAGACGTAGAAAAGACTGGAAGCCTTTTAAAGTTAGCAATGATGTTAAATGCCAATTCCTTCCCAATGATTACTATTAAGATCCAGGAGGTTATTTTTTTAACGTTAAAATTTCAAAAATAGATGCTGTTCCATCTGTTTTAATTTTTCCTAAACACTTGCAAAAGAAAGAATATACCCTAAGGGCCCGAATACAGTCTTATTAAATATATGCGTTCAAGGCGATTGTTACAGTAAAAGTATTCGAATAATCTCTATTAATAAGTTAATCCCAAACTTGGAGTGTAAATGTGGTTTTAGAATAGGTATATTTAACAGTTCGTAGTTTATATTTGTTCAAAGATTACATTCACAACGCTTTGTCTTACATTTGGTACAATTCATAAAAAATAGGTAACACGCCTGAAGCGTTTATTAAAATTTCCAAAGGCCCAGAGCGCGAAGTTTATAAACCAATGTAAGTACGATACTAACCTAACGTAAATACAGTGAAATGTAGGTTATGTAAATAAAAAGTTGATCTTACACAATTATTCTATTTAAACAATACTGTACTCCTAACTCCACTTCAGAAATATTCTGAAATAAAACGTTTTCGAAAAATTGGGAGTAACAACTGTACCCTCTATCTCCATCCATGGCTTTTTTCAAATTACCACAATCTGCCAAGCACAGATTTTAAACCATCTTAAAGCCTGAGTAGTCAAAATATTTTTTTTTCAAATTTCATATTAACATAAAAAAGCAAAATCAGCCAGTTCTATCTTGGTATGAAATTCATTATTGCTTTACCTTGTCAATATCCTATCTAATAGTAATGATTTCATAGATACCTTCCTCGATGTGGGTAGTCGTACGTCATCAGACTGAAATAGTCAACTATTGGCGCAAGAACATCAAAGTCATCTTTGGTGAAAAGTCCCATAATGTTCCTGTAAATGATAAGAAATCATAGGCAAACATTACAATGCATTGAAAACAAAGGTAGTTACGTTATACCTTTGCATATATATCTATACATATATACATATATATATATATATATATATTTATATATATATTAGTGGTACATAAACCAATATGTTTTCTAAGGATCTGCTGTGAAACATTTCAAAGGAATGTTTGTTGCCAAAAATATCGGAGGAATGAATACAATAATAAAACAAATAAAAAAAACTCATAATCAACTTCTTCCTTCAACAAAAATTTCTATACTGCTTTAAAAGCATCGTTTTAATAAATTATTAAATGCAGTGACTTAATGTTAGGCATACATTACATTATACTACTGGGTGGGCAACAAGCTACCACCCCATCAAATAAAAATTNTTATACCTTTGCATATATATCTATATATATATATCTATATATATCTATATCTATACATCTATATATATATATATACATATGTACATATATATACATATATATATATTTATATATATATTAGTGGTACATAAACCAATATGTTTTCTAAGGATCTGCTGTGAAACATTTCAAAGGAATGTTTGTTGCCAAAAATATCGGAGGAATGAATACAATAATAAAACAAATAAAAAAAACTCATAATCAACTTCTTCCTTCAACAAAAATTTCTATACTGCTTTAAAAGCATCGTTTTAATAAATTATTAAATGCAGTGACTTAATGTTAGGCATACATTACATTATACTACTGGGTGGGCAACAAGCTACCACCCCATCAAATAAAAATTTTTTCTTGTGTCATACTACGGTCATTTCTCTTACATTTCATAGCATACCACACAGAATGCCAGACAAAAAAGAACAGGTTATCTTTATTTCGGGCCTAGCCGAAAGCCAAGTATTTTCTTTATTTCTTAGGTTCTAGTGACAATAATTTTCTAAATAAACTCGGCTATGGCCAAATAAACAAGAATACGTAACCGACATCTCACTCCTTCATTTCAATTTGCAACCCATTTTTTTTAGAGTGGAACCTCTGACAACGGTCAACATTACAAGGTGTAAATCATAACGAGCGGACTAATAAATTTAAGTAGAAAGCTCATTCAAATTTCTCTTCACACCAAATGTGTGCAACAAATATCTTTCTATAAGGGGAACGAGGCCGAAATAAATAAATCTGGGCAACAATAGAGTTTATGACGTTTAGAAACCTTTGCCACTTCTTCCGGTTTTTACTCTGGTATTCTACTTGACATTGTATAACATTGTATATCAGTTTTAATCGTTTTCAGACGCTGTGGACAACTTGGCATCCATAATTAAAATAACACCAACCACTTTTAACTTAAAGGAGGCTCAAGGTCATATCCTGCTGCTCCATTTATTTGTAACCGGTGACACTGACTATTACTCAATAATTTGAAAAATCCATGAATTTATGTTTCCGGAAAAAATGGAGGGTACCCGTTTCATAAATTAATCACCGATTGTACATTTGAGCATCACAACCAAATAAAATCTGTCATATTTTTTCTTGTCTCCTTGTTCTTTAAAACGGGTAATCACCTCAGGTTATGTATGAGTCTCAATGAATCAGTGAAGGATGGTGTATGAAGGACACCCGAACGAGCTGTCTCCTACAATTTGAAGACTACTCTAAGAAAATTATACAGAGACAGGCGAATTTTCGATTGAATCGGGGCGTTTTTCTAGTTTATGATTACTTACTTTTAATGTAGTTATCATTTCGCTTAAGATTAGAGTGTACTTCAGAGTTTCCTCTCTCTCTCTCCCTCCCTCCCCCCATCTGTGTGTGTGTGTGTGTGTGTGTGTGTGTGTGTCTGTCTCTCTCTCTCTCTCTCTCTCTCTCTCTCTCTCTCATCTTTTAAAACCCAATTCATACTTTATAAAACAATATATTTAACTTGTACTTGTATGATTGTTATAAAAATAAGATACTTGTTTCTGTAAGGTGTTATAAACGTTAAGGAACAGAAATTGGATTGGTGATAATGGATCAGCTATCTGGCATGATTAGAAAAAAAAGGCTTGTAAAAAATGTACTGCATAATATGTCAAATTTGGTTCCGATATTAGAAAGTTTTCCCTAACCCCTTTGGGCAGTAGACATCCCGTCAAAGTGTTGGTGCAATGTAGCTTTGAACAGCTCACACTTGATGTTAACTGCATCTGGTTCTTCTGATAAACTAAACTTTTCTTCATTATACTCATATGCCCTAGTTTATTTCCATAATCTATTAATGCTTTCGTTTTCAGTTTATTTCGTGCAGCGAGCTGGATGTACGTATAATGTCATCATTACAGGTAATAACCAATCCAAAAAGCCATAATAAAAGGTCACTTCTTTGACATTCATCTGTCTTAAAGCAAAACCATGTAAATCGTTCACATTTCGTTTTCAACCAACATTGTATGATATGATACAGGAAATTATCTCATAATAACTATGATCCTTGGGCGAAAACCATACAAGGAGGATTCCCCAAGTACCTGTTTGTCAAATGTATAAGTCAATATGGTTAAAGATTGCTTGGTGGGACGTTTCGTGAATCCCTTCGATGATAATACGCAGAGTAAATATTTAATCAATGTTAGCAAAACCAGCTTGCTCTTCGCTAAGCCTGTCGATTGTTTGTTTATTTCTTTATAGTATGACTGTATGATCAACTATTCCTGGAAAAGATAACACTCCTTGCCAGCTGTTACCGCCTACCAAATTGCCCTGTGAAATCTAAATCACTCTTGTTGTTATGGACGTGAAAACCTTGAACACTCTAATAATCACTATTATTATTACAGGTACTACTACTACTATTACTACTACTACTACTACTACTACTACTAATACTAACTACTACTACTACTACTACTATTACTACTACTACTACTACTATTATCTACTACTACTACTACTACTACTACTACTACTGCTACTACTATAACCATTACTGCTACTACTACAACAACAACTACTACTACTATTACTACTACTACTACTACTACTACTATTTCTGCTACTACTACTACTACTACTACTACTACTACTACTACTACTACTACTACCGTTACTATTACTACAAGCATATTTTCATTAAAATCGGAAAACAAATGTGCTTTTGTGGATAAGATAATTGTCCTTTTCCATGTTTTCAACTCCTATAATTTACGACGAGCTCTTCTCCAAGGAGTAGTCCATATTAACTCACTAAATCACAAATTACAACAAAAAAAACAAAAATATTCTTGTGGTATCAATTTGTTTTTCTATACTTACTCTGAAAACAACGGTGGTGGAATAACAAGTATAAGCTTTAAATTTTTTGATATCATTGCCTCTCCAAGCTCTTTAACTAATCCTGCAAGCTCTCTGTAAAAAGGCGATTAATGCAATTATATTGTTGCTTTACAAAAATGAAATACAAACATAACCAAAGATAAAACAACGCAAATAATAGCAACTTTTAGTGAGGGGAGAGAGAAAGAAAGGAGAAGAGAAAAAGAAAGATAGAGGAAGGAAGGAAGGGAGGGAATATGAGAGACAGAGAGTGTGTGTGTGTGTAAGAGAGAGAGAGAGAGAGAGAGAGAGAGAGAGAGAGAGAGAGAGAGAAAGAGAGAAAGAGAGAGACGAATAGGCAGGCAGGAGTGACAGACAGAGAGAAACACAAATAGAAACAAAGACAGCGAGAGGCAGAAAGGCACACACACACACACACA
>RDPX01000007.1:2885168-2913573 GCA_003991215.1 Morbakka virulenta | reverse complement strand
ATAATTCATCATCATTACAATTTAAGTTCTTTACATCATCACGTCGTTGGTTAATAATTCGGTCATATCCATTATCAAATAAACCATCATCAACATTGCAGTTATCCGCAAGGATTATCTTCTCAAAGCCAAACTAAAAATAGTCACTTTATGAATGATTGCTGTCATCTTAGTTGCCCTTCAAGACATTAACACATAACAAAAACCATTCACCCATTTAAAATACGGATAGAATTCATCACTTTTAAGGTTTAAGTCCTTTACATTGGAATCACAACTGACCAATTTGCAATACGGAAACAATTCATCATTATTACAAATTAAGTTCTTTACATATTCACGTCCTTGGTTAATAATCCCGTCATATCCATCATCAAATAAACCATCATCAACATTGTAGTTATCGGCAAGGATTATCTTCTCAAAGCCAAACTAAAAATAGTCATTTTATGACTGCTTGCTCTCATCTTGGATGAGCTTAAAGGCAATAACGTACTGGGCAAAGCATTTACTTATTTCAAATACGGATACAATTCACCATTATTACAATTCAAGTTCTTTAAGTCATCATATCGATGATGAATTATCCGGTCATATCCATCATCAAATAAACCATCATCAACATCGTAGTTATGAGCAACGAATATCTTTTCAAAGCCAAACTGAAAACTATTATTCTATGAGAGCTTGGTTTCCATTGGGTAGGGATTCAAGGCACTAACGCATAACAAAAAGCATTAATTCATTACCAAGATGGATACAATTCATCATTATTACCGTTTAACATCTTTACATCATCACGTCGTTGGTTAATTATGCAGTCATATCCATCATCAAATAAACCATCATCAACATTGTACTTATCGGCAAGGAATTTCTTTTCAAAGCCCAACTGATAACTTACATCCTATTTACTGCTTGCTCTCATCTTTGATGCGCTCCAAAGCACTAACGGATTGCAACAAATAATTCACTGATTTGCAATAATTCATCATCATTACAATTTAAGTTCTTTACATCATCACGTCGTTGGTTAATAATTCGGTCATATCCATTATCAAATAAACCATCATCAACATTGCAGTTATCCGCAAGGATTATCTTCTCAAAGCCAAAGTAAAAATAGTCACTTTATGAATGATTGCTGTCATCTTAGTTGCCCTTCAAGACATTAACACATAACAAAAACCATTCACCCATTTAAAATACGGATAGAATTCATCACTTTTAAGGTTTAAGTCCTTTACATTGGAATCACAACTGACCAATTTGCAATACGGAAACAATTCATCATTATTACAAATTAAGTTCTTTACATATTCACGTCCTTGGTTAATAATCCCGTCATATCCATCATCAAATAAACCATCATCAACATTGTAGTTATCGGCAAGGATTATCTTCTCAAAGCCAAACTAAAAATAGTCATTTTATGACTGCTTGCTCTCATCTTGGATGAGCTTAAAGGCAATAACGTACTGGGCAAAGCATTTACTTATTTCAAATACGGATACAATTCACCATTATTACAATTCAAGTTCTTTAAGTCATCATATCGATGATGAATTATCCGGTCATATCCATCATCAAATAAACCATCATCAACATCGTAGTTATGAGCAACGAATATCTTTTCAAAGCCAAACTGAAAACTATTATTCTATGAGAGCTTGGTTTCCATTGGGTAGGGATTCAAGGCACTAACGCATAACAAAAAGCATTAATTCATTACCAAGATGGATACAATTCATCATTATTACCGTTTAACATCTTTACATCATCACGTCGTTGGTTAATTATGCAGTCATATCCATCATCAAATAAACCATCATCAACATTGTACTTATCGGCAAGGAATTTCTTTTCAAAGCCCAACTGATAACTTACATCCTATTTACTGCTTGCTCTCATCTTTGATGCGCTCCAAAGCACTAACGGATTGCAACAAATAATTCACTGATTTGCAATAATTCATCATCATTACAATTTAAGTTCTTTACATCATCACGTCGTTGGTTAATAATTCGGTCATATCCATTATCAAATAAACCATCATCAACATTGCAGTTATCCGCAAGGATTATCTTCTCAAAGCCAAACTAAAAATAGTCACTTTATGAATGATTGCTGTCATCTTAGTTGCCCTTCAAGACATTAACACATAACAAAAACCATTCACCCATTTAAAATACGGATAGAATTCATCACTTTTAAGGTTTAAGTCCTTTACATTGGAATCACAACTGACCAATTTGCAATACGGAAACAATTCATCATCATTACAATTTAAGTTCTTTACATCATCACGTCCTTGGTTAATAATCCCGTCATATCCATCATGAAATAAACCCTCATCAACATTGTAGTTATCGGCAAGGATTATCTTCTCAAAGCCAAACTAAAAATAGTCATTTTATGACTGGTTGCTCTCATCTCGGATGAGCTTAAAGGCAATGACGTATTGGGCAAACCATTTGCTTATTTCAAATACGGATACAATTCACCATTATTACAATTCAAGTTCTTTAAATCATCACATCGATGGTCAATATTCCGGTCATATCCATCATCAACATCGTAGTTACGAGCAACGAATATCTTTTCAAAGCCACACTTAAAACTCTTATTCTATGAGAGCTTGGTTTCTATTGGTTAGCTATTCATGGCACTAACGCATAACAAAAACCGTGAACTCATTTCCAAGATGGATACAATTTATCATTATTACAGTTTAACATCTTTACATCATCACGTCGTTGGTTAATAATCCAGTCATATCCATCATCAAATAAACCATCATCAACATTGTAGTTATCAGCAAGGAATATCTTTTCAAAGCCAAACTGAAAACTCTTATTCTATGAGAGCTTGGTTTCCATTGGGTAGCTATTAAAGGCACTAACGCATAACAAAAACCATGAACTCATTTCCAAGATGGATATAATTCATCATTATTACAGTTTAACATCTTTACATCATCACGTCGTTGGTTAATAATCCGGTCATATCCATCATCAAATAAACCATCATCAACATTGTAGTTATCAGCAAGGAATATCTTTTCAAAGCCAAACTGAAAACTCTTATTCTATGAGAGCTTGGTTTCCATTGGGTAGCTATTAAAGGCACTAACGCATAACAAAAACCATGAACTCATTTCCAAGATGGATATAATTCATCATTATTACAGTTTAACATCTTTACATCATCACGTCGTTGGTTAATAATCCAGTCATATCCATCATCAAATAAACCATCATCAACATTGTACTTATCGGCAAGGAATTTCTTTTCAAAGCCCAACTGATAACTTACATCCTATTTACTGCTTGCTCTCCTCTTGGATGCGCTCCAAAGCACTAACGGATTCCAACAAATAATTCACTGATTTGCAATAATTCATCATCATTACAATTTAAGTTCTTTACATCATCACGTCGTTGGTTAATAATTCGGTCATATCCATTATCAAATAAACCATCATCAACATTGCAGTTATCCGCAAGGATTATCTTCTCAAAGCCAAACTAAAAATAGTCACTTTATGAATGATTGCTGTCATCTTAGTTGCCCTTCAAGACATTAACACATAACAAAAACCATTCACCCATTTAAAATACGGATAGAATTCATCACTTTTAAGGTTTAAGTCCTTTACATTGGAATCACAACTGACCAATTTGCAATACGGAAACAATTCATCATCATTACAATTTAAGTTCTTTACATCATCACGTCCTTGGTTAATAATCCCGTCATATCCATCATGAAATAAACCCTCATCAACATTGTAGTTATCGGCAAGGATTATCTTCTCAAAGCCAAACTAAAAATAGTCATTTTATGACTGGTTGCTCTCATCTCGGATGAGCTTAAAGGCAATGACGTATTGGGCAAACCATTTGCTTATTTCAAATACGGATACAATTCACCATTATTACAATTCAAGTTCTTTAAATCATCACATCGATGGTCAATATTCCGGTCATATCCATCATCAACATCGTAGTTACGAGCAACGAATATCTTTTCAAAGCCACACTTAAAACTCTTATTCTATGAGAGCTTGGTTTCTATTGGTTAGCTATTCATGGCACTAACGCATAACAAAAACCGTGAACTCATTTCCAAGATGGATACAATTTATCATTATTACAGTTTAACATCTTTACATCATCACGTCGTTGGTTAATAATCCGGTCATATCCATCATCAAATAAACCATCATCAACATTGTAGTTATCAGCAAGGAATATCTTTTCAAAGCCAAACTGAAAACTCTTATTCTATGAGAGCTTGGTTTCCATTGGGTAGCTATTAAAGGCACTAACGCATAACAAAAACCATGAACTCATTTCCAAGAGGGATACAATTCATCATTATTACAGTTTAACATCTTTACATCATCACGTCGTTGGTTAATAATCCGGTCATATCCATCATCAAATAAACCATCATCAACATTGTACTTATCGGCAAGGAATTTCTTTTCAAATCCGAACTAATAACTTACATCCTATTTACTGCCTCCTCTCATCCTGGATTCGCTCCAAAGCACTAACGGATTCCAACAAATAATTCACTCATTTGCAAGATGGATAGAATTCATCATTATTAAAATTTAAGTTCTTCACATCATCACGTCCGTGGATAATAATCTGGTTATATCCATCATCACATAAACCATCATCAACATTGTAGTTATCGGCAAGGATAATCTTATTAAAGCCAAACTAAAAATAGTCATTCTAGGAGTGGTTGTTCTCATCTTGGATGAGCCTAATGGCAATTACGTAATGGACAATCCATTCACTTATTCCAAATTACGGATAAAATTCATAATTATTGTAATTCAAATTCTTTAAATCATCACATCGATGGTGAATAATCCGGCCATATCCATCATCAAAAAAATCATCATCAACATCAAAGTGATGAGCAACGAATACCTTTTCAAAGCCAAACTAAATACTCTTATTGTATGAGAGCTTGGTTTCCATTGGGTAGCTATTAAAGGCACTAACGCAAAAGAAAAACCATGAACTCATTTCCAAGATGGATATAATTCATCATTATTACAGTTTAACATCGTTACATCATCACGTCGTTGGTTAATAATCCAGTCATATTCATCATCAACTAAACCATTATCAACATTATAGTTATCGGCAAGAATTACCTTTTCAAATCCGAACTAATAACTTACATCCTATTTACTGCTTGCTCTCATCTTTGATGCGCTCCAAAGCACTAAAAGATTGCAACAAATAATTCACTCATTTGCAATATGTATACAATTCATCACTGTTACAATTTAAGTTCTTTACATCATCACGTCCTTGGTTAATAAGCCGGTCATATCCATCATCAAATAAACCATCATAAACATTGTAGTTATCGGCAAGGATTATCTTCTCAAAGTCAAATTAAAAATAGTCATTCTAGGAGTGGTTGCTCTCATCTTGGATCAGCCTAATGGCAATAACGTATTGGACAATACATTCACTTATTTCAGATACGGATACAATTCATGATTATAATAATTTAAATTCTTAAAATCATCACATCGATGGTCAATAATCCGGTCATTTCCATCATCAAATAAACCATCATCAACATTGTACTTATCGGCAAGGAATTTCTTTTCAAATCCGAACTAATAACTTAAATCCGATTTACTGCCTGCTCTCATCTTGGATGCGCTCCAAAGCAGTAAAAGATTGCAACAAATAATTCACTCATTTGCAATATGTATAGAATTCATCATTATTACAATTTAAGTTCTTTACATCAACACGGTCTTGGTTAATAATCCGGTTATATCTATCATCAACATTGTAGTTATCACCAAGGTATATCTTTTTAAAGCCAAACATGAAAACTCTCATTCTATGAATGCTTGCTCTCATATTGGTTCCCCTTCAAGTCATTAACACATAACAAAAACCATTCACCCATTTCCAATACGAATACAATTCATCATTATTACAGTTGAAATTCTTTACATCATCACCTCGATGGTTAATAATCCAGTCATATCCATCATCAAATAAACGATCATCAACATTGTAGTTATCAGCAAAGAATATCTTGTCAAAGCCGAACTAATAACTTATATCCTATTTACTGCTTGCTCTCATCTTGGATGCGCTCCAAAGCACTAACGGATTGCAACAAATAATTCACTCGTTTGCAATACGGATACAATTGATCATTATTACAGTTAAAGTTCCTTACATCATCATGTCGTTGGTTAATAATCCGGTCATATCCATCATCAAATAAACCATTATCACATTGTAGTTATCACCAAGGTATNTAGTTATCGGCAAGGATTATCTTCTCAAAGCCAAACTAAAAATAGTCATTTTATGACTGCTTGCTCTCATCTTGGATGAGCTTAAAGGCAATAACGTATTGGGGAAACCATTTACTTATTTGAAATACGGATACAATTCACCATTATTACAATTCAAGTGCTTTAAGTCATCACATCGATGGTGAATAATCCGGTCATATCCATCATCAAATAAACCATCATCAACATCGTAGTTATGAGCAACGAATACGTTTTCAAAGCCAAACTGAATACTCTTATTCTATGAGAGCTTGGTTTCCATTGGGTAGCTATTCAAGGCACTAACGCAAAACAGAAACCATTAACTCATTTCCAAGATGGATACAATTCATCATTATTACAGTTTAACAACGTTAAATCATCAAGTCGTTTGTTAATAATCCAGTCATATCCATCATCAAATAAACCATCATCAACATTGTACTTATCGGCAAGGAATTTCTTTTCAAATCCGAACTAATAACTTACATCCTATTTACTGCCTGCTCTCATCCTGGATTCGCTCCAAAGCACTAACGGATTCCAACAAATAATTCACTCATTTCCAAGATGGATAGAATTCATCATTATTAAAATTTAAGTTCTTCACATCATCACGTCCGTGGTTAATAATCTGGTTGTATCCATCATCACATAAACCATCATCAACATTGTAGTTATCGGCAAGGATAATCTTATTAAAGCCAAACTAAAAATAGTCATTCTAGGAGTGGTTGTTCTCATCTTGGATGAGCCTAATGGCAATTACGTAATGGACAATCCATTCACTCATTCCAAATTACGGATAAAATTCATAATTATTGTAATTCAAATTCTTTAAATCATCACATCGATGGTGAATAATCCGGCCATATCCATCATCAAAAAAATCATCATCAACATCATAGTGATGAGCAACGAATACCTTTTCAAAGCCAAACTGAATACTCTTATTGTATGAGAGCTTGGTTTCCATTGGGTAGCTATTAAAGGCACTAACGCATAAGAAAAACCATTCGCTCATTTCCAATACCGATACAAGTCATCAACATTACAGTTTAAGTTGGTTACATCATCACGTCGTTGGTCAATAATCCGGTCATATGTATCATCAAACAAACCATCATCAACATTGTAGTTATCAGCAAGGAATGTCTTATGAAAGCCAAACTAATAACCTAGATTCTATTAGTGCTTGATTTCAATTTGGATGGTCTTGAAGGGATGAACGCATTGCAACAAACATTGATGCATTTGGAATACGGAGACAATTTATCATTATTACAATTTAAGTTCATAAAATCATCACGTCGTTGGTTAATAATCCGGTCATATCCAACATCATATAAATCTTTATCAACGAATGAACGAAGGCAAACTGAAAACTTTAATTCTTAGAGTGGTTGCTTTCAATTTAGATGCTCTGCAAGTGATTAACGCTTTGTAGCAGTATGAGGTTATTTACCATGTGGATATAATGCATTAATATTACATTTGAGTTCTAAAAACCTTATTTTCCCTAGTTATTAATTCGGTCATCACTATCATTACATAAACTATCATGGGCAGTGATCAGCTAGTAATAAAATTTTATAAGCAATCTGAAAAGTAAAACATTCCTGGTAGCCACTTTAATGTTTGAAATAGTTGGTGTCCAAGTTTTTAGCATTATGCAATATCGATCTACTGATTGAGAATTTTCAAATTCACTGGTTATTGTTATTAGTAATCTATGTAGTTAAAGTGGTTATTCGGTGGGGAAACAGTCCTGTCATATCCATTATATTAAAAATCATTGTGAAGATAGTAAGTATTAGACAACAATGTCTTGAGAAAGCGAAATAAAAAACTTTTATCGAAGCAGTTGTTGCTATTTATCTAGTTGCAACCCTTACACAAAAACCATCTTGAAGGCAATTCATCATTATTACAATTTTTGTTGCTAATTTTAATACTTGTGATTATAAATCTGATCTGGCTCATCATCAAAAAGAATATAGTCATTGTAGTTATTAGTCAGGAATGGGGTTTAAACGGAAACTCATATACTTTAACGTGTTGTTTGTAAAGGTACTATGTTCCATCCAGTCGCCTGCTCAGTGAATATCACTTTGTACCAAGGCACCAAAATACCAAGATACCAAGATACCAAGATACAAGAACGAAAACTCAAATAATATTTTTTCTTGCAGTGGTCATTACTACAATTACAATGCCTTCAGTTAATAACCCGGAAAACGTTCTGCATGCTAAATCGTACAAAGCAGTCGTGTCAGATTCAGAGTCAGTAAAGCTGACTTTTTTCAGTTCAGACCATTTTGATAAAGTCAAACATCACATTTTAAGAAATGGAGGCACGGCTCTTACTTTAGCAGATGCCTTTGTAGCTAAATGAACTTTCAAGTCAAGGCAGTTTTGCTGATACATGAAATGGCAAATATTTTGCCCGCATAACAGTGAACATCCTAACTTCTCTCACTGCAATTATTACTATTTTGCCTTATACACTCCACAAATCCAAGATGTACGCCCAAATACTCATGCTTGATTCCTGAGATAGGTATATAATTAATTTTACTATCGGTTTAAAAACTGTTTTGATCATAAAAGCAATCGGCATATTATCTCACCATTCAACAGATGTTGAAACTGTAACCAACAATATAACATTCACGATAATTTTTATTAAATGTTTACTTAGTATAATCACCGCATTTTACCAATTTAATAATACGTACTCTAAAATTTATATCTTCCTGGACACTGATTTAACGAACTTCAACTCTACCACTGGAAATTTCATTGTCCATTAAGTAATAAAATTAACTGTCCATTTTTTCGTTTACCATAACTTCCATTGATAGCATTAAATATAAGCAAAACAAATAAATCCTACTTCGACAGACTAAAACAAAAAATACTCTAACCTCTAGATATCCAACCATATAATCAACCAACTGGTACAGTCTTTCTCTGCTTTGAAATATTGTATGAAAATCGCTTACTGACCATCCATCAAATAATACTCGGGGAACTAAAATACACAGAGTACAAAAAGAATATAACGTGTTTTATGAGAATATGGGGTATGATCTGGTCACGAGAAAAAAGGCTTCATAAGAAAAATGCCGGTTTTTACAGCATAAAGGACTCTTAACTGAAAGAGAATTGGAGAGGAGGGATTTACTTAATTCACAAAAATGGGAGAAGAATTCAACATTCAATACTTAATACCAAAGAAAAAGTTCATCTAGCTACCTACAAAAAAATCTATAACAGTCGCCCACAATATCGACACCTTTGTCATAACTACTAAACTCATTGGGACTACCGAGTGAACTAAGCATGATCAATATATTTATCTCCATTACAAAACTGTCATGTAAAAAAACCCTAACCTTTTACACTTAAAAAAAAGAAATATGTGTCAAAGTACTGCAAACCGAGTACAACTATGATTATCAAACTTCTGGTTAACAAATATGTACACTTGTTTAAATACGTGTGCGGTGAGGGGCATACTGTTTTGTAAAAAAATGGATATGCCCTAGTCTAACTACTGGAATAAATGCATTTATCCCCTCATATTTCTATAAAGTTACCAATGAGTTTATTTGTTTATTTGTTGCAAGTTAATTCAAATAAAAAAACAAAAACCAACGTCATAAAAAAAGTTAAGAGCGACAAAATTTTAAACAGAAAGTTGGCTATCTAACTAAAAATCTAAAGTATTCCTCCTCCTTCTGCTCCTCCTCCTTCTGCTCCTCCTCCTGCTAATTCTACTACTACATTACCACTACTATTATTATTACTACTACTACTACTACTACTACTACTACTACTACTACTACTACTACCACCACTACTACTATTACTATCATTACCATTACCATTACCACCTCTACCATTATTATTAGCACCACTATTATTATTATTATTATTATTATTACTATTGTTACTACAACTACCACTACTACTACCTCTAGTACTCGGGGCAACATTTGCGTTACTTTCTCGGATTTCTAACTACCACAATGACAGCAACCTTTGTCCTAATTATGAAAATTTCTAATACGAAAGTGAAGTACAAAAAACCGATAAAGAAAAATATTATGTAGACCTATATCCAGTCAAGCTTGATTATCTGCGATAAGGTCCAGCCATCATTTCCTTCCTGTACTTCACTCGACTGGAATTACAATTAAAATTATTGGAGGATTAAATTTCGCATTTCATTGCAAAAGCGCTGACTCGATTCAGCTAAGAAACTATTTGTAGTATTTTAATAAACAAATGCTCCACCAATCACAAATTTTGGCAAGGAGGGCAGGCTTTTTCCTAATTTAAACCTAAACAAATTAGTAGTTAAAGGCATTCACAAGAGTGAAGAAGACACAACACGTGCAAGAACAAGCATCAACTTTCAATCTTCCAAACCTCGAAACTTTGTACTACAAAAAGTCAAAAGAATGATGATTCAATCTTCATCTTGCCAGTTGATAAAGGGCGTGCGATTGTCATTCTTAACAAAGCTGACTACATCCTAAAATATCATGAAACCTCAACACTGAACCATATACCGTAATAAAGGGTAACCAATGAACCCCATGAAGATCATAGTAAGCAAAACACCAACTGCATTACAGAAAAACCGTCTCTTTGGTAATCGCCTCCACTATAAATTGATACCCAAAGATTCGCCTTTACCACAATTTTATGGATTACTAAAAGTACAGAAGCCAAATATATTAATGCTTTAAATCGTAGCTTACTCTGGAACTCCCCTTCACCCATTTTCATGCTACAAAGCTGAGTTCTTACATCAATAAACAAAGAAGAAGTCACAACACTGCAACAACACAGCAGATTTGCACCCTTCATTACATAACAAAGAAACTGGGCAGATGAAATCATGGTCTTCTTTGATGTCACATTATTTTACACTAGTATTCCTTATGATTACATCTTCCCAGTCATTAAGGGACTGCTTAAACACGACGAATCATTGTCATCAAGAAATATATGGAACTCGTAAATATCCGGGATCTACTCCAACCACGTCTTATCAACAAAAGCTTCCTCTTCAACAAATGACATCAACACTCAAACCAAAGATGTACTTTTGGGCCCTGCCATATTCTTCGTGTCCTGAAATATTCATTCAAGGATTAAAGCCACACCACTATCAACAGTGGACCAAGAGCCGTCTAAAAAAGATAAGCTAACAATGTGTTTGCAATTATCAAAGATCACTCACAAGGCTTTTTTGAACACAGCAATAGTCATTCACCATGGCGAAATATGAAAAATGACGAACACCCTTACTCGATGCTCTATTAAACAGACAAGCACATTGCACCATTTCAGTTATCATCTACAGGAAACCAACTCAAATCAACCAGTTCATTAATAAAGTATCACATCATCCAGTCTAAGCTCGTAATTTTATCATCAGCAACGCTCTGTTTGGAAGAGTAAAAAGCATTATTTCAAACACATATGNACCAACTCAAATCAACCAGTTCATTAATAAAGTATCACATCATCCAGTCTAAGCTCGTAATTTTATCATCAGCAACGCTCTGTTTGGAAGAGTAAAAAGCATTATTTCAAACACATATGACCTAAAAAACAGACAGTTTCAGAACGTTCTTCTATCCAATGAACATCATGCTAAGGATATCCAGATAGTGTTACATGGAAGCTCTTCACCCAATCAAGGAGAAGAAAAGGGACCTTTGAAATATAAAGGTCTACCCTATGTCAAGAACATTAACAGCTAATACGAACCCTTCAGCAACAAAAAATCCAGTGTTCCTTCTTCAAAACCACAGTCCTACTTAAGAAAGCGCAATAATTTAGTTTACAGACATTGTAAGGGCGGTCCTGCCTGCCACATTGGTAAATCAAAGGGTTCCTTGGGTCAACAAAATAGCAGCACAAGACAGCAGTTAAAAAGGTGACCCCGAGAGTCTTCATTTGGAGAAATAGTGCCTGACAAAAGACCACATGACTGGGGAAAAATAAAATAAAGATAAGCAAATCACCACAACAAGTAGAAAAATTAAGGAACATAAACATTAGCATAAACACAAAAGACAAGCATTCCCTGAAACACGGCAGTCACATCAATGACACATCTAACACTCTTTCAGACGTATGTGTCCCAGCACTAAAGAAAGAAGCACAAGAAACACAAGGCAGGTATGGCGCCTCCTCAAATCAGCTGGATCCATGTAACGCCTTAGATCCGCACTATCTGCGTATAAAAGAGCTGTATCTAACCACTTCAGCTGTTTGACGATGGAACAAATATCTAATATCTAATATCGAACAAATATAAAAGAGCTGTATCTAATCTTTGGAAACGTAACTCAATAAAAGCTTACGACTCATGATACGACAAAGCTCCTTTACTTTTGCTTTCATCAAGGATTTCAACAAGTCTATAAAGTCAAGACTTTTCAAGGAATTGTACGTTGAACCGGTTTTACGGGTAAGAACTATACCATACATAAAAATACAAAGTGAAGAGGATTGGAAAGAAAACACCGAAAAAAAAGTTAGGCCTATAAAGATGAGTGAACTTCGGAAGCCAAAGCGTTCAATAAACTAGCTGTCCGAAGTAAAAACCGCTGAATTGATAGAAGGTATTAATAAAACGTGCGGCATCAGCTGCATGAGGATAAAGATGTTAGAGTCACATTGGATACAAAAACCTAAGCTGGTATCAGCGTGGAGTAAGCTTATTAGAACACTTTCCATGGTAATATCTATAACAAAGCCCAAAACAAGACACATTTCGTCGATCAGGCAAATGTTATAAACTAGCAACAAGACTTGGGGAAAAAAATTACAAACACGTCTTTGAATACGATCAAGAAGATCAAGATAAAATGTTGGAAAGGTGCTCTCCAGCCCAATACGAAGAAACATCCCGTCTAGAAGCAGACTTACTCAGTTTTATATATTCTCACTGGTAGGAATACTTCAAGAGGAAAAGTAACCTCACAAGAGTTTTCATCGCAATGACAGTCTATCAATATTGGAAGAAGATAAGAACTCGGCTGCATATTGAATGGTATCTGTTGTATCTTTGCAGCATTGAAAGAAAAAAGCACCTTACCCTCTATTCTCTGGAAGACCAAAGGTAAGACTTTACAAAATATCTTTCACAAATCTGACTTGTCTCTACTTAGTTGCCTTGTGGCCAATGCCAAAATACAATGTAGTCTCATACGCATTAATGTCGATGAATTGAAGCAAATTACCAGGAAAATTACTGATCTAAAAAAATCGTGTGAATTGTATCAAGGATAGAACTCTGAGGAATGTCAGTATAAGCTGATTACTCATCGGATTTAATTCTGTCTCTGACATCTACTTTATGATCTGCGAGAAAGAGACCCAAAATACCACATATCCTTCCACAAAAACTATAACAAGTGAGTTTATGAAGCAAGCCAGCATGCCACATGTTACCTATGCTTCCCAATTATTCAAAGATGTGACACATCTTTCATCGGGCTTTTCTATAAATGTATATATAAGTTCCATGTATGATTACAGTAAAATGTGAACTGTAGTGCTAGCCAAATCCTCTGAACCCATACTGAATAAACCCCCCACAAGTTTACACAAGAATTCCACCAACAGTTTCTTACTGATAGGTCGTTTAAGAACCTTACTAATGCGAGAATAAGAAAGTTACAGGTTGATATTTTCTGGGATCAGATTTATAATCTGCATTCCTGAAGGGAGGGGCAAGATTAGGAAGTTTTCAACAAGAGGAAAAAGAAAAATAATATGGGTAAAGGTTGAAAAGTTTGAACAACAGGCGAGGAAAATAACTCAGAGGTACACTGTTTCTAGAAAATTATAGGAATTGGATCTTGACTAGGGGTTTAGATTGATCAAACCTATGAATAATCTTTGCAATCTATCTTAGCTTCATGGTGACAGAGCTCAAACGTTTTTCATTTTGCAAAGGTACCTCAATCAAAAAAACATCAGTGTTACTTTAAGAAAAATTGGAGGAAAACAATCTAGCATTAAAATCAGGTTTTGTCCACGAGGTCATAGAAAACAGAAAATCATACAAAAGTGGGGGAATAATCGATTTGTCAGAATGTAAAACACTAGTGTAAATCTTCAGAAATACACATTAAAATTGAACATAGAAATGATTGCGTGGAACAATTGCTCAAGAACACTGAACCTTTGTGGAGAATGAGCTCTGACTTTGTAACTAAGGCTAGGTACAAGTACTTCAATACCAACCTGAACTTATTCTGTGAATTCAGTTACAGCATCAGAGGACGATATGTTAAGGACTGAGTCACATGGGATATCAATTACAAATTGACGAAATCCATTCAAGTCAATATCTTCCAATAAAAAACTGTTAAGATGATATTGGCTGTCAACAAGATTTAAACTAGTTGCTTTAACCTCTTTGATGGTAACAACTTGATCAAAAGACATAAAAGGGGTGAAGATGAAACCGTATGATATCAAGAAACTTAAAAAGAAATCTAAAGAATATGTGGGAAAATCAACAAGCTTTACAACATCATAAGCAGAAGCGAAGTTGTTACTTCTCCAGGTATGGCAATCCAATTCGAAGAAATAAGTCAATCAGGTAATGTAATGACCTATACAATCTGCCAAATACAAATACGTTAGCAGTGTGGTGCTTGTTCAATGCTTTACCAATGGAATCTGATACTGTCTCAACAGCTGAGCAAGAAATCGGAAGGGCAAGAAAAATTTTAAAAATGAGTACCAAGTAGTAGTAATATTTACCTACCTATGGACAATTTATTGTTAACTTTCTTTAGCTCATTCATCCAACCTAAAAGTCAATTACGACAAACATATGAATTTTATTTTTGTAAACGAAAACAAAATGTTGCAACACAAAGAAAATACGTAGTACATGTAAAGAAATTAAAGTAGATTTTCAAAGAAAGTTCTTTGCCAATTTCAAAAGCTACTACCTAATGAAAAATATAGTAACATGATATCGGATAACTTTTTTTTCTTACAATTTTTGGATTACTGGTGCAACCCCTTTCCTGGCTATATCTCCAAACATACAAACAACTAAATACCACTTTTTAAAAGCAACCACCTTGAACATAACATATACTCCAACCTGTTCGTTCAGCACACCCCATACTATAAACCGATTTAAAATGTCATGCCCAAGTCATTCATGTTGTGCTAACTTTTTAGAGGTACGTCTATCATCATGGTCGAATTAAGGGCAAGTTAAATTAAAAGTATCGTCACTCGAATAAAAATATATTTTAAATTCTGTAAATTTTGCGTACTAAGGTATGACAATGTGAGTTATGTCATTGATCTATAAAAAGATTCCAGCAAAGACGTTGGCTACTCTGAAGCAGGCTAACAATGGCAACTAAACTCTATAGGTAGTACCAAGTCCTATGTACCAAGCTGGCATTTACAGTCCTTGGTTAGGTCTGTAATTGTCATTTACTTAAAGCACTTTGTCTTAAACAACCTATCAGCTATTTTCCTACCTTTGTCAATATCATGTCCTCCTGTCATATAAAACTGACCAGTGCTCCTGCAAAGAAAATAATAAAGAAAATAATAAAGAAAATAAATAACACAACTGGAATGACGAAGTCATACTCTACAGTAGATAAAAGTGGATTAAATAAAGCTGGCAAGGGGAACATAAATTCTAGACCAATAGTAAATTGATCAGTAGTTGAAGAATTAAGTACAATGGTGGCGATGCAGTCATGATAATGATGAAAGATGTCATAAGTGCTGAGATGGGATGGGCTCCAGCAAGCAAAAGATTAATCGTCGTAACCTTTCGTACATACAAAAGCCAATATTATAACTAAACATAAAAATGTAAAAAAGAATGAAGCAAAGAAGAAGCACAGATGCTATTATGTTTCTTATTACATAAGAAAGTACCAATAACAGAAAACACAAAAGCGAGGAGTGGCGACAATCCGGAAGAATTGGTTTTGTGGAAAGATCACGCTGGAACAAAAAACGAGAAGGACAAGTTTGGCAGTTTTGTTAACTCAACAGATTAACAAAACCCCCACAATATGCCCGCATACGAAAATAAATAAATGGGTGGAGAAACAAGAAATTCAACAGAAAAAGCGTTTAGAAACAAGAAATAGCGCATATTAGTAAGTCCAAAGAAGCACCAATGGGGCAAGGAATCAATGTGTAATGTGTAATGGCTACTCTTTTTAGTCTTCTAAGAAGAGTAGCCAAATATATGTGTGAAATTAAACCACGACATCAGCTAACTGGAAAAAAAGAAGCATATTAAACTGACAATGAGAAATAAAATTTACGTTTGGTGGGAGAAGAAATAACAATGACGAAGAAAAATGGGGGGGGGGGTGTCTTAGAAAGAAGCAAGATATTCGAAAGGACATAAGGTGAGGCTGTAAAAGAAGTTTGGAAAAACAAAATGTGAAAGGGTAAACTGTGTAGAAAACAAAAATCATAACTTACTACCAAATGAGGGAACCTGACGCACTGGATAAATTGTACCATATTACCAAGACTTGGACAAAAACTCAAAAGAATACAAATGAAAGAATGTGAAAGTGGCATGGAACAAAAATGAAGCAAAAATAACAATTATAGGTGAATGGTTGAAATAGTTTAAATAATATTTTCGAGAAATCCTAAACCAAGGAGACCCGAAAACAAAAAAACCTGCCAGGAAGAGGATGGTTTAAGAACACTAGATGAAATACCGATCAATTAACTTGAGGGTTTAGCCTGTCTTACAAACGTGGTAAAACTCCAGGGTAATTTCTATTTTTACCCAAAACTGACCAATGCAGACAAAAATCTCCTAAAGGATATGATAATAAAAGTGCTTGAATAATCATTTATACAAAAAGACAAAAAATCTGATTAGATTGGTCCAGAATAAAAACAGTTTTTAAGCTGGGTTGTAATACGTTGGATATTTTGCCCCTATTGGCGTGGTATTGGAGCTTGTGAAAAATGGATAGCACAAGAGTAATAAAAATTTGTTTCCCCAACAAAAGTGGTAGTGAAGCTTATTTGGATAACGGTAAAAAACGACAAAAAATTATAAAAATCCTTCAATGGTTACTTCCAGGGACTTTTATGTATTAATGAGTTACCATACATCAAGGCTAAAAGCCACTCGAGGATGAGGGTTAATGAGATGGATATACTGACAGGTGGATGATGATAAGTATTGCAAAAGTGACGAAAGATATAAATGCATGAATAAAATTTGATGACTTATAAGGAAGTTTTTGACAAGTGTTTATTGACATTTGATTTGAAGACTTCCTTGTTGTAGTCCTCTGGGAAGCAAGCTTGTGGTAAAGTGTTCCACAGATTGAAGGTTCTTGGAAAAAACCCTCTTTTCATGGAAATTTAGTAGTGGTAGCAAGACGCGTTCTTGCTGTAAAAGCTTTACGAGGAGGAACTAGGGATTGAAGCTCAGTCGGGCACTTCCCATGGAAATACTGATAGAGCAGAAAAAGACTAGCAACGTCTCTTCTGTGAGAAAGGGGCTGTAGAGAACTGAACAGATCATAACCGACTTCGCAATATCACAAGACTGCGAAGTCGGTTTTGAACTCTGTCAAGGGAAGAAAGAGTGCTCTGGGCAGCACCTCCCCAGATGTGGCAGCAGTACTCCATCTTAGGGCGTATCTGACTTTTGTACAAGTAGAGGTTTGCATCAGGCGTCAGATACTTTCTGGAACAGTAGAAAGACCCAACCATTTTACCAGCAGCTTTAGCTACACCCACTTTAGATTGGGAGTGAAAGTCTGTCCTAGTAGCTTATTAAAGCAAGGGGCTTCTTCAAGAAGAGAGCCATTTATTTCAACTGAAGGAAAACTAGGATCTGAACTTAAACTGGCTTCTACCTTTGCTATGGATAAAACCACTTTAAAAAGACGACATTTTCAGACTAGTTTACTGTTTGTCATCCTATCAAAGAATGGATATAAGTAGAGCCACCTAAGAACATATAGACTTATAACTTCTTTAGCATTTTTGTCACTTTCAAGAAATATACTTATTCTTGGTGCTAGAAAATTTATTGAGGCCAGATGTCCAATAATGTTAAATGCTAGGTAGTCACTCAGACATGAATATGAGAGGAAATTTTGTTACCATTCAATTAATAAATAAGGGGCTGGGTACTGTCAGTTCATACTAAATGGATAGCAAAAAAAAAAGCAAAAAGGACCTGGTAAAAACTATAATCCACAATGATGACAGCAATTCATAAGTATAAAATAAGCATTTTGTAAGTTCTCAATATTTATTTTCCCTTCTGTTGTAATAAAGTAAATTCTATAAATACTTACTGCTTTTTTATTTGCAGCCAAACTGGTGAAATCATTGAAAATTTACTTCCAAATATCTTTCCAACATCATAGCCATGGCTGTTCCACTGCCAAGGAAGCAATATTTATAATACAATATTAGAGTGTGTGAAATATTAATTTCTATGGGAATAGTAAAAAAGGGCATACTAAACTATACAGTTAGATAAATCTTGGCTATAAGTGTTGAATAGCCAAAGATTCATGCACTAGGCACCAGTATGAGTACTACTAGCTCACTAACATTTTACAACATACAAAGATTAATACTAACTAACTTCAGTTTCTTTACTGTACCTTTAAGTTCATGCTTTCTTTTTAATGTATTAATCAAGTCTTCAAAAATTAAGCTTGTAGTTGTAAATACAGTATGGATGTTAATACATACAATGCAGTGAGTAGTTTAACTGATCTCAGTTTTGTTTTGGGGTTTAGAAATAAGTACTTCAGCAACCCAAATATTGCCAGCAACTGAATAACATTTCTGCCCCTTTCTCTCTCTAGAATCTCTTATTCTAAATTAATTTGTGCTTCTGGTGATCATTAAATGCATCTTAATTAAGGCTACATTTACTTTGGTCAAAAGTTTTATTGGTGGCACTTGACCAAGGTACCAGGATGAAAAAATACAAGGCATGTAAATTTTTTCAATGTGGGTAACAGAGACAATTGTGACAGTCTGTGTATTTAATGACAAATAGGAATGTAATTTCAAATGCAATATATAAGTTATGCATTGCAAATCATTTATTTAAATTTATACAGTTAATTTTATCTAAATTGAATGGTCAAGTTACAACTGATCAAATGGGCAGTCAGCTCACATATTACAAGAAGTGTACATAAAGGAAATGGTAGTGAAAGAATGCAAGTGGTAAGAAAAGAGAAGATAAAGATGTGAGAGAAAATGAGTGGGAAGGAAAAAACGGAACAGAAGAGGAAACACAGTAGACACAAAGAAAGAGAGAAAAACAGTAGGAGAAAGAACAGGGGAGAAGAAAAAGGAAAGAAAGAAGGAGAGTGAAGAAGAGAAAATAAGATCAGAAAAGGTGTAAAAAGGAAGATTTGTGGAGAGGGGAAGAGAACTGGAAATGGGGAAGAGAATTGGAAATGGGGAAGAGTGAGGAAATGAAGAGGAGACAAGAGGATAGAGGAAATCAGGAATGAAAAAAGCTTTTCTTATCACCCTTTGAAAAAAAATTCTGTTAAAGTAATACTTTTTGTTGTTTTTCTGGCTAGTGACCATACAAGGTATAAAGCTACTAAGTGTATGGAAGAGTGAAGAAACACACACAAAAAATAGTTATGTCAAGAGAAAAGAAATGACCATAAACTTAAAAGCATAAAATATTCTAGTCATATCACGAAGAAAAGCACTTGGAAACTAAAGATCCTGAAGGGGAAAATTCATAGAAAAGTTTTATACAATGAGGCAACAAATGCATCAAGATGAGGATGAAGATGATAAAAGAAAAAAGTAGGACATCATTTAACACACTAAGCTGATTCCCTCAAGAACTTGCAGAACACCTCCCATGGTAATACCTAAAGCAAAGACAAAGACAAACCATTTTTTTTTTCATGATAACACTATGAAGGTGAAATGAAGAGTCTATGCAAAACAAAGACAAATAGCCATCAACATTAAGAACACTTCTACTAACATTATAATTGAGAATGAGATGAAGGAAGTCTCACAAAGAAAACCCCAAAATGGCCTCAGACATTTCTGAAAACCAAAGAAAGTGCTGGCTTTCAAAATTACAGATTTTTCCAAGTCTGTTAGGAAGCAATGCTTACACATCTAAAGCCTTCACCTTCAAAGATGGAAAAATTCCTACATTCAGAATTTTTTTATCCAAGGACCAGGTCTGCAGGGGACTGGGGACCTTTTTGGTTAAAGTTGCCATACAAAAAATTAAAAATAGAAAATAATGTCCAAAAGCATGCTTTGAAACCAACATAAATGCCTAAAACAAAATATGTATGTATACATCATGTACAACCTATTTATATCTACAGGTAAGATGAATATGAAGTAAATACATACCGGTGTCACATAACCCAGAACATCTCCATTTGAGAGCCTTTTTGTTGTGTTGCTATAGTATGACTGAAAATACTTCAAAATATCATTTACTTTTACTTTTTCCACTACTAGATCACGATCAAATACACTCTTTTCACTTGGTCCCTGCAACTGAATTTAAAAAATAGATTATTAGTGCTAAAACCTTGCAAAACCATAACAAAACAATGTTCAGTAAAGTATATTATGTAGAATGGTCTTATGCAGTTCCCTGCTTTCTATCCACAATAAGGTCATTATTTACAGAAAAAAATTAGGTTAAAAGAAATTTGTTTACTTTGATTGGGAGAAGCTGAGGTCACATGGAGAAAAAGTCTAAAGGGAAAGAAGTTTCAATGTCAGGCATCTTGAAAAAAGCCACTGCAATCATAGAAAGATGTTCTTGTGTCTGGAACAACAACAACAACAACAACAACAGGATCAAACCACTGTAAGTGGTGAGTCAGTCAAGATGCCAAACCAATTTAGTATATTCATTAAAGTAGTTTCTATGGTGAATGCAAAACAAATACCTACAACAAGAATCATACAAATTACAAACTAGCCTTTCAAACCAGTAAAGGAAGGTGACATAGCACTTAAATTGTGCATTTGTAAAAAACTATATATAACTGTTGTAAGAATGAAAAGTAGTTAGACAGAACAATTCAAAAGAAAACCATAGGGAAAAGTTTAGTAATAAATAGTGAACGTATACCTGGTAAATAAAACAAAAGAAAATATAATATCAACCAATTTTCTCCCCCAGTCAGGACTTATAAATCATCCTCAAATCTGTACATCTGGGGTTTTTGTTCAATATGTGTTGATTTACGTAAATTGTCTGTAGTTGGATTTTCAAGTTCTGCTTCAACCAATGGGTTCATATTGCCTTCGTTTGCAGTTACATCAGGAAATGCACCCTTAACAGTATTTTTATTCTGAACAGATGCTTGGTTCTCAGATTGACTGGTCTGACCTTTCTCTTTATCTCTTGTGCAGGGTGCCAGGTCCAATAGTGAAGCAGTTGACTCACATCCATTGTTATGGTGAATGCAAACATATGTTTGGTTAACATGAGTTAATTCAACTTTTTCTACAATCATGTTTGCTTAATTGTAGAAATTTTCATAGGAATATTAGACCTGGTGTTAACCAAAAAGCCAATTTTTTTACTAGATTGCATTGGAAATTGAAGAAACTTTCATGAGGTGTAGTGTTTGTTGCAGTGGACAAGAGAGAGTGGATTGAGTGTAAAACATCAGGAAGTACAATGTGGAACTGGTAGATCACAGGATGCCAAAGCCAATTGAACAGCTTTCCAAATGACAACATTGTAATGCTTAACTTGATCATTGCTGATGGGCTGATGTGTTGTACCATGGCTTAATGCTAATCAATGGCTGGTGGGATATTTAACATATTCTGCTGACATGAATGACTTTCCTTTGTGAATGCACATGTTCTGGCACCCCATATATCGAGAAGATTAAGATGAGCCATTTAATGGCATTTGGTGTTGATATATCAGGAGTTGGGATTACCAGTGGAAATTGAGAATACTCATGGACAATTGTCAGGAAATATTAATGTGTAGCTGTGGGCTGTGGGCAGTGGTCCTTTAAAGTTGAGGTCTAACTGTACCCTTGGTTAAGGTGCTTTTATCAAATTTCCATTGTCACCATTGTAGAATAGAGGTTTCAGTTCTGTACAATGTTTGCAATTAGAACAGGTACTCATAGATTTTTAGTTTTTACAAAATGGAGAAGGCATGTTATACCAGGGTACCAAAGTGGCATGTGGATATCCTCAAGGTTACTCAAAACTGCAAGACAATGAGTATGTGTGAAAGAATCAGCAAGTTTAATATGCCAGGTTTCAATCTTAATCTTCTTTATTTTTGTGCATGTTTGAAATTAAACATGTAAGACAAAAAACATTAGTGAGTTATCAGTGTAAATGTTTAACATGATAGCAAATGATTCCACTTTAAGACAGCTTCCATGATGGCAAGTGCTTCCTTTATGTGTGCAGTGTGCTACAATCAACAATTTATTCTGTTTACCACAAACAGCTACCTCCTTCACCAATGTGATCCTTGTCAATTCATCACCCTGCAATGCTCTGTTCTAGATGTGTTGGAATTTGCCTTCTGCCATTGTTCAATGTGATCTTAGACCAGTCTTAGCTACACTTGCCAAAGATGACATCCTGATCAAACACAGCATCCCTTTCAATGGTGATCATGTCATGAACAAGAATAAAAACCTGATAGCAGATACAACAGTGTAGTTGCTTAAATATGAATTATTCAGATGCAGTCCTAATCAACCTCTTCTGACCAACTCTGCTTCACTCTGCTCCACCTATTGTATTCACCATTTCAAACACCAGACTATCTGCACAACAAATATGGAAACAAAGAGATCATTTTATCCACGAGCAATTTCTTGTTTATTAATCTCTACCTATAAAACAGCCCCAAAATTTTCATACCAACAACACTGGCACCATCATCATTAAAGAAGGAGATCTCATCAATCATGTAAATGAAAGGGAAAACTGCAGCCAATCATGATACATTGTCACAAAAGTAAACAGACCGTGGTACTTCACCCACAAATTTTGGGGAAATCAGATGTGCTGTAACACATACAAAGTCCAACTATTTGTACTCAAACCTCTCCCCCAAAATGCCATACTGCTACTATGACACATAGGTGAATACATAACTGATTATGACAACCCTCCAATAAGCTACTTTGGCACCTTCAACATGGTCCTACCCGATGGCAGTTGTAGTGTTTTAAGATATATGTATCAGTATTAAACACTTAAGGATCTTGTATCGCCTGCAGTACCATGAACTGTGGCATATGATGTATTGACAGAGTATTTAGTCTGTCATTATGGCAAAGCTATAAACCAGAGATTAGAACATACACAATTTCGCACTTTAAAAAGACATGATGGTGAACCAATCACTGATTTTCAAGTGCGTATTAGAAAAGCCGCATGATATTGTAATTTTAGTGACAGGTCAGAGGACAATTTATTGGAGCAATTTTTATCAGGTGTTAATCACCTGGCATTGACGAGGAAATTAGTAGAGAGTGACAATGTTACGACTTTGGCTGGTGCTATGCAAATTGCTGGCACCCTCCAATTACTCGATGGAGCAACTAGTGCCACATCTAATGGGCCACCAATGGGTTTTGTTGCTAGAGTGGGGCAGTCGAAGAGGAAGTCAGCTCATTCTACTACGAAACAGTTAAACGATTCAAGTGGAGTCATTTGTTTTCATTGTTGCAAGGTTGGACATAAAGCTAAAGACAAACGATGTCCAGCACTAGGAAACACTTGTCATCAATCCAAGAAGGAAGGACATTTTTCAGGATCGAAATATTGTAATTTATAGAGAGACCAGAAAAAGAAATTTACAACTGCAAATACTGTGACAAATGCAATTGAGGAGGAACCTGTACTATCTGCCTCTACCTCTACAGCCGTAGATTACTTTGGCCATGAGTTTACTGTTCACAATGAAATTAATTATAAAACCCCGAAGTGTAATGCCTTAATTGAGGTACGACTGTAGCATTTTTAATAGATTAATAGATTCAGGAGCTGTGGGTAATATTAGCAACAACACTTATAGTAAACTTCACAACGTCTGTCTGGAACCAGCTACTAAACATTTGTATGCTTTTGGACAAACTTCACCATTACCACTTTTAGGTCAATTTCAGGCAAACATTTCTGTCAGCAATGTGTCTACCCATGCTACCTTTTTTTGTCTTTGATGGCAATGCTTGTAACTTGATCAGTGCTGATACAGCTTGTAAACTTCATGTTATTAGTCTACATAATGTTTGTAATGTGGCATGTAGTGATGATTTAGGATCTATTGTGAGGGACAAATACCCAGAATGTTTTAAGGGGGTTGGAAAACTAAAAGGGGTACAAGTTAAGTTGCATATTGATGAGAACTGTGAGCCTGTTGCACAGCCAGTTCGCCATTTACCTTTTAGCTACCGTAGCAAAGTTGAAAAGGCATTAGACAAATTGTTAGCTGAGGATATTATAGAGCCAGTTCAGGGTGTAGGATCTACTTGGGTTAGTCCACTAGTTGTTGTTCCAAAGCAGGGGGATGAGGTTCGTCTTTGTATTGATATGAGGAGAGCCAATACTGCTATAGTTAGGGAACGTTATCCTGTGCCAACAATTCAAGAAATGCTAGTTGAGTTAAATGGTGCTCAAGTATTTTCCAAGTTAGATTTGAAACAGGGATTTTTTCAGTGTGAGCTAGAGCCAACTTCATGCAATATCACTACATTTGTTAGCCATGTTGGGTTGTTTCGAATGAAAAGGCTAGGTATGGGAGTGTCAGCTGCTCCAGAGATTTTCCAGTACACTGTTCAGAACATTTTGAATGGGCTTGATGGTGTTTTGAATATGGCAGATGATATAGTTGTTTTTGGAAAGAGTCACAAAGAGCACACAGAACGCTTGCTAAAGGTTATGGCACACTTATCAGAATGTGGACTGACACTAAATGATTCTAAGTGTAGTTTTGGATTATCTTCTATCAAATTTCTAGGTCATGTAATATCCAGTGAAGGCATTTCTTCAGACCCTGATAAAGTAAAGTCGATTGTTTCTGCTAGGGTACCTGCCAATGTTTCTGAGTTAAAAGGTTTTTTAGGATTAGTTCAATTTGTTCGAGATCTAGCCACAGCTGCAGCACCTTTGTGGGAGCTAACTAAGAAATCTGTTGCATTTAAGTGGTTAGAGGTACACCAAGACTCTTTTGAGAAAGTGAAGCAACTTATGAGTGCTTCTCAGACCCTTGCTTATTATGACAAGAACGCCCCAACAACCATAGTGGCAGATGCCAGTCCTGTTGGTTTGGGTTGTGTCTTGTATCAGGTCCAGGGTGGTGTGTCCAAAATTGTAGCTTATGGCCACAGATGCTTGTCTGATGTTGAATCCCGTTATTCTCAGATAGAGCAGGAAGCTTTGGGTTTGATGTTTGCATGTGAACATTTTAAAATGTATCTGCTGGGAACTTGGTTCCGGCTAGTGACAGACCACAAGCCATTGGTAAGCATTTTTGGGAATCCCAGTTGTAAGCCAACTCCTAGATTGGAGAGGTGGAGTTTACGGCTTCAGGCACTTGACTTTGTTCTAGAATACCGGCCTGGTTGTAATAACATTGCTGATTCTCTTTCACATTTGAGTATGACTAAGAGTGAAGTTATAAAACTGCTGTGTGATGATTCATTTATATTTTCAGTTGCTGAATTGGCCGTTCCAAATGCAATGACTTGGTCTGAAATTCAGGAAGCATCGAAGTCTTGTAAGGAGAGTGAAATGATAACTCAAGCTATTAGCTCAGGAAATTGGAGTCAATGTTCTGCTGTTGTAAGGTCTGTTCAGAATGAACTGAGTAATTGTGATGGTGTTGTTCTGAGAGGAAATCACATCTTTGTTTCTAAGAGTATGAGGGAAAGAGTGTTGAGCTTAGATCATGAAGGTCATCAAGGTATTGTAAAGACAATCTCAAGGTTTGGTGGCCAGGTATAGACCATGATGCAGAGATTTTGTGCCATCAGTGCTTGTCATGCCAACTTGTCAGTAATAAGGAACCACCAGTTCCTATCACACCTACTAAGTTGCCTGATGGTCCGTGGAAGTTTTGTGGCATACATCTTCTTGGTCCTCTTCTATAGTAGTTCTGTAGTAGTTTTGGTTGATTACTTTAGTAGGTTGTTTGAAGCATGTTTTTTGAGAAACACTAAAACTGAAAGGGTTGTTTCATTTCTTGAGGATGTCTTTGCACGGTATGGTTATCCAGAGATGCTGAGGACTGACAATGGCCCACAATTCGTTGCTAGTTAGTTTCAGTCCTACTTGAGTCAATGTGGAATCAAGTGGATTTCTACTACTCCACTTTGGCTGCAAGCAGATGGTGAAGTTGAGAGGATGAATCGCACCATATTAAAAGTTTTGAGAATTGCTAAATCTGAAGGTAAAGAATTAGGTAAGGCATTGACAGAGTTTTCTATGGCATACAAAGCTACACCACACACTGCTACAGGTTTGACACCATTTGCTTTGATGTTTGGATGGGAAATGCTGACAAAATTGCCCATGTTGTCCTATGAAGCAAGTAATACTGCTGACCAGGCTCGGGAGTTTGATGGTCAGTACAAAGAGAAGATGAAAGAGTATGCTGATAAGAGGGCAAAAGATCATTATATTAGTTCAGGTGACACTGTAGTTTTGAAACATGAAGCCGGTGGGTAAGTTAAATACTGCTTATAGTCCAGACGAGTTTTGAGTAATAGATGTTCAAGGTTCTGATAGGGTTTGTTCAAGTCCTAGTGGTAAGGTTGTCAGATGTCACGTATCTGTTGCTAAGAAGCTGGATTCTTGTAGTTCTCAGGTTGAATGCACTGAAAGTTTGTCTAGTACTAACCATGCTAACCCTGGTGTTTAAAACTGTTACTGCGGCTGCCTACTGCAAGGAAAGTATTTGTGATGCATTCATAACTGGCCTTCAATCCAATGCCATCCGTCACGACTTTTGGAAAACACAACGATTACTTTAAAGGTCATGTTTGATCAAGCTCATGCACTTAAGTCGGCCATGTGAAGTTCTGAATCATATGCTACTTCTCAACCTTCCTTTAATGCAGCTATGCCTACAACTCCTGTAGTTCCACAACCAGATACAAGTCCTGACCACTGCATATCCGCTGCTGCTTGATCTGAAGATCAGAAGTGTTTCTTTAGTGGAAACAGAAAGCACCCTCGTTCACGGTGTCCTGCACATGAAGCTTTTTGCAACAACTGCCAAAAGAAAGGACATTATGCAAAGGTGTGTCGTGGAAAATCTCAAAGGCTTTCTGCTGCTACCACTTCAGTAATACTTGCATCTACTTACCCAAAAGCTCCAGAATCACTAGTAAAATCCTCTGCTACAGTAACTGTGAATGGTCACCCTGTGGAAGCCCTTTTTGACAGTGGAAGCAGTGAAAGCTTTATTGCTCCATGTCTAGTAGAATCAGTGTCTATACCCCTCCATCCTTGCTCAGATACAGTATCTATGGCTTCCAGCAGGTTTTCGACCCAAGTTCAAGGCTTCTGTGTCGTTGATCTCACCTACCAAGGGTATATGTATAAGAATTTTCGTCTATTTGTGTCACCTGGACTTTGTGCTGGTCTTATCCTGGGACTGGATTTCCAGACACAGAATGAAAGTATTATCTTCAATTACGTTGGACCCAAACCACCTTTGACTGTTTGTAACCTTACAACTTTAAAGATTGATGCACCAGAACCATTTGCCAATCTGACACCAGACTGCCACCCAATCGCTACCAAGTCCCATCGTTACAGTCAAGAGGACTTAGACTTCATCAATAAGGAAGTTAAACGATTACTTCAAGAAGGTATTATTGAGCCAAGTATTTCCTCTTGGCGTGCTCAAGTGGTCGTCACAAAAGATGAAAACCACAAGAAGAGGTTGGCCATTGATTATTCCCAAACTATCATCAAGTTTACTTTCCTCGATGCATTCCCTTTGCCAAGGATAAGTGA
>RDPX01000007.1:2844604-2884166 GCA_003991215.1 Morbakka virulenta | reverse complement strand
TAATAGGACTGTTTGGCAGGCAATAACTACATGTCTGAAGTCTAGAAGTCTACCCATAAAGCACTGGCAAGATGTCCTCCCAGATGTTCTTCACTCAATCTGCTCACTGTTGTGTACAGCAACCAATGAAACTCTGCATGATCGTTTCCTTGGTTTTTCAAGAAAATCTTCTTCTGGCACTTCTGTACCCAAATGATTAACATCTCTGGGGCCTATTTTCCTTAAATGGCACATCGACTCGTAAGTTTGAGCCCTTGGTACAAGAAGTGGAACTCCTCCAGGCAAATCCTCACGATGCTCATGTTGGGTACCCAGACGGAAGGGAGACAACAGTGTCAACAAAGCATCTTGCACCCTGTGCTCAGTCGAGGGTACCTCAGCAAAGTGACACAATCAGCAGAGACAATCACTTAACACAAGACCCACCTCTGGCAGAGTCAGGAGCTAGTGATGATGTTCTTCTACAACTTCTACAACAAGCTCACCAGGCAACCTGGTTGACCCCCAGCCCTTACATCGTTCCAAGCGTGTCCATCGTCCAGTGGATAGACTCAATCTTTGAAGGATGGGGTGAATGTTATGAACTATAATTGATTATTATGAACTATGATTCGCCAAGAACTCTGAACTTCTAATTTAGTCTGTTGGAGTTCCTGTTGTGACTTGTATTTAGGTCAGCAGTTTCACTGTATCAACCACCATTTTGTAAACTAATGATGTAGAATCCATTGATAGCTCAGTAAAGCCTAGTTTTTATGGCAATCTTTGTGTCTTTATTCATTACATCATCATCAAAAGCAGTAACAGCAACAGCAACACCAACATCATTTTATTAGAGTGTATTTTCTGCTTTCAAGGGATTACTGACTTCCCTTCCATAATCTGGTGCACTTTGTCCACTTGACTCAGCCATGTGTATCCTCAGAATTTAAGCAACCTAAGCATGTTATTTCTCCATCATTGCTTTCCACATCAACTTGGGTCTTCCTCTTGCTCTCCTGCCTTCAAGTTCAAAAGACTATTGGCTTTCTGAGTTTTGTCTTGTACCCAAGGGAGGGGCCCAGAACACCCTAGACAACCAGTTCCATTAGGGAAGTGTGAATGGTACTCCTTGTTCATGCATTTGGGATGAGCTTAAAAAATTTCTGCTGCCTATTGCACTGGAAGTTCTGTGATTTAATGCCCTATTTCCAACTCTGTAGTAACAGGTTGCAATAGGTGAAGTGAAGGGTTTGGGTTTAAAGTTTAGTAGGGTGGGTTACCAACATCTAATTCATAAAATACAAGAAAGGAATAATCACATATTGCAGTAGAAACCGCCAGTCATAAATTAACTACAATCTATGTAAGAGAACACACCTTAAGGAAGTCATAGACTGCAAAAGAATAGTGGGGTGAATATGTTACAAATCAGTGCTGACCAGTTGTCTATTGGGCAATGCATAGAGCTGGCCAAGGAGGGCAAGAAAAACTGCAGCAAAGATCAGATTGTGTAAGTTAAAAGAACAGGATTATAAACAAAATTTTGTCTTGGAAGTCAAGAAATAGAATCAGCAAGGAAACTCTCAGAGAAACATCTGATAACAGGACACTAGGAAAGGGCACGTAGTGGTGGCAAAATGAAGTACATGACTGTGTTAGGAAGAAGAAAGAGGGATACAAGAAATGGAATTTATCTCATTCTGATGAGCTCAAAGCAGAATGCTTCAAGGCCAGAAAGGAAGCAAAGAGAAGTATGGCAAAAGTCTACTCTTGGGCTTACAAGGAGCTGCCTAAAAACCTCAAAACAACTGAAAGCTACAAAAGTGTCTATCACATTGCCAAGCAGTTTTATTGGGCATCTGATGGTGTGCAATACAGAGAAATGATGGATACAAAGTGGCATGTCCTATACACATAGGGCGGCATCCTGATGAAATGGAAAGGGCATTATGAAAAGGTTATGAGTGACAAGAGCATATTGGCAAGAATAGATGAATGTGAACAGATTAGTGAAGGCCCTGTGGAGGTAATAAGCAAAGAAGAGGTGAAATTAGCATTAGATCAGATGAAAAATGTAAAAGCAGTAGGTAAGGATGGTATCCTGGTAGAGGTACAGAAATGCCTAAACAAGTCAATGTTCAATGACATTTTGGGGACAGAGCACATGCCAGATGGATAATGGAGAAGTATCCATGTAATTTTTTTAAGAATAAGGGATATGTAGAATTCTCCCAACTACTGGGTGGGTAGGCTCATGAGTCATACAATAGAGCTGTAGGAGAGAGTGATCAATGGAAGGGGTTGGAAGGAGGCCATGATCAGTGAGGGGCAGTTCAGATTCATACCTAAGAGGAGTACAATTTATGAGCCCATTCCATTTTGCAGTAGTCACAGATGGGTTCACCAATCCCATGTGACCAAGCCAAATCATGTTTGCAGATGATGTTATTCTGATCAATGGAATGAACAAAAAAGCAGAGGGTGAATGAAAAAATCGAAGGGAAGCCTTGGGAAAAAGAGGGATGAAGGTTAGCCAATCCAAAACATAGTACCTGTGCATTTACTAAACAGTCAACCTCCCAGAAGTGACAGAATTCAAGTACCTAGGGTTGACTACATCTTTGTATATATTTATTGTTTTTTCTAACCCAGTCAAATTTAAATCATTCACAGCAGCCAACGGTAAGCTTCAAGTAAGTTTTACTAATACATCACTGTCCAAATGCTACTATGCTGCCTATTTATAAACAAAGTAGGAAGTGGGGGGAGGGGGTAGTACACTGAGTACCATTTAATACTTGTAAAATAGATCTTGCGTCTTTGACGTTATAGCCTCCATAGCATAAGAATTAGCATTTAAACCGTAGGTCCTACCCCCTAGAAAAACCCATACAAATTCGAAACATTGGGTAGGGTAGCAGAGCACCATGAAAAATATTCCAGCTCGAGTTCTTGCCAACGGACAGTTTATTTAAGACGTCTATCCACGTCTGCCAGCTAAAGCCTGTTGTCTTTCCAAATACCCTAAACAATTGAGTACAAGTACTTTTTTTCTCTGTTTGGAAGCAAGCTTTGTGGTCACTTGTTGTTATGGGCTTGGATGTTATGAATTATCATCATGCAGGCATGGAAATAATTAAAAGTTCTCCTACTCAAAGAATGGGAACTACACTGTAGCTAACCCAATAAATCCTTCTTTATTAGTTTATTTAAATCATTCATTACCACACTAACAGTGAGGTAAAAAATTACGGGTAGCTGTGGCAGGGGTACGACAATATATATATTCATTGGACTTACTGCATTGGGAACAACGACGTTTTCATTTTTCTTGGCTTTCGTTTTTGCCTTTTTCCCTTTCTTTGATAAGGTTCCATCAGCGCTTTTTCCATAAAACAAAAATAGAGTTATAACACAAAACAGCAAACGACATTGCATATTGCAATTCATTTTTACGACGATACTTTCAAATAAAATTGAAGGGTATCACTCATCAAGATCAAGGTCAAGTTCTCCAAAGCGAGGCTGTGAAAGTGTACCCTTCCCAGGAAGAAAAAAAACCATGTTTTGCCCTGCCTTTATTTATTTGACCCAAGCAAATTTAATAAGCCCTAATTTAATGAACATTTATTCTACACAGGTGCCTTCAGAAACTCTCCAGTTTTCTTTACAGCCAGAACAGAACATATTCAAAGTGTAGTCTTTCGCTAGGGCTGAAAGGAAAACTATAAAGCTGGAAATATTTCATCTGTAATTTGGAAAATTTTCCCTAAGGATAAATATACATTTAGGCTCCATATTCGTTGTATAATGCATTATTCCTATAGTTAATAAAAATATGTATGCATACGTTCATAATTTTATGCAAGTACATTTGCACAATATTTTGTGAAATTGAAATAAAATTTGAGCATGCAACATTTCTCGTTTTGAATTGATGAATTCGACAATGCTTTTGTCTGGAGATGTTGAGCTTGAAAGTCGAAGCAAGACAAGACAGAAGCAATGGAAATGTGGTATTTCGGACGTATGTTAAATGCATTTTGAGTAAAGAGAGTGAGTAATGTTAAACTCCTAGGTAGGTGTAATGAAGCAAGATTATTGTTGAAGATACTAAGACAGAGGAACTTAAGCTTTATTGTTCATGTCATCAGAGAAAAAGAAAATATTGAAAAGCTTATAATAGAGGGGCAAATATCTCCAAAAAGAGCTAGAGGTGGACAAAGAATAACATATATGGAAGATTTAACATTATCGGGTGATGGCAAATAACCTACGAATCCATGCTGGTCTTCATAGAAAAGCTTTACGATCATGGTCTCCAAAGTCAAAAGGTTACAGGGGACATGAAGAAGAAGAAGGAGAAGAAGAAGGAGGAGGAGAAGAAGAAAACCACTAAGCTCAAACCTCTTTAAAGACAAATTTGACTTAAAAATATTTTTCGAAAGCTCTGTATTTAATCTACATACAGATTTAGTTGTTGACCTTTGCCTGTTGTAAGTCCATTCTCATAAGACTTGAGATTCTCAGGAAAAGGCTTTACCGAATCGTTAAAAGCACTCTCTTAAGCATTCACCAAACTCTTTTAAAAGTATTTTGTGTATTGTCAAAAAATGTTTAGCCTCAATATCCTGTATCAGCTAAGAAAATTGAGCTTCGGTGAAAAATAGCTTTTGTTATAAAATGAACGCGCATTGTCCATTTTCCTTAAAATAAAAACAGTCTCATTGTAGACCTCTAAATGTCTTTATTGGAATGTGTATATTGCATATAGTTGAATTTATGGTGCATAGTGAAAAAGGGAAACTAAGCAAAAAATGGAATTTACAAAAGAGTCCATCATATAGTTGGTTGTTCGACATGTATTCTCTCTTCTTACAGTTTACATGAAGACCGGTTGTTTCTCCAGCTGTTTTAAGTCTTAGTAGGAGAATTTGGGCCTCATTGAAAGTATTGGTGATGAGAGCAAGATTGTCAGCAAAATATTCATCAGTGATGTGTTTGGCTGGGTATCGGGAGCTTTGTCGAGGTGATTATCTCTAGTTGCTTCTCTGAGAACATAATCAAGCGCAATGATGAAGAGAAAAGGTGCCAGCTTATCTCCTCGAAGAATGCCAGCAACTATTTCAAAGAACTCAGTGTCTCCATCAGATGTCAATACTTGTGCTCCAGAATCTTTGTAGAGAATATTGGTGGCATTTACGATCTTTGATTGTATACGGTAAACTTTTAGGATTTCCATGAGTTTTCCTCTGTAGATTGAGTCGAAAGCTTTGCTAAACTCTACAAATGTCAGCACAGATGGTAGTTGTTTGTTTTTAATACCTTCAATCAGCCTTCGGAGGGTGAGGATTTGTACAAGAGTTGACTTTCCTGAGCGAGATCCGTTCTGGTTCTCTCTTATCAAGGAGTCCAGGTGTGGTCTTATTCTACCAACCAGTATCTTGTTGTAGATTTTTGCTGCAATAACTGAAAGGGAGATTTCTTGGTAGTTTTCTGTAATGCCAAGGTCTCCTTTTTTAGGTAAGGTGATGATGACACTTTTCACCCATACCTCAGGTTTATCTCCATTTAAAGTTTTGTTGCAAAGCTCAAGTAGTTGTTCGTTTAAGGCTCCTGTTTTTCATACTTCTGCAGGAATATTATCGAGGCCTGTGGCCTTGTTGTTTTAAAACTTTTGATGCACTTGACCAACTCTTCTATAGTAATTGGATTTGTATTTATGAAAAGAGTTTGATGAATAACATTAACAATAGGCCTAATTGTTACGTTTGGAGGTTGTTTTAGAATTTTGATGAAGTGGTCCTTCCATCTTTTGATGCGATCTTTAACATCTCTCGCCCTGATGCGCCCCTTATTTGTGCCTTCTCTGCTCGTTAATTCATTGACTGTTTCCCAAGCTAGTTTGGGTTTCTGGTGTTCCATAGCAATTGCATTTATTCTACTATTTACATAGTTCACGTGACCTTTTTTATAAAGTTCATTCAATTCATTTCTCGCTGCTTCGAGACGGCTTGCACTGCCCCTGGCTCTCTTTAGGTCGTGTTTGTTGTACGCCTTTTTGGTCGCTTCTCGTTTTTCAGCAATTTTCTGGTCTTTCTGGCACACGCTGTTTCAGCTTGGCTTTTGTAGGAACACATATTTCCGCTACTTGTTGATGGGCCTGGGCAACATTGTTATAAAGACAAGTTGAGTTTACATCAGTAATGTCAATTCCATTTTGTAGCATTTGGAATCGGTTTTGCACTTCAATCGTGTATCTCTCCTTTACATCAACATCATTAATTAACTTGCTTCACTCAAATTATTGGTCTTTTTCGATGGCTTGCTTTGTCTGAGACGTTTATTAGAAAACAGACTAAATTTTCAAAATTTTTAATTTAACAAGAAATAAAGAACAGTTTATAGAAGTTTTAATTTTTGTTTTCTATCAACAATTTCTTCTACAAGTAAAGATAAAAAATAATATTTTTCTTTTATTTAACAATTCCTCGTAAAGAATTTTTGCATAACCTTTACTTGATGAGTAACAGCTGAATGATACAGGCACACTTAAATCAATTTCTCGTGTCCTTTACCATTTACGATTGCGTGCACCTGATTATCATCAATTTCAATAAAAAATGCTATGAGCTTCATAATGCTATTGGTGAATATCACACTTTCTTCGCCCATCTTGTAGTGTATGCATATTTTTGGTCTTTTTAGGGGGGCTTACACTCTGTTTTTCTCTAGTTTCACTGACCGACAATTTAAGTAGCACCTAAAAAATAAGGTGCAAGTTTAGTCTTTTGTCAAGATGAAGTAATCCTGAAGTTCTTCCTTTCTGTTGAATGTTACTGCTTATCATTGTTTCAATTTAAAAGTAAAATATGCCAAATGTCGAAAATGCCAAAAATATTGTTATAAATTTGTGACGACAATTGATTAGACAACAGTTTGTTGATACTATACCATGTATTATGAGTAAACTGCAGCAGTGACACTCTTTTCCATTCGATTACAAAACTTTTTTTTTAGTTCTGTAATCAAATGAGTTACAAATATTTTGTGCACATTTCTCCTGTAATATTCTTCTGCAATTGCAAGCTCAGTGTTCACACATTTACTAACTTTGGACTCCAAAGGAATTTTCTTGTCTGCGTCCAAGTCCTTTGCTACAGATAGCAGCTTCAAGTAGAGCTCTTTGAACGTATTACTATTTGCATCTTCTTTTTCGCAGTGTTCCAAGTTATTCAGGAGCTTTAGTGACTGCTTCCACTGAGTTGGAATTACTTTGTTAAGTGCAGTAGAAATTGGTTTGGGAGATGACAGGCTACTGTAAACGACAATAATCTACAAAAGAAAAAGAAAAGTTTAGAACAACCATTATAATTTTGATCACTGACAGTTTTGGTGCCTGAGTCAGTTTTTAGTTCCGTCAGATTATCCACAACTGCTTGCATGCTGTCCAGAACGGGTGCCAAAGCCTATTTATAATAGAAGCACCTTGTTGGAAAGAACATTTTAGCTTGTCTGTACCTTGGTATCTAGCACAGGAAAACGCTAATAGTTTTTCAGACGCACAGGGAAGCTGTGCCATTTTCCTTTGGAGATTAAATATAAATTTGACACGCAATAAATCTTACAGTCCTGGCTCTGGGCAGGTTTAAAATATGAGCTTGACCAAGAATGCAGACTCCATTAATAAGGTCGTGAATGAGGCGCGCCTATACACCTTTAAAGTTGTCACGCATACTTGTACCAAAATCGAATTCATGTCGTTGTGATGTCTAATCCCAACTTTTATTCTTAAGGGACTTCATCACTTAAAGCGACAAATTCGACAAATTCTTCACATGTGAGGCCATCATGGTTAAAGTATATCAGGCATATTAAGGTTTCCTCTTGAACAGATCTGTTTATTGTCTCGTCGGCGATGATTCAATACCAAACGGCTTTTCTGCTCTTCTCGAGAAGACCAGCTTATTTTTCTTTTCTCTCATAAATAAAGAACTTCATTCTGTATATGCTGATTGAATTAACTGGTGTTTGGGGGATGTGTGCTCAAATTTTCCAGCAATTATCTTTCTTGGTATTACACTCTTTAATAGCAACAAATCGTCTTGAAAAGACAAAATCTTTGTCATTGCTCTGAATTTCTTTTTCTTGAAACTTTGTTTCCAAATACCACAAAAAAGTGTCTCTTTGGTTGATGGTTTTACTTCCTTGTTGATTCTCAGGAATTCCATCGACTCTTCAAAGGAAAGGAAGTGGTCCTTGAACATAAGTGATGGTTGACAATCTGGTCAACATTAGTCAAATCCAAGTTGGGTTGTCTGACAGGCATTGAGTTTTAAACCAGGGACTAAAATACTCGGTACAGAAAAAAGTGTCAAAGGTCTTACTATAGCTCAAAATTGTAACCTTTGGACAAAACACACTTCTTGATACATAACTCGATTTCTCCTAAGTTGACTTCAAATTGGCAGGAGGGTGAAAACACTTTGTCAACTTTCTTGCTGTTCATCAGTTAATTTACAACCAAAACCTAAGTTATCAATGTTAAATATACACATTGCAGTAAAATACAGTGTTAAAATGCATAAATTATAAGTGATACTTCTTTGGATTTTATAATATAGCTCTATACATTAATTGAGATTGTTGCATTAAATTAAAAGATTTGTGACAATGATTGTGGTGCAACACCAACTTCGCCGTTCAGTGCATTTTTGTTTTCCCTATCCAGTAACAGCTTAGGTTTGATTTTCCACTCTAGTTGAATTAGTACCATTTTCAATCGTTTTTGCTACTACTAAAGTTGGTAACGCATAAATACCTGTTCTTGATGACCCAGTCAGCTTTCAGTGCAGTTGGGTGTTACAGCTATTTCTGCTGCTTCTAATACTTGTACGATTCAGGGAGCAGGCTTCTTTTGACACTAGCATGAAGCCAACAGACACTTTTACTCAGTCTGCCTCTTTTTCAATTTTCTACCGCCCCGTCATTCACAGCTTAATTACATCAACTCTTAGTACTCATTAATGCGCTTTGCTGCAGTACAACTGGTGGTAGGAGAATTTCACTATAACCTTATGGCAAACTAACCCAGGGAAAGGCCAAGGGTCCACTTCACACTCTGCAGTGCACATAAAATATTAATCAGGTCACATTAAGCAGACATTGTAAGGAGTGTAGAGGCTTGAGGGCTGTCGGGGGTAACTGCTACCATTGTACGTCCACGTTGGGCTGTATTAGGAAGAACACAATGCACACCAGACCCCTTATGTATGCAATGAACGTGCAATTTTATATAAGCAGCAGATTGGTCCTTTGTCGCCCGAAGTTCCTCCATATCTTTCTTGATGACATTGCTCCACCTTAGCCTCTGCCTTCTCCTGCTCCTCTTGCCCTCTATCTTGCTGTCGAATATTTTCTTTACCCCCATCTCTTCTCCCATTCTCATGACATGACCATACCAATGCAACCTTGCTTCTCTTGCCTTCTCTTGTATACTCGTAACCTTTGTAAACTTCCGAACATTCTCTTTAGTTCGGTGCTTCCGCAGAGACAGACCTATCATCCAGCTTAACATCCTCATCTCAGTCGACATTAGTGCCCTCTCCTCCACTCTTCTCAATGCCACCCCCTCTAGTCCGTACAACAGCACTGGTCTGATCACACACTTATATATCTTCACTTTCAACATACCTGGCGTTCCCATGTCACACACTATTCCACTTGTTTCCCTTCCCTCCACTTTATCCACGCTCTCTTGATTCTGTTCTTGATCTCCTCACTACACCCCCCTCGTTCCTCCACAATTGACCCAAGGTAGCAGAACGGATCTACCTGATTTACCGGGTCCCCTTGTGCATCTACCATGTGGCACTACGCTCTTCCATCTTTGCTGGTCATTAATGTTTCTGTCTTCTTTGCATTTACGTTCAGTCCATGCCTTTCCAACGATCTCTGCCATTGTACTAGTTTTCTTTGCAGATCAGCTTCACTCTCCACTGTGATCGCAAGATCATCTGCACAGAGAAGTTCTGTTGGTAGATCTTGTCTCGTCGCTGTACTGATTGTGTCTATGACCACCGCAAACAGGAAAGGGCTTAGTGCTGAGCCCTGATGCAAACCGACTTCAATGTTGAACTGGTCGGTCTCGCCTACGGGGGTCCTTACAACGGTCTTGCTTCGACTGTAAAAGCTCTGCACCACTCTAACAATCTTTTCGAGTACTCCCCTCTTCCGTAGACACCAGTATACAACTCCTCTTGGGATCCGGTCGTATACCTTTTCTAAGTCCACAAAGGCCATAAACATTCTTTGATTACCTTCCAGCTTCTTTTCTTGTCTTTGCCGTAGAATAAAACTGGCATGTGTTGTACCTTTTACTGGCATAAAAACAAACTGAGTGTTATCTATCTCAATCAAATCGTTTAGTCTTCTATCCAACACTCTTTCATACACCTTCATCCCATGCTCCAGTAGCTTGATCCTTTGATAATTGCCGCACTGCATAATGTCTCCTTTCTGCTTGTAGATTGGTACCAAAATACACTTATCCCAGTCTTCTTGTATTTTCTCTTCATCTCAAACTTTCCTGATGATTTCCGTTAGCCATATGGTTCATTCCTCTCCTAATGCTCCGATCATGTCGCTCGTAACCTCGGATTGTCCCGGTGCTTATCCCTTCTTCATTTCCCCCCGTGCTGCCTTCAACTGTTTCCACTGCCTCTAGCTTCTCCCGCGCATTGTCCGTGTTCGATAACTGCTTGAAATAGTCCAGCCAACTTTGCTTGATTTCCATAGTCCGTGTCAACATATTTCAATCTTTGTCCTTCACAATGGTGGAATCTCCCATATCCTTTCGAGATCTTTCCAGTGCTTTGGCTATCTTGGACACTTTCTGTTGTCTCTCCTTGCTCTCCAATTCTTTTTGCAATTTCTTGCAGCTTTCTTTCTTTGCCTTTGCCATTCTTTTACACTACCTGTACTTTTCCAGGACCACATCACTTTCATCATCTTTCAACTGTCTGATGCTTTCCACTTGTTTCTGACAACCTCTTGTACCTCATCGTTCCACCACCATGAGTCTCTTCCAGTTGGCTTGGAAGCTGCCTTCTTCCCGCATGCCTGCTTAGCCTCTTCTATGATAATACCTTTTATCCGCTCCCACTCTTGGTTTCCATTGCCCTCACTAGTGGCTGATCTTTTCTTCGTGCTCACTGCCGTTTTGAAAGTTGCTGCTATTTGTTCATTCTTTAACTTTCAGGTCTTAATCTGCGTTTTCCTTCTCTTCTGGCATTTTCGTTTCCTCTTCCACCTTAGATCCATTAATAGAAGTCTGTGTTGTGACACAACAGGTTCTCCTGGAGTTACCTTGCAGTCTATGATCCTTCGCCTTTTTCCTCCGTGGCAACCTTCAAACCCATGTCTGTCCTTCCCAACATGTCCATTCGCGTCCGCCCGAATGACAACGTTCTCTGTTGGTGGTATCTGTCTCATAACATCTTCTAGCTCTCTGAAAAACACGTCCTTTTCGTCATCGCCACAGCCAACTTGTGGAGCATATGCAGCTGCCACGTTCAGGAGCCTATCCTCAGTTGTAATTTTTATGCTCATCGCCCTGCCACTGACCTGATTGACTTAACCACGTTTTCCTTCTGCTCTCCACTCAGCATAATGCCAACCCCGTTCCTTCTTTTCTCAGTTCCATTATATATTATTTTATATCCTTCTCCCAGTTCCTTCGATCTGTCTCCTTTCCACATAACTTCCTGCACAAACAAATGCCAACCTTTCTTGCTTTCATCACTTCCACCAACGCTCTTCCTTTTCCTGTCATCGATCCCACATTCCATGTTCCAATCCCCATCTGCGAAATATGCCCTAACTTCTTTAACCGCAGTCGGACGTTCTGCGATACCCCTTGCTTACTTCTCACACCTTCCAGGGGGTGAAGTTGCGCATTGCTTAAGGGGGATGCCCTAGTTTCATTTGAATTAGACCGGTCGAGATTCATCATTCTTTATTAGCCTGGGGTTTTACACTCGGCTTGCTGGGCCTGACAGAAACACCTGTTTTAGGTGTAAGTGGACTCCGGCAATGGCCAGACTGTTCCTTGGTTGGGCCGAGTACTGGCTCTTGCCTGTGCTAAGAGATAACCGTTGATGCTACCACGCATTCCTCCATTTATCTCCGCATCCGATACCCCTGCCGTGGCATCTTTGTACACTGAGAGATAATGCAACCTCTGTCAGCACTGCAAATGGCAATGCCTACCCTCACCGAGTTTACCCCGCCAGCTGAGATGGTTAACGGGGTGTGGCCGCTGTTGTGTACTAGCAACTACTTGGAGCCATCAGTGAGAGTTGGGAGTCATTTGGAGACCAGTGGGTCCATCCATCCTACGAATAGGATGCGGCTGCTGGTTGCCACTAGATGGTATTCCTCCTGAGCTCCCCATACAACCCTGTTTGTTCTGCCAATAGATAGTGTTAATTATAGGGATATGGAAAAAACTATCCTGTCACCATAGAAATGCATCACTGTTAGACCACCATACCACTTTGACACCAATAGTCAATTTATGTAAGCGTCTTACATATGCTATGTAGGAGTGTTTATATTCCGACATCTTTTTCAGGTTGCCGGCAAGGAAAGCAATACTCCATGTTGAATTTTTAATGATTAGTGTAAGCAGTTATGCATTATTAAACAAGCTCTATATGAAGGCTTTCTGTATGGTTCAAAGAGCCTAACTTATTTTCTCTGCCTCTTTTGAGAACACGTTCCATACCTGTTGGTGGGGATATCTATTTCCTAGTTAATTTATGCCCACGTCACAGCTTGAGCTTACTAGTGGTGTGAAAATGATAAATTCTGATCGACGTTTGTTCGTTCATGCATTTAATTGAAGATCATTGAATCGAGTACACCCAGAATAACAACTTCACTATGAAATCCACAGAAAAATGGTGTTGTGTGTCTTTATTCGCACATTATATCCATACAATATGCATCGTCACATTTCAGTTTTCAGTACTCTGTTTTTGAATTTTGACAGAATGGTGGATCAAAATTCACTGGATCGCCTCAGTTGGAATCTCTTAAAACCTTTTGTAAATAGAAAAAATGATGGAGTGGACCCGCCCTATTTTCCAAGAAGTTATTTTCATGATAAACATCAAGTGCTCAGAACCAATCATTTTCCTGGAAACTCTATTCCAAGTGTCAACCTGCTAACAATCAATAACTCGTGGTTGTTTCCATTTGCAACTGTAGTGTCCTTTTCTATAACAGTCATTGTGGTTGTTGTTGGTCTTACTTGAAAATTTTTCCTGTTTTCGTGATTTTCAAAATGATATTCCATGGTTTTTCTTTACATACTATTCTTCTTTTAGTCTCAGAAGGTGTCGTATTCTTTTTCTCCTCAGCATTCTAATTTCTGTACTCAATGAATCAACATTACTTATTTTATATAGTTCCTCATTGCTTACACAATGTCTCCAGGTATGCTTCCAAACTTTTCTTAGATGCTTTTGATAAATTGAATTCAGCAAATTTCCTTTTTCTGTCTCATTTCCCAACATGTTGTATAACTTTTACCTCACCTTTATGTGATATTTTATGTTTTTTATCCAAAGTTTCTTTAGATTGTTGAAGGCAACAGTGGCTAAGGACTTCCGTCTTAATGTGTCTTCAGTCTCCCAACAAAATTCCTAGCATTTTAAAGCCTTTCCATTTTTCAGTAAGTTTATGTCCTCTCGCTACAACAGTCCATTTCGTTTTTGGGGGGTTATTTTCAAAACTTCCCTGTTTAAAAGTCTCTTCAACATTTTGAGTTTCTAAGCCATTCATGTTGCTGTCCTTTATCACAAGGTCTCTATCGTCCGCATACATCAAGCCACTGGGCAAAGATAGTCACTTTATATAAGTTTGTTAAATAAGGTGATGTTGACAAAACTCCTTACTTTTCTTAATTCCTTTTAAAGAGAGGCATTTTGAAAAGTTTCACTTGAGCTATCCATGCCAGGAGATAGGATAATGTTGCCAAATAAATCCTTCCTTTATTTCATCTCTTACTACAATTTTTGTATTACTCAGTAAAATTCTATACATTCAAATTTTAGAATAGAATCTGGAGGAACAAAACAGCTAAGAAGATCAGAGCAGTGATGAAATGACTAAACAAGATTGTTTAGCAAAGGTTGTTTAGCAAAGCAAGATTTACATTTTAGGAGTTACCGTGAGTAAATATCTGAGAATGAGTGAAACAAAAGCAACTTTCTGGATCCAACAGAATTTCTATCGATCTATAGTTCATCATCATCAAGAAAATTCTGCAGTTTACTTAAAATCCAATATATTTTTTTGTCAAACGCTGATGACTTATCTATTTCTGTAATATCGATATATTTTTGCTCGTTCGTATTTCTGTGCTTTGGTACGAAACAACCCGTCTGCTCAAACTACATCTGTGGTACTCTTCCCTTGCATATAGACACTTTGTGATAGTGACATATTTATCGACTTTTCTTTTAATCCTCTTGAGCTTTAGATTATAGAAAATTTTGCTTAGTGTGGGTAGCAATTTTATAGGTGTCCAATTTTTACCAGTTCATTTTTCTTTTCCAGCGTTTGGTATATATATATATATCAAACTGATTTAACAATTTCAAAAGAATCATTTATTTTTGGTATATTGTTGAGAGCAACTGCACCTTGATCTTTAATCTCTCCATATTTTATGTGTTTTTGTGTTATGCAGTTCTATTATTTTTCAAATTTCAGACTTCATATTTTACTTCTTGAGTGTTTATAGGGTTATTTAACGATTGTTTGAGATATCCTGTTCAATTTTGATATAGTTTTGTTTATTTGGACCACACAGTTTAGTTTGCAAACGAAATCTCACTATGTCGTGTATTTCTATACAATATCTATATTATATTATATTTTATATCTTCTATATCATATTATATTATAAAATCTTGACCACCTTGATCTTTAATCTCTCCATATTTTATGTGTTTTTGTGTTATGCAGTTCTATTATTTTTCATATTTTAGACCTCATATTTTACTTCTTGAGTGTTTATAGGGTTATTCAACGATTGTTTGAGATATCCTGTTCAATTTTAATATAGTTTTGTTTATTTGGACCACACAGTTTAGTTTGCAAACGAAATCTCACTATGTCGTGTATTTCTATACTATATCTATATTATATTATATTATATCATATTATATTATATTATATTATACTATATTATATTATATTATATTATATTATATTATATCATATTATATTATATTATATTATATTATATTATATTATATTATATTATATTATATTATATTATATTATATTATATTATATTATATTATATTATATTATATCATATTATATTTTCTTTTTGTTTACCAAAAACAAATAAAACTTTGACTCGCACGTTTATTTAGTCTCCTCACAGCTTCAATGATTCTGCTATGACTTTAAATTTCGGAAAGTACTTTTGTTATTTTAGCGATTTGCTTTTTTCAATTCTTCTTAGCTTCCTTTTCTATCGATTTTGTGACACGATTTATATATTTCATCAACGCTTTTTATATTTAAATTTTTTGCAATATTGAATTTGACGTCTCAAATTTCTACTTTTCTTTAATAACCAGTCAATGCTTTCACTATAGTGTTTTACGTTTGTATTCACACTAACACTTTTTCTATTGTTTATGAATGGTTTTTTCAAAACATCCCACTTAGGAATATTTTTACTCAACTGATAGTTTAGTATTTCCTTGTACTCACGTTTACTTTCTACATATATCATTTTCCAGCTTCCCTTTATTAAAACTATTCTCATTTACACTTTTCTCTTTGTTATAGAAGCTATAGAGTCCAATTTTTACTTGACACACCTCTACGATCATTATCAAGCATATTCCCGCTTTAAGACTTGGCACTGGATAACAGTTCCTTTCTGGTTTGTGGTGCCATTAAACAGTCAAATTTATTGTATACAGTAATCATAGTGTTTGTTGCTTTACGGGTTTTTTTACTTCTGTTTCCAAGTTGTCTGGTGGCTAGCTGGACATTGGAAACAGCTCAATAGGCAAGCGTTGTATACTGTTTTCACTTTTCCACGATGTTCTTATATGAATGGAATGTAGCATAAGCTGGAATGAAGAAAAGTTTCAGTCTGTGTCGATGGCAACAATTCTGGCTTATTTGAAGATTTCCACTTTCTTACAACAAATGCATCAATTTCCAAATAATTTCGTACAAGGGGTAGTGTTTGAACGACGGCTGAAACAACTTGCAGTAAACAGGGACGGGAAGAACACTCTTTTGACAAACTCAACTAGAAATACCCGAAGTCAACTCCTAAAAGCAAACTATTGAAAAGGAACCCTCCCCTTTTCTTCAAAATAATTTTCTGGTGCAATGTGTTCCAGTAATGGAGGGGATGTTCCTTCGGATCTTCGCCAGCAAGAAGCTTCTCAGCCTCCAAGTAGCAAAACCAACGCAAGTGGTCTTTGAAATGCAGTACCGCTCATTTCAAGGTAAGTGGTTCTCCACCGACCCTTAGTAGAGTATTCTATTAATAAAGATGCACATTTCTTCACTCCTTGCCGCAAGTACCTCCCAGAAAACGATGGGGATAAAGTTTTCAGGAATGCAAGATTCAGAAATAGCAGTCGTAAAGGTTTTGCAAAGCGCAATTAACTCAAGGCCTACATTACGGCATTTCTTAGATGAACAGACCGTAGAAGCTGAGGTAGAAGGTGAGACAATTGAATTTGTGTGACTTGAACAGATTGGACGAAATCAATACTTAATAATTCGATAATAATTCAGTAATTCGCAAGACAAGTTGAGATAATAAAGTTTTTAGTAACAAATAAATTGCCTTTTAGAGGTACTGATGAGATGACCAGCAGCTTGCATTCGGGTCTAGTTTTGAATATGGTGGAGATACGTTATGTAAAGACCAAAAATTTGCCAAGATCAGCAAAAGAATACCAAGCAATACAAAGTACACTTCATCTCAAGTTCAAAATGAAATTATTAGCATGATGAGCCAGCTAGTAAAGGAGAAGTATCTGTAGCGGATAAAAGTTTTTAATACTGGACTATTTAGCATCAAGTGTGACGAGACAAAAGAGTCACTGGAATCGAGCTCCTCTCTATTGTCATAAGATTTGTTAACAAGAAGGAAAGACCCATCAAAAAGCTTCCCGGGTTCTGCGAGTTTGAAAAGTTGATTCACAAGACATTTCTAGCAACATGATTGAGGATACGAATCTAAGATAGTTGTTTGCACAGTGCTATGATGGAGCATCAGTTTTGCCTGGGAAATAATTTACACATTTGTGATGCAGTTCAAAGAGACGTACCCTACACCAATTGTTTTAACGATCGGCTCCACCTTGTGGCTTTTCATCTCTGCAAAAAGGTGGACTTGGTACGAGAATTTTTAGACATGTGGCAGCTATTAAAAGACTTTTTTTCAAACAAAAGGTGAATGTAATGCATGACAAATTAGGGGCTAGAGCATCAGTCCGCTTATTGAAAAACAGAAGGAATAGCCATTTTGCAGCAGTAAAGGCTGTTACTGAAATCTACAGAGACATAATGGTGTATTTGACTTTTTCTTTGAATGTATATTTCAAGACTTGTCAGTGATACCTGTGGTTTTGAAGGAGGCTGTAACTGAAAGGAGATCAGTTTTTTGTAGGTCATGTTAAGAATTAAGTTCTTGGCGCCCTGAAGCCTGCCGACAAGATTTTGCAATCAGAAACATAGTCCATTATAATTGGTTATCAGATTGTGAGTGATACTATTCAAACGATAAGCATTTTGAGAAAAAATTACAAATTATTTTGGCCTATAGGCAGAAACCTGAAGACACACGACGCAGGACATGCAATGTCTCCAAAATCACAGGGCATTCGAACAAATCCCTGCAACTTGGATTCTTTCATAACGAACAAGAGGAAAAACCGCTTTCTTGTGCTAACTTCGAAATTCTTGATTGAACAAATAGCGAATTCGAAAAGAGATTTTCAGATTGTAACACCAAGTTGGTTAAGTCGGTCAATCGCTTTTTGCCATGTTCTGCAAATGTCTGCGATATTGCCGAATTGAAGGTATTGTTCAGCCTGATTTGAGGGGTTTGGTGGCAAAGTACCTTGATTGTCAAAGCAGTTGAAACAATATTGACATATTCCTTGAATGGTTCCGGGAAAGTACAAAGGAATTGCTTAAACAAACACAGTCAGGTATAGTTCATATGGTTCTTGAGACCAAAAGCCTTTAGTAATCACGTCAGGTAATGGCCTTGAAAAATAAATTAGCGTTGCCTGAACATAAATGAAGGGAGCAAAGAAATACCATTATTTGAAACGACAATAAATTGACAAGATTTCTCCAATAATAACATAATCANCGCTTTTTGCCATGTTCTGCAAATGTCTGCGATATTGCCGAATTGAAGGTATTGTTCAGCCTGATTTGTGACATCGGAGCACTCACATCTACTGCAAAAATCGAGATTTTGAGGGGTTTGGTGGCAAAGTACCTTGATTGTCAAAGCAGTTGAAACAATATTGACATATTCCTTGAATGGTTCCGGGAAAGTACAAAGGAATTGCTTAAACAAATACAGTCAGGTATAGTTCATATGGTTCTTGAGACCAAAAGCCTTTAGTAATCACGTCAGGTAATGGCCTTGAAAAATAAATTAGCGTTGCCTGAACATAAATGAAGGGAGCAAAGAAATACCATTATTTGAAACGACAATAAATTGACAAGATTTCTCCAATAATAACATAATCAGATCATTTGCTTAAATGTTTCTTTTAAAACCTCCAAATATTGATAGCCCAGAGTTTAATTTTGGTGTAAAATTGTTAGCAATATCGATTAAACCTAAAGAATCAATATATAATTTGTGTGCGCGTAATATCGAAAAAAAGAATTAAAACCTACCGTCAACATGGTTTAACGCGACCATGACTTTATTCGTCTTCCTGTTGAAACTAATCAATCCGCTGTTGCCATGGTGTCTAAATTGAGTAAAATCAGCTGGCATAATGTAATAGTATTTGGAATCAATATTAGTTGTGGCTTGGGTTGAGATTTTATCCTAAGATGTCATTAAAGCATTCAGGTCCAGTCTTTGAATGAAACACCAAGTATATCACTCTCTATGGCAAAAGCTACCGTGTCAATTTCATCGCTACAGTGGTCATTTATTAATGCTACCTCGACGGCGTTTTCTTGTGAACTGAGAGACTTTAACAATAAAGACTCCATATTCTTGTAGGCTTTAAAGCTGGCCTTCTCAAATCTTTCTTTAATCCATGTGACCAAAGTAGCTAAAGTTACAAAGTAGATTTTTGATAATAATCTTAGGTTGTCTTAGGGTAGTATCCAGGTTTGTAGTTCCATCAACATCAACAACATAGGAAAGCAAATAATTTAATCCTTTTCAATTATCATTTCTTCTACTGTACCCATTGTGTCGCCTAAGACTTTAATATTTTAGTGACACCTTTAAGTGACAATAATAAAGAACGGGCATGACATAGAGTTAAGTGTGCACGTGGCACGAGGTTATGTATGATTCAAGCAGCTTCTGAAGATCTTCCAAGCATCATCGCAATACCCACCCCTGCATCTACCTAGGCTCAACTGATACATTGCAAGAATATCTGTAATAGCAACAAATACAGTGGGTGCGCTCCTTATGCCTTGGATTTTTCAGCCACCTCTAAATTTTCATTAATTCAACGGAGACAGATGGTAAGCTGCTGCTTGTTCGGTATATCGGTATATTCATCACACATAATCGAATATACATTTCTCTTATATTCTCTAGCATACTTCTTAGCACAAAATTAGATATCATTGACAATTCATTCTGGGTATCATGAGATATGAGCATGCCTTGCATCTTGTTAACCAAATCTTTTAGCTCTTGGAATATTTTTACCCGCAAATTCAGAAGCTGAAAGAGATTTAAATTTCTATCATCATCGTACCCTCGCAATGGCTTTCCTTGCATGGCAAATATAGTAGCACTCAAGGACTCTCAGAAAACAACAGTGGTTAATTGCTTTGTTTTCTTTTCACGTGTCAATCATTTCGACTACATCATTGTATTGCGGGATAACAACTTCGCATGTTACAGCAGACCTGTGATAGTTACTTTCTTGATGCTTTTCAAATTTCTCTACACTAGTTTTCCAATTTCGAATACCTTTTTCAAAAAAATGTCTTCCTCAGAATGCTGGAACTCCAAATGTTTTGAGTTTTGATACCTGCACCAAAAAACAAGGGTATGAGTCATTAACCGCGTCGCCAGCCAAGAATATTTGTTGAACCACACATTTTTACTTGGCACTGCTGCGTTTGAGACATGTTAAGAGAATTGACTAATTCCTATTTGTTTACCAAGTGACATGGCTTCTTTGCAGCAGTACAAGCTAAACTTCGGACGACTCGATAACTGACTGACACAAGAAACAATGGATAGGAAATTCTATGTTATATTAACGTCAAAAAGACTTGCAAACTCTGTGTTATTCAAACAATGTTTGAACAAACCTAGCCGCAAAAACTTTGGCACAAAAACAACATGATAGGAAGAACAGTGGATGTGCACAGACATTTCATAGCCAATGACTTGGTGCCCTCCTTTCAAGGCTGTCACTCTTGATAACTGTTTTCATCAACAGCGCATGCTCAAATCCCCAACAGATCCCTATGCAATTTGTCTAATTTCCTCTATAATTCCTCTACACGAAGTTATTTTCCCCTAAATTCTTCTACAACTCCCCTAAAATTTATTAAATTAGATTTTGTCGTTAATCATGAAGCTATTTTCTTTTGAGGCTGTTTTCTCTCCGCTATACTCACATCAGACACTTTACCAGAAAGTTAAGTACAATAGGTGGGAAATGAGAATTCAAGTAAAAATAATGTCAAATGAACGAACCAGAATATACCGTACATAATAATACACTGAGCATACACTTTAAAAAATGTCGTTGTTTATAGTCAATTTCTCACTACCTAAGTACAAATATAGCTTTACATCCATCCTAAACCCAGAACTCAGGAGTTATTATTTTTCCATTATTTCTGTGTGTTACCTGATTCCAGATGTACGAAATACGGTGAAGAAAAATTAATTTTATTTTATCATTGTCAAGCTGTATCCTATTTGGAGTTATATATATTTCTGGTTTGATCTGAAGTTTGAAATTTGTTAATTTAACTCTGAGAGCGTCTATTCAAACATAAAGCCCAGTAATGCCAAAGGTAAGTGAAAAGAAATGCCTTTATCAAAAATCACCTCGAATGGAAGGAGGAGTTATGGGCAAAAAGAATATATGTCAGCTTCAAAGTACAATCCCTATGAGTCATTCTGTTCATGTTGCCAAAAGGACTTAGTTTCCGCAAACTCTGAACTTATTGTATATGAAGAGTCTTTTCTTCATGCTCAACGCTCGAAAACAATTCTGCATAATTGACCAATGGCTGCAGTTGAGGCTCACAAAGAACCTTCTATTACCAAATCTTCCCCAAAAGAATGTTTCCTTCAGCTTTCTTCGGATTCACTTTTTGAGACTTTCCATGATGTAGCGAATGATTCCAAAGCTTTAAAATGTATCACGTGTAATCAAACCAAATGAATATACCTCTTTACTGAATGTGACATTGTATAAAATGATGTAAATAATTACTTCAAGCTGTCGCAAACAGATAGAAGTGTTATTCCGAATTTCAGAAATTCGTTGATTTGATACGCATAAAATTTTAAAGGCATGTCAGACATGCTATCAGTGGCCAAATGTGTTTAAGCATTCTGGAGCAATGACCTGCACTTGAACTGTTATTTTGTTTCTGCATCAGCAGAAAATATGTCACTGCAAGTAAAGACAATTCTTCTGCTGCTAAGGTCTGTGATGGTAACTTCAGAATTTTAGAATTTTGTTCTTGGTGACCTTACAGGCCTCAGTTTAATTTTTCAACCCAATGAATCTCTACTGTATTGACTTGTCTCTGTGGTCGAGCATGCTGTGCAAATGTTTTGCAACAACTTCAGAAACCCAACTGGCGGAGAGTTTTTAGACCAAGTTGGTGTAAATAATGAGAGAAAGTTGCCCTCTCGAGATTATCTTTATCCTGGTATAATGGCAAATGAAATCAGATAGCAGATTGTAACTCATGAAAAGGAAAGCTTCCTTAAAAGGTAGAGAGAATGGTACGGAAAAGCGGTTTCTTCAAATATACTGCCGGATTGACTTGTTTAATCCTGTTCTGACTGCATTCAAGGATGCGAATCATATCAACATCTTGAATAATGGAGCTGTGTGCTTGACAAGGGCCATCCAAGCCTTTAGAAAAACTGTGGAATTACTATTTAAGCTATTGATCGACAGTGGCAGTCTCTTCTCATTAATGAAACAATTTGAAACAGAGGGTTGAAAAAGAAAAGTTCAGTGAAAGTCTGGAGACGGATATATCTTCTTCCTGAGTGCAGTAACGTAGCCAGATTTATGGTTGAACTTACAGCCCCTCTCCAAAGCACTTTAGAAGTAGAGAGAACATTCTCCAAAGTCAATACCAACAAGACGAAATTGAAAAGTTCGCTTGCTGTTCAAGTCATGGAGACAACCTTGAAGTCCAGCGTGTCGTACCTTCCAACTTTTGAAATGAATAGTAGACTGGCCGAGTCGGACTGAAAAGCCAGAGGCATTTATATTGACAGTTTTAATGATTATAAAGGTGACTTTTCACCAGTTAGACAATTTTTGTGCATAGATAAAATACAGTACTAAAAATGCTAATTAACATCGGTGTAATGAAGTAAAATTAAGTCGTAGCTATCAACTTCTATGAACACTTTCAATTCCTAGAAAAAAAGCCCTACGTTTCACCTACGAAGGCTTTGTCTCCCTGTAGGTTTCCCATACCGCCTACACTTTCCTTATATCCCTTACTGCAATGGAATTCTCTACGAGTGTCAGTCTTATTTGCTTTCTGATATGAGATATTCTCGAGGTGTCTGCTTGAAGTCTTTGTTGTTAACAAAGGAGGGATAAAACCGCTGAAAGGCTATCATGGAAGTCATATAATAGTTTGAACATAAAATATGAAATTGATGTGCACAAAATCAGCAATACGCAAAAAGAGGAAGGGCCAAAGCGCCCAGTCCACCTGTGGCTTGCCCATTGTTGCAATAAGTCCATGAACCTGTAGACCCCGGGTTGTAGACAGTAAGTTAACTTCAGTTTAACTGAAACTTAATCACTCGCTCAACATCAGTCATTCGACTTAAGAGTAGTAAATTCTATCCAAGCTAAGCAAAGATCCGATTTAGGGATAGAAAATCTATAAGAAAAATGTATCAGATAATTCCTACCAGAATAACCTGTCTTCTCGGTAATGTGCGCCCGACTTATTCGACGTTTTCTGTACAGTTGAACCTCCATTATCCAAATACCAATTATCCGAACAAGATCTTCTGGCCTGGATAAATATTGACGAAGACATACTTCAGCATACATATTTTAATGTCTGGACGATAATACGTGCGTACTTTATGTATGTATTTAAACCACTTCCCAAGAAAACAGTTCATACTTTAAACCAAGCCAAATACATGTAAAATACATTTATTTTAACATAAATACCTGCACATGTACATCGAGTAAGGTGTCTTTTGTTTACGGAAGGTCAGTTACCTGAAGAAATTGCCCCCCCCCCCTCCCATCTTGTTCGGATAATCGAGGTTCGGCTGTTCAACATCATTTCTCATCCTCATGAATAATTAATGAGTTATTGAAATTTTTGCCCACCTGGTCATGCTGTTTTATTTTCTTATGAAAGAGAGACTTTCTCCCGGTTGGCCCTAGTTTCCCTTGTATTGTTAGCATGGTTCTAGGAATGAGCTCTTTTCTGAAGTTGGGCTCATTACTGTGGGTTACTGCCACATCAACACGTCTAAGTCACAATCTCTTTTCTTTACCTGGGTCTTGTACTTCGTTTGCAAGAAAAATGGCATATACAATAAGGGAAGTTAACTCTGAAAACACAGAAGGATACAGAGTTTACTTTCGTGAGTATATTTATTTTTATTTGCAACAGTTTAAGGTTTGATCGATGAGTGAATATCTCAGGCTTCCACATGATTCACTGACGTTAAGTTTATGAGGGAAGCTGCCTTTCAGTTTGATGTTCTATGGTTACTTCGATAAAGCATATAATTGAATTGAATTAAATGATTTGGTCAATAGAAATCTTACTAAGATTATTGATTTTATTCAGTAATTTGTAGGAAAATAAAAGTAATAAACACCCCCCCCTAACCCTAGCCCTCAAACCAGCCCAGTAATAAACGCTGATTTGTAGTGGATTAATTTCAAACGGCTTCCTCGTCTTTTTTGTATTCGATCTGTTAACGTACACTTCACTTTCTTTTTTTCAGTGGTTTAATAGGGGCCATAATGAAAATAAGGTCTTCATGATCTGTATTATGCTACCCCNTTTATTCAGTAATTTGTAGGAAAATGAAAGTAATGAACACCCCCCCCCCCTAACCCCAGCCCTCAAACCAGCCCAGTAATAAACGTGGATTTGTAGTGGATTAATTTCAAACGGCTTCCTCGTCTTTTTTGTATTCGATCTGTTAACGTACACTTCACTTTCTTTTTTTCAGTGGTTTAAGTGTTATGGTACAATTTGTTTCTTTGCATTAAGCTTATATCGTCTTACTCTGCAATCGGCGAATCAGAGTGACTATCAAATTGGGTAAAGACGGTTCTCGTACCTTTGCAACCATCTCATTTCAAAATTATAACGCATAACCTCAATACCCACTTGAATTTTATTATATGACATTTAATTTATCTTTACGTGTTAATTCGGCCAGCACCATAAGCGAGGTCTTGACGAAAAGGAGAAACTGTTATTAAATATAAATTTGAATTACTCGTGACTTCCTTACGAAATAGAATGTCATGATAAATTTGAATATTACTATCACTGTAAATATGCTATCAAATTGCCGTAGTCAAGAGTGAGTGCCAAAAAAGATGTAGCACAGAGTGCATTTTCATAAGTAGATAATAGTTGTGAGGTAAATTCACAGCAGGTGTACTTAATCATACGCCCATTTTTCCTGAGCTAATGCTATTGTATTATTGTAAAGACACAGCAGGTTTAACTGTACTCTAAATTCTCCGTCTTCAACTAAGTTCATTCATGCATTGCAATACCTACCAGTGATAATACATCAAATGCTGCAAATGTACTTTTTTTGGCACTTGCCTGGAGTGTAACAATGTAAAATGCAATTTTATGACTGTATGACTGAAAAAAACAATACTCTTCTTGTGTGAAGAATGTTTTATATATATTTATATAATATGATATCTATTAAATGTATATAATATCTATTAAATATATATAATATATATTAAATATATATAATATATGTATACAAATAGTATAGTAGTTAAGTCTTGTAATAACCTTGCCTACATACATTTTTCAAATGCTGGTTTCAACATGTTAAGACTTGAAAAAATGAAGGATATACATTTTGTGTTAAAACCAGAAGATGCAATCAATTTTCGTATGTTTTAAATAAAAAAATTTTTTTGAGATAAACACAAGCTTTTCAGTAGATGGATAGAAAGAAAGAAAGAAAGATAGATATGTAGGTAGGTAGGTAGGTAGATAAATAAATAGTATGGTGTTTTCCTTCAGCTGTTTAGCATTTATCACAGGTTTCTTCTTCTCCTTAAGATACATGGATCATTCCATGTCAAATGATTAAATTTTACAGAAAGTTCCCAGGTGACCTCTTCAAAATTACCTCATTTTCAGATATTTCATTTGTAACTATGAGAAACTAAGACACTCAAAATTTGAGGTCATTTGCTCAAGTAATTCTCAAGATATCGCCGTTTGAAGATTGTGAAAAAATGCAAAATTTTGTATATTGGTAGGAAATTTGAATTTACAAGCATTTTTGAGGAACTATACTTTCCCTTGTATTAAAGTGATATATCTGAAAATTCAAAATCATAAAGAATTCATAAAATACTCTAAAAAAAGTAAATTTTGATAAAGTCAAAATTTTTGAAAAATTCATAATGGCAGCTTAAAATCTTTAAATAAATGCAAAATTTGAAATTTAGGCTGATTTTAATGTAGATTTTACGAAAAGGTACCTGATTAAGCTTTTTGCCATTGAATTTTCTGGATAGTGTGGACAAATTACTACCCAATTAGAAGTTTTAAGAATTTTCTGGCAAATATTTAGAATTCTAGGGGTCATTAAAATCTGTATCAGCTTTAAATTATGAAAAATTTAGCAAATTTTCAAATCCAAAAGTGGCTCTGTGGGCAACTTGACCAATTTACGAAATTTTGCATTTATTCACAACTTTCAAACAGCGATATCTTGAGAATTACTTGAGTAAATGACCTCAAATTTTGAGTGTCTTAGTTTCTCATAGTTACAAATGAAATATATGAAAATGAGGTAATTTTGAAGAGGTCACCTGGGAACTATTTGATCATTTGACATGGAATGACCCATATGGTAATTGAACTACCATGTGTTGTCTGCTGGAGTGTATATAGTCTGTTATTATATAAACCTCTCAACAGTTTCCATTTACTTTTTTTATTAAGGAGTTCTGCCAAATAATTTCAACACCTAAGAAATATTTTTTGAGACTTCCTGAGGGGCCATAATGAAAATAAGTTCTTCATGATCTCTATTATGCTACCCCTGTCACCATTTCTCTAGATTACCATCCCACCTGTTTGTTTTGTTCTTTTTTGTTTCTGTTTACTCTTATATTTTAACTATTTCGGATAACATCATGTAAAAAAAAGAAAACATGGGANATGATGATGATATATGATGATTAGGTTTTTAACATTTACCTTTGAACATTTATTTTGTATTCTTTTATGCCATTTGCAGGCCTTGCTTGAGCGAAATAAAAGTGCTCTTAAAAACAAGCTCCTTAAGTAGTTTATAGGCTCTCTTTCACATCCCTACGAAAATGTCATTAAATTACATAGGAGTGGTCTATTATATAAGTATTATTAGTATAAAGAAATGTAGATATCAATCAATAAGCAGTTTATATGTGTAATGTTGTCATAAAAATATTTCAAAGAATATGGACTAGCTTCATTTGCATGGTACAAAATGCAACAGAAAGGTAATGTGCTCTTTCCATCAGCTTTTCTCTTTCTTCTGGTGATTATATCTTATTATCTTTGACCACTGTTACTATAATTCCATTGATCATTGGCAAAAATTGAAATGGACTTTAAGATTACCAGTAATACTGATAACATAAGGCAATAGCTGCATGTGAAATCTACCACAGAATATGTGCCAGATGTAAATTTGGTTCATGTGATGGTGACAGAATATTTGACATCAATTGTGATGAGGTATGTTTGAGCCAATAAAAAAATGTCACAACAAGACAAGTTCCAGAGATAAAAGAGCTGCTGGTTTATTTTACATTTTGCCAGAACTAATATTGTTTGTGCCCATAATTTCAGATAGAGAAAGGAACATTGACAAAAAGATGAAGTCATGATGATATTTTGAGAAAAGCTATGCTCAAGTTGACAACAGAGTTTTTTATTTGTATTTGGAACAGAATGTGCTTCTATAAATATCTCATTATTTAGCATTTCACAGATAATAGTGATCAACCAAAATTGATGTCCATATTTAGCAAATTATTAATTTATTTGTCACTACTTGCACAAAGTTTCTTTCTTAAGCTCCAGGAGTACAATTTTGGCCTTAAAAACGCAATAGGAAAAACAATAGTTTTCTCAGATACCCCAAACAGAGAATATTTATATTATCATAAAACAGAGATCCCAGAAACATGCCTCTTCCACCAAATCACTTCAATACTTCAGCTTTTACCTATCAGTAAAGCCTACCTGGTACAACTACAACAAGTAACATCCTTGGACAAAATTATTTATTATCTATGCTCTAAATAGATGGTATGACAAATTCAAGATCTTACAAGTTTTAAAGCATACTTCAATGTCTGCAGTGAAATACTCTACCCATTATAGACTGTTCCATAAAGGTTAAATGATTATATTGTAATCTTTACTACAGAGGACCATGAATGGCAAGGCCACAATAAGATGGAAAGATAAAAAATTTGTGTGAGACAGTCATACGTTGGCAGAAATGAATGCAGAAATTAAAGAATTAGTTGCAAGATGTTCACATGTGAAGCACATAGAGGCATACTACACAAGTTATATTTTATTGATCATGAAAATCCAAAAGCACCTTGGATAAAAGTAGCATCAGATGTGTTCCATTTTTATAGTCTTCATATTGTCTTTGCAGACTATTATTCACACTATATACTAAATTAAAGAGTTTTGCATGATGTGGTATACTGCAAGTTATTTTTTGACAATGGTCAGAGTATAAATCTTCTTAATTTGAAGACTTAACAAAGAAATGGGAATTGAAACATACTACCTCAATCCCATATTTTTCACAATCAAATGGTCATGTAGAGAGATCAGTGGAAACCATTAAAAAACATTCAAAAAGCAAAAGATGCCCAAGAGGATCCTTGAACAACACTTTTGATTTTGAAGACAGTACCTGCATAGATGTAACATCTCTACCATGCACAACCATAAGGCACAAACAACTTTACCATACAGTGCCTTCCAACAGCAGCTGTTTCAAAAATGTTTCGATATCACAACACTAAGAAAGATAAAAAGCTTCCATCTATTATTCTTGCTACCACATTAAATGTATATTGATTGAGAAAAAAGGGTATTTGTGTTGAAGAATGCACTGATCCACATTCAAATAATGTCTTAAATGAGAAGGACAATATGACCTGATGTGATAGTTGTTGTCTTATTCCTTGTTGTAATACATTTAACATAAAACAAGTTTTTGATCCAGTGCACCCAAATCAATTTATCAACCTACACATTCTTCTTACCCATATTCAAATCACAACAACAGAATCAACCTAGCACATGAACCATAAAGTTAACCTGTGTGTTCAACCAACCCAGCCGCACTGTCAGAAAATCACTACCATCTTAAGTTACACATTGACGTTAAAGTTATTTATTAACCTTTACATTATTGTTGAGCTTGTTACTTTTGCTGAGCTGAAAAACATTTATTGAAAGAACATTAAGATTTTTGAACTATACTCTTACCAGGGCAATGTTGTGTTATTCCCCTCAACAGTACAGTGTTGTTTTGTTACAGGTTTAAACTAAAAACTCCCTTTGTTATGGTTATGCCTAATTTGCTACTAACACATGTGGAGTTTTGCATATCTGTATTATGTCCTGCAGCAAACTATTTACACATTATTTTTTGTGTGCACTTTCTCAACATTACACCTGAGACTGCAATGCTGCCTTCTCNAGAAGGACAATATGACCTGATGTGATAGTTGTTGTCTTATTCCTTGTTGTAATAAATTTAACATAAAACAAGTTTATGATCCAGTGCACCCAAATCAATTTATCAACCTACACATTCTTCTTACCCATATTCAAATCACAACAACAGAATCAACCTAGCACATGAACCATAAAGTTAACCTGTGTGTTCAACCAACCCAGCCACACTGTCAGAAAATCACTACCATCTTAAGTTACACATTGACGTTAAAGTTATTTATTAACCTTTACGTTATTGTTGAGCTCTCTCCAATTTATACTTGTAAATAAGTATCACTGGCAAATTCTTTCTATAGGCAAGCCTCCTTTGTTGTAAATATTAAAGCCACAGATAACATTCAAACTGAAAGGAGCTATATTTCTTGTAGATGACTTGTGACTTGCCATTGTAGGACAGGTAGTTTTATCCTACCACTGATGTTACATACCATTAGTGTAAAAGCAATTTCATATTTTCATGCCATTTCACATCACGTTATTCAAAATTGACCCACACAATGCAATCATGTATGTGGAATGTTGAGAGATGGCATTTAACCCTATCTGTAGTCTGGAAAGACCATAAAATTAAAGGAGCTTCCATGCAACTTGACCCAAGAATAAATAGGTCCAAATTTAATTCATTCATGATCAGTGTCACACAAAGAGGAAAGGATGTGCTCTTATTCTGCAGAACTCAAGGTAGGAGTTTTTCAATATGCCAAAGTCAACACTAATCATGCTGCTTTCCAAAGATATAGAAGTGATCAGAATGACATTTTTTTTATTGTAGATGAAAACATAAAAATTAAAAAAATACAATGAGAAAGAGACAATTTTATGTGGTATTCATTCCCCTTCATGGGAATGGATATTTAAAAGACAGGATTAAGGCCTTTATGTTTTCATTCAAATTTATCTTGAGCAAATCAGAAAAGTTCCACAATTGGAGGGGAGATGGAAGGGTGACCTAAATAAGAAGGCACTAGCCATCATTGATCTTTATTGATGTTTGGCAAACATTTTTTATGAAAAAAATTGACTCAGCATCATGCATTGAACAACCCATTATCAGTATGCCAAGCCCAGAAAACCCCAGTGAATATTTTCTGGAAGAGAACTAAAAAGCAGATATACAAAAGTTAAAAATATTGTTGACATAAATATAACTACCAGCTTGAATGCATTGGGAGTACTGTGGGGAAACTTGAAGCTTACTCAGTAAAATGAAGACTTCTGATCTTTAAAATTTCAATGTGCTTATAGTGTGCTGCAGTGTCACAGCTAATGATGTTGAGAACAACCCTCTCTTTGTTGTCTTGGAAAATAAAAGTGATGTCAAACGTTTAAGTGAAGAATGCAAAAGTCAAGCATTTATAACAGATAGAAACAGCAGTTGAATCCATAAGCCCTTAATTAAGCAACAGTGCCACAAAGTAATTGGAACATTCACATTTAACACATCTGAAAATGTGTTTTGTTCAGTTTTCACTTGGCCCTGGTGTTAAAGGGTTGTGCAATGAAGGCAGAGTTGACCTGTCATTTCTCCTGGTTGATGCACTATGTAGAACCAAGCTTCATATGTAAGGTGAAACAAGCCGATAAAAAATAAGGGAACTGTACAACACTTAGCCTGCTGAGGAAGAGCTGATATCTCTACTCAAAGAAATGGAGAGAGGACCACCATGTCAACAAATAATTGAATGGGTGCCCAGGACGTTATCAGCAGATATCATTACAAATTGGTCAAGGTATGTTCTATATCAGCCAGTCAGGATAAAGCAAAAGGTGACTAAGTAATATGTGTCATGCATGTTAAGTTGAACAATGTAATATGACACCATATTTCTTGTTGTCTGGCTTCATATTCATTATTGTTCAGAAGTTATATGCTCGAAGTGTTAGTTGTTGTTTGATCTAGTTAGAGTTTATACACATTTATGTTTGATATTCCAAAAATTAGCATCAATATGGAAATCCTCAAGCATCAGTACTCCCTCAAATATCAAATTATATAAGTCACTTGCCCTACTGACTGTTTTTTATGAAAGTGAAACCTGGCACATGTCCAGGAAGACCAGCAAAAAGTTAGATGTTTTCTATTAGAGATGCTTACAGAGAATATTTGAAATCACGTGGAGAGACAGAATGACAAATGATGCAGTATTCAGACAATGTTAAGACACCACTTTACACAATAGTAACAACTAAAGGAATGCAACTAGCAGTGCACATCCTACGATTTCCTCAATCTAGACACCCCAAATCAGCTGTGTTCTGGACACCTGAAGGTAGAAAGAGAAAGAGAGGCAGCCCAAAGATATATACACAGAAACTTTTCAAGATGACCTCAAGAGAGCAGGGAAGACTTGGACTGGAGTTGAAAGACAGGCTGCTGACAGAGTTTGGTGGAAGTTGATTGCTGTCCGATACATCCCCAGATATTGGAGGATCTAAGTCTAAGTATATTTGAGCCACAATGTTAACTACATTTTGTATGACTACAAAATATTAATAGAGCACAGACCAGTTTGAAACCTCTTCCAAATATTGCAAGCTTTACAGCTTAATGATAAAGAATTGCTCCTTTTTTAGCCTAAATATTGGAGAAAGGTGTGTTTTTAATGTCAGGTTCCTTATTTCACTTTGGATAAGAATGAGAACATTCATAACACTCTTGAACAGTAAAAGTATATGTTAAAATGATAAAAAAATAAATAATAAAACTTTTAAATGAAATAAAATTCAGTTAATGTTATGTCTTGTTGTTAAGTTGAAGATCTTGTCATATAGACAAAGAAAATGCCCCACTAGGGAGAAGTCTAAAGAAATGTGAATTATTAAGAGTTATTTTTACTATTTTACCTTGTAGAAGGCAACAATGGCTTGATTTCACCTTGGCATGACATTCCATTATTTGCAGATAAAGAGGCAAGTATGGTGATAATGTGAAGAACATAAAACATTGTTGTTTACCCACATGCACTCACACATATTTTAAAACTGGTTTTAAAAAGCTTAGTTATTTTTTGAAACTGCCTTTTATGCAATTGGAAGCTCAATATAACACATGTTATCAATCAATGCCTATGTTCTTTGCAAATTTACATGCACCTTGTTGCAGAGTTGGGCATGGCAAAATGATATTGGAATTGTTTCTAATTTTCTTTGTATAGCCAACATGAATTAAGCCTCAGAATTATTAAAACCTGTATTAGCAACAGAATGCAGGAGTGAGAATGGAAGCCCAGCCTAGTCAACACATAACCATAGAAGGAGAAGTTCGACAAGCCTGCGTATTTTAAAAAGTGCCACCAGCATATGAATTCAAAATAGGAACAAATGCCATAAAGAAATTAAATGGGTTCAAGTATCTTGATAACTTGCAAGTCAATTTCAAGAAAATGTCCAACACATGCTAGCATGTAAAATGGACGTTAAACTAAATATTATGTCGATGATGATGATGATGATGATGATGATGATGATGAATTGGCTACAACTTCATTGCAAGTTCCTGGCTCTTCCACTCCCCCTTCTTGTTGATTTCTGGCTGCAACAGAAATTTATAGGCCATGTTTTTTACAAAGAAGAGTTTTTAACAAATTTTAATGAGAGGAGTAATTCAATGCAAGAAAGCAAGAGGAAGACAGGAAATGGAAATGGGATCCAGGATTGTTCAACCAGTAAAGATGATAAAGGGCAGGAATTGAAAGGTGTTGACTGATAAAAAGAATATCTTGAACAGATGGAAATGCTACTTTGAAAAGCTGTTGAATGAAGAAAACCTTAGAAAAAGGAGAATGCAAGTGGAGGAAATCCACAAGCCAGATTTTCCAAGAAGGAGCAAGGAGGAAGTGAAGAAGGCACTGAACAAGGGGAGGAATGGAAAAATAGTAGGGCTTGATGAGGCACCAATTAAAGCCTTGAAAGTTCTGGGAGAGAAAGGACTGAAGTATATTGTACTGCTGTCCAACAGCATTCTAGAAGCTGGAGGTATGCCTGATGAGTGGAGTAAAAGCACCCTTGTTCCCATATTCAAGAACAAAGGAGACATTAAAAAATGTGCAAATTATTGAGGCATCAAGCTTCTCAATCACATTATGAACCTTTGGGAATGGGTGATGGATGGTATGATTAGGAACCAAATACAGGTTAGTGAACAACAGTTTGGGTTTATGCCAAGAAGGAACATGGTAGGAACATGGAAGTAACATATTTGCTTTGAGAACTGTGGCAGAAAAAGAAGGCCAAGGAGAATGTCACTCTATCTTCATCGACCCAGAAAACTCATATGACAGGTTGTCAAGGGAAGAGCTGTGGTACTGTCGCAGGAGCAAAGGGACAAAGGAGTAGTATGTTAGGGCAATACAGGAGATGTATGTGGGTGGTAAGACAGTGGTATGCAGTGCTGTAGGAACGACAGAACCATTTAAAGTCAGAGTAGTACTACACCAAGGCTCTGCACTGAGACCTCTTATTTGTCATAGACATGGATCACCTGACTGACAGGGTAAGAAGGGACTGGAGGGACTTACAACATGATGTTTGCTGATGACACAGTGCTCGTTATTGAAGAAAAAGAAGAAGCTTAGCAAGAACTGGAGTGCTTGAGGAACCAACCTAAAATGAGGAGATTGAAGATCAGCATACCAAAGACAAAATATTTGTGTATGAACAAGAAGGTAGATCGACTGGCAATAAAGATCAATGGTGTAGACGTGCCTGATGATGAGGAATTCAAATATCTGGGCTCAACCATCCAGAGGGACAGAGGAAGTAAGAAGAAGGTCAAGAAGTGGAGTCAAGCCAGGTGGAACAACTGGAAGAAGGCAACCAGTGTGTTATGCAACATGACATACCAAAGAAACTTAAATGCAGGTATACAAAATCATGGTATGAACTGCAATGCCATACGGGATGGAAACAGTACTACTGTAAAAAAGTCAATATAACCAGTTCGATGTTGCAGAGATAAGAATGCTGCACTTGGCATCTGGTGTGACTAGACTTGACCATGTTAGAAATGATGAAATAAGGAGAGGATTTGGTGCCGGGAAAGCTTTCAAGAAGTTGCTAGAAGTATGGTTGAGGTGGTATGGTCATGTAGAAAGGAGAGATGAAGAGTACATTGGAAAGAAATTTTTTAGAATAGACCTGCCAGAACGAAGGAAAAGGGGAAGACCGAAGAGCAGGTGGACCAACAACATCAAGGATGATATGACAGCAAAAAGCCTGACAAGTGATGTGGCACAGGACCGAACAAGATGGAGAAGGTGCAGGTGCCACGATGGCCCCTGATGGGACAAGTCGAATGAGAAAGAAGAGGAAAAAGAAGTCCCAGAAAAATTATTTGTAAAATGGTAGTGAAAATACCCAAATGTATCAGCGTTAAGAAATTACTGTGCCAGGATAATTCAAATCAGTGTTTTTATAAAGTAGAAGAAGTTGAAAGAAGAGTTGCAACAGGAGCTCAGAAAAATGAAAAATGGTTGTCAAATGAGTAAAATTTTGAAGAAGACCACTTAAACTTTTTACCATATTCTTTGGCAAGCTGTTGGTTTTGCCATCTCTGTGCCATCTCATTATGCTAATTCGACTGTGGAAAACACCTGGCTTAGGTGGTCTTCTTATGGAACCTCTGAAAGATGTGAGTAAATATTGTACCCAAGTAATAGTTTGTCTTATCACAATAGTTGGCTGGGTACTTCTATTTCACAAGATTAAATCGATGAAAGTCAGTTATCATTCAAAGAGAAAGGATAAAAGACTACCAGAATAATTACCATGGAATCACTTTATTGGAAGCCCGTTGGTCAAGTTCTTACCACATTCCATTTAAACAGATTGATAAGGCGCATTTTTTATGCTGCCATTTACGAGTGGCAAAGTTGGTTTTGGTCTTGGAGACGGATGGTAGATATGATCTTTTCTGTGAGACAATTCCAGGAAAAGCAATCATTTTAGTTTGGGAATTGAAGTCCTTGACTGGGATAATGATGGAAAGAGTCTAGTAATAGGAGACAGACTTGAAAGAAGTGTTCAGTACATTTTAAAGAAATGAGTTAATCACATACAAGCGTAAGACGTCTGCTTTACAAGGACTGTGTGAAAGACATCGAGGGCAACAGACAGACTCGTGTCTGAAACATGTAGGCCTGCCCTTCTTTCAGAGGCTGGCTATGTCTACCATTTTAAGCCTTACTAAGTTTAGATTATGCCTCTTAATGACAAAAAAGGAATTCAAGCAACCACCAGGGAAGATAAATTAGTCATCAGGCGTGCAAGTAAAATGGGCTCGTATAGTAAATTGGTGACCATGTACTTACTGAGACATGGCTACAACTAGGGTTTTCCTTGCGTTTTCTTTTCCCTATAAAGAATCAACAAAAATTGAATTACCTTTTGCCATATTTGCTTACAATTAATGGTTGTAATAAAGAGGGACTTTTTTCAGAACTTATTACAAAGTGGAGTGTGTATTTTTGGTGGTTATTAAAGTACTTTTGGTATTTGTTATTGTTTTAAGGTATGTACTGTAAAAGAGTTGTATTACTATGAGTTTTTTTAACAAATAGATTGAATACCTTACCACCTATTTATTGTATTGACCACAATTTCCTCTTATGGTTAATAGTGTTTGAAATTAATTTGCAACTGTTAATTGTGGTAAATTTCCTTTTGTGATTGCAGAAAGAAATTTTCAATATGGTTGTTGAAATTCCTAGATGGACTAATGCAAAAATGGAGGTAAGACATACCTATGGGACAATAATTGCAGTATTATTGCAGTCTAAAATTAAGTATTCCAGCAAAGGAGACCTTTTGAAATATGTAAGTGATTATCTTTCTGAGTTTTCGTTTTTAATTGACCACCTCTGTACTGGATACTGTGTATGAGAAAACGCAGAGAGTTATTTCCAAAAGGTATTACATTTTGATAGCCTGGCAGACAAAGTCATACACAGGAAGAGATGCTTTAGAAAAAGCAACATGAGCAATTAAAACTTTGAAGGCATGATTAGAGAGTTTATACAAAAAGAAGAGAAACAAGCCTTCGCAGAAGGAAGATGGAAGCAATAGGTAGTTGTAAATTGCACAATAAAATGTTGGGGCAGGTGGAGAAAATGTACCCGTGAACAGCAGAGAGGAGGTGAACGGCAGACGATTGGATATAAAAACACTGGGAAAAAATGGCGAGATAAAAGATTGTACGACTAGATTGTAAATAAGAATACACAGCACCATCGTTTCACCAATTTTGTTGTATGGCAGTGGGTTTTGTGGACTCGAGGATGGAAAATTGTCACTAGATGTAATTAAGATGAGAGTGGCAAAATGAATAGCAGGTATTCTTTATGAGAGGATGTACACAATGAAGACACCATTGAACAGACTAAAACGAATGCTCACCACGGGCCAGAAGTTAACGATTTTTCACACAAAAAACGGTTCATTACCCATTATTTTTTAGCAAATCTCATTTTGACACCCACAAAGGCACTAATATCCACTTTCTTTTATTTACCACAATATCTACACCTTCTGAAGCCCAGTTCTAGTACAACGGAGTTAGAGTTCTTGATTTATGTTAAAGTAGGCTGCCCAAGGTTCATCATTTTGAGGTGAAGTCATTTTATTTGATTTTTGAGGTGATCTTTTTCATTTTTCGGGCAATCTTTTCCAGTGTTTACTGGTCGTATATGAATGGTTCAAAATTGAGGGGAAAATCACGGCACTCGAATCACCTCACCCTCAGATGGCATTTTTGGCATACTTGTGGTTTTTGAGACGTCTGCTTCATAACGAAAAAGATCCAGGATTCAACAAAAGGAAGTGTGTGTCTCATCACAGACTACTTATATATTTAGGTATTTGACTCGTCTGGGGGCAGACTGTTCAGGTTGATTGCTCTCCCACTTTTCGTGCTGTGTTAATAAAAGCAGAGATTAAAATGAATCATAGAGGACATTGGAGGGTGGTAAGTTGTTATGACTTGAGTGTTCTGTGTGTCAATGCGTTGACGATGTCGAATCACTGTTGTACAATTTGGAATGGTAAACCTTGTAGAACTAATTTTCCTGCTGCCCAAAAACATCCCTTTGAAGGTAGAACCGTTTATCGTTTCCCAGCCGATCTTGAAGAAGAAAAACGTTGGGAATTGCCTTTGCTCAACAAATTGTATCCCGCCAAGGATAAGGATGGCAGGTTTAAAAGTCGTATAGTTAAGTGTTATAAGCATTTTCGGCAAGAATTTTGAAACAAAGCTCCGCCTGGTGGTTCCGAAGTGTCACTCGAACCACCTTCGATCTTTGGAAGTACAAATTTAGGATTCTTCAATTAAACAACTTCTCAGACTCCATAGACCCGAAAAGTGACGGAATGTGACAGCAGACACTCGTGCACAACAATCTGGAAAAAATGCTGTCAACAAGGATCTTATCGTCACGTTTGATGATCTCGTCAGTTATTGCAGCACGTTTTGCCGTTAAGTTTATGTCGATACCTCAATATCTGGTAATGTAGAGATTTTTTTAGTTACATGACGATTTTCCTCCGGAGTTTTAATTTTCCTTGTTTATGAATGCCGATTTTAATGGTGAAGCTTATCGTGGTCATACCAAGGTTGTAACACGATATATCATAAGTGCATTTAACACAAACACACACACACACACACACACACACACACACACACACACACACTCTCTCTCTCTCTCTCTCTCTCTCTCTCNACACACACACACACACACACACACACACACACACACACACACACACACACACACACACACACACACACACACACACACACACACACACACACACACACACACACACACACACACACACACACACACACACACACTAACACACACACACACACACACACACACACACACACACACACACACACACTCTCTCTCTCTCTCTCTCTCTCTCTCTCTCTCTCTCTCTCTCTCTTTCTCTCTCTCGTTTAACGAGAATCTTTGGGGAATGGATTGTTAACTCACATGATATGCTTTAGGGCCAATGTTGAGTTAGGGATTGGATGATTATGGTGTTGAAAGTGTTAAGATTCTTTGGTCCCACTGCACACAGGAATAAGATAAAGGATACGAATTAAAGAATTTTAAGGAAAAGCTTAGTGTCAGGCTATATTTTTTGGTTTATTTTAGGTTGTATTATAAACTTACTAAGTTTGTAATGAAATCTTCCTCTTACATTTCTCCCTTTAGATAGCGACAAAGGAAAGGCTAAACCCTATCAAACAGGATATAAAAAAGGGCAAAGTAAGGTTCGTAAACAACGTCTTTCCATACAAAGGCTATATTTGGAACTACGGTGCGTTTCCACAGGTATGTTAAAGAGCAACAGATTTTCTGAAGTTGAACTTTTCTTTATCCAGCTTCATCGCAGTCATCTGGAGTTTTGGTTTTTTAAGTGATTTTCAATCATATTGACAATATTGTTTTATATTAAATTGGTGTTTCTTTTTTTAACAATCCTTCGCGATACATGTTGGACAGTTCTAATTTAGCCAAGTGTTAATGCGGGTTGAAAGAGGATTTTTAACTTTATTTGGCACTTTGAAACATCTTTAGTGACCTGTACGTAATTCTGCCATTATCCATAGAGTTCATTATCACTACACATCAGTGAGGCAGACGGCACGAAAATTGAAATACCAAAACAGGGTCATTTTATGAGGATTTTTTTTCTCAAAATTAGCTTTTTAATAATAATAATAATAATAATAATAATAATAATAATAATAATAATAATAATAATGGAAACTTTTTATTTTTTCATCTGAACATATACAATTACAAACCTCACTAATCAAGGTAGTTTGCATTGGCTTGCCTATTTAACAAAATCAAAATTAAATATTTTACTAACAAAATCAATAAAGCGACAATAGTTCAGGGCTGGTCCATGGTTTATTTCTACGACAGAATTTGTAGTATGTGGTGCGAATGATTATGTTGGAAAGTTTGGTTGAAAGAAAGCGCTCGTGTTTGTTGTCGATGTTCAAAGCGTTGCACATTTTACTGAAGGTAATACAAGATTTACC
>RDPX01000007.1:2821057-2836287 GCA_003991215.1 Morbakka virulenta | reverse complement strand
AAGTTACTGTGATCCCAATTGTGGTAGGAGCGTTGGGTGCTGTCAGTAAAAACTTTAAAAAATTTGTAAGAGATATAGGGATCTACATGAAAATTGAACAAGCACAGAAAACAGCTTTGTTAGGAACAGCGCGGATATTAAGACTTGTACTTGACTGCTAAATCCAAAGGAGAAGGAATGTGTGGTTGCCCATACAACTTGTTGTTGTACGTGATCACATATAAAATAACCGAGAAGAAAGATCAATCTCGAGATCTTGAATTCATAATAATGATAATATTAATAATGATAAAATTAATAATAAATTATTATTACTAGTAGTATTATTTTTATTTTTATGTAACTTTGTAATATAACAATACTTAATAATATAACAATACTTTTCTAAAAATTGTTTCGTTTTCCCATAACACTGTCTTTTGCATTTCGTTCACAAGTTTATCTATAACCTTTTCATCAAAGTTCTTTTATCGCATTTTTCAATTCATTCATTCTACAGCCGCAACATGCAATCACTACTGGTATAACCTTCACCTTGAACCCTTGGCATCTCTCTCGTGGTTCGAAACACAGTTCTTGATATTTTCCAATGTTTTCATTTCTTTTTGCCTGTGTGTTCTGTTCTTAAGAGCAAGCCATATCCACACTGTATATTTCTGCCCTGGTTTGTAGTTGGAGTCTTATAAACTTTTTTTTTTAAAGCTTTCACTAAATTTGTTCTTACTTCCTGTTCCTGTGCTGTCATAATGAGGGTCTCGGTTTCTCTCTTCAGGCCTCCGTCTTTCAGCCACAACCATTGATATTTATTGACACATCCTCAGTTTGTCTGATGAACTGGTCATGCCACACTTTGTCTAGTTGGTTTTCCATTCTTGTCTGTTTCTTCTAAAATGTTTCTTGTCTGTTCCTTTTCTTATATTTACTTTCTGTTTCAGCACCCTTATTCTCAGCATCACCTCTAGCTGCAACTAACAGTTTCTTCTTGCTGTCTTTGACATATCGTTTTAGGCCAATTATGGAACGATTAACAGTATTTCTAACACTCTTGAGTCCTCTTTCCTGGGTATGTATAATCTTTCAACATTGCTCCTTGAGTGGAGCCCCATATGCATATTTAAGAGCTTCCCCGTTGTTCGATCCAGCTCTTGAAGTTCGGCCTTTTTCGAGTTGAGGAAAGCAGTTGAGTATCTCAATACAGGAATAGCCCACGCATTAATACCCTTGGTACTATTTCCCCTATTCAACTTGACTCCAATATCCATCTCAGTCTTCTCTTATATTCATGACACACTTTCCCTTTCACCTCTTCCATCTGCTCTTTATATCTGCCTGCAACATACCTAAATACTTGTATCCTTCGCCTTCTTTCATTGTTTGTATTACTTTACATATTGACCCATTCACATCGACTTCTATTATGTACCTAAAATGTAATTGTTATTATTTTTGTTTTCTTCTGGTTTAATTATAGATGGATGCAAGAACGTAACTTTCGATGACAACAGTAATTAAGTGATTCAATAAAGTCAAGAAAATTACTTAAGCATAAAATAACTTGAGCACTATGACATAAGCAAAAGCAGACTGTACTTACTTTAACATAGCTACAATTGTTATACTTAGAACATTCTTTAGATTTTGTTATATATTCGTGACTTCTCAGTCCCGATTAGAGTTTTATTGAGCTTGAAAGGGATAGTATTTAACTACGAACGAAGGATCTTAAGAATTAAGAATAATATACGAGAAAGAGGTCTGTATATTGGTAACTACGTTCATCGAACGAAGAAGAACCTTACTACTTTAGAAAACACGCATCCTCGATTTGTTAACGGGACTCAGCAACATAACTTTTCGGCCCCAAAATATACCACACCGTATTCCCTGTTGGGTTGTACTTTAGATATGTTTTAATGATTTTATCCTTAGGCTGTTCTGCCTTAGTTTGTAATATAACTGACCCTCATTTTACCCTATAATTAGTTGACTCAGGGATTTATATTTTTCACTGTACATCATGGTATTTTCTGATGTATTTTGCTTATTTATTAGCCCAAATTTTTCCCGGTACAATTTTTTGAGCTGCATGCTTAGTTTTCATGTGTCGTATTCTTCAAAATTAATTAACTTATACAAGCCCATAATCTCTCACTTGTTGCCTACTTGATGTCTTTGTAGAATTTGCCGTGAAGTACTTTGCTTCTCTTTGAGCTATCCGTATCTTCCTTCTTTCTTATTGCCACAGCACGTACTTACTAGCATGCGACAGTGGTCGGTATTGGCTACGAACAGTATGTTGTTCTTAAGGCTCATAGAGAAACATGTAAGCTTTACTAGCTTAGATGTTCTTTTTCGAGATAATTTCCGACATTTGGTAGCCTTTGCAAAGTCCCTTTACCCTTTTCCCTCCCCCACCCCCACTCCCAGACATCTTATTTGAATGTAAGACACGGTTGCTTCACTTAATCGATGGTCACGATTTTCTTCGCTTCCTTTCAAAGTTAAATAGTTCGTAATTTTGTCCGAGGGTACACCTATCGTGTCTTGTTTTTCTTGTTATTGGCACTGCTGTGGAATTTGTAAATGTTGCAACATTTCTTCCGTCAAGCAGTAATATTTTAACTCCTCTGCATTATTCCTTTTTTGCCCAGATCTTAGTCCTTTTAGTCCTTTAAGCCACTTTCTTGCAGAACTAATAGCTGCTTGTTATATTTTCTTTTGTAATCATTTTCGTCATTGCTATATCGAGTAGATAAATTTTTTTATGTGTATCATTTTTGATTTTATTATAGTAATTTGTACACTCTCTTTTTGATATCATTCTGTGGACTCTTCAAGGCATTCGTTAACAAAAAGATTCTTAAACGTGGTCAGCCTAATGGTAAAAAAACCAGGACTATTTAATACATGCCAACAGAGTTTTTTAGGAATTCAAACCCATCCCCCAAGCATCACACTTCATGAATCTTTCTTTGGAAGAAAACCAAATTCAGGCCATCCCAGTTTTAGTAGAAAAAAGGCTTACGTTGACCAACTTGGAGAGAAGAAATTTGCCCCAAAATGGTGGGTGACGTAAAAGCCGACAGGATAACAGCGATTAATAACCAGATGATGATAAATAAGTTGTACTTGCTTAGGTTGTTTATGTTACATGCTAAATTTAATTGTATTAATGGTTTAGAGATAAGCACATGAATGTTTGTTTAAATTTATATTTAGTTCAACTTTTTATTACTTTTTCAATAGACTTGGGAAGATCCCGAGTACATAGACAAGTTTACTCAATTTGGAGGAGACAATGATCCTATTGATGTTTGTGAAATTGGTGAAAAGGTGTGTTTTATTTTTATTTTTTAAAAAATGTATTTCTGTTTTTCCATAGCCATTTGGCACCTATTTAACCATCACGGGTAATTTACCTTGGTTTGATAAACTGTTGCTTTTAACTCAGGGCCGTTGAGTTTCACTAGTTGCTAGGAAGATAAAATTGTATTTAATATAATTGCTCAGTAAATTGCAATTTCCTGTATTCCACCATTATGAAAAGATAACGAAATCAGAATCGCAGCTACCTACCGGATGAAAAAAAAATACAGCTTTTTGAGTGTATCATCTATCAGATTATTACTTTTTTATAGGACAGTTTTATTAATACTATCCATTTAATGTCGCTTTCTTGCATTGCCTACTCAATCAGAAAGCAACTCGGAATGAAAATTCTATGAAAGTTATTTTTACGAAACGGATGAAAAATATAAGAAATCGGAACATTATCCTAATGCCAAAGACCGACCAGAACAACAAATTGCGGACTCGAATTTGTTTATTGACCGTTTGTCCGTACAGTTTGACATTTTTATTGAAAAATGTCAAACTATACGAAAACCTTAGTTTTTTTTAAAAAAAGAGGCAATTGGAAAGGATGCTACGGCAACTGCCTTTTTGTTAAATATTTATTGTGGGTTTTGGTTTTTTATAAGTAGTGATTTTTTTGAAGTTGTACTGAAAAAGGTAAATAGTATGCTTTATTTAGTTATCAGTAGGCTTTAGGTAAATTATCATTGTATTGTGTTTTTGTTATTATATTACATATAAAATGTAACATGAATAAAAGTTCATACCTCTTAAGGAATGTTAATTGTGTGGGTTTAATTCAGCTATTTCTGTTAAAATAGTGACATAGGCCTTCAGTTTTACTGCCATAAAACGTGTAATTAGCATTAAATTTTTCATGTATCACTGCTCTTCTCCACATGTTACCCTGAACCCCTCTTGTAAATCATCTGCATTGCATCAAATGTATATAAGAGGACGCTGTCCCATTTTGCGTTAATTGAAAGGACATACTCATGAGAACATTTTTTTCGTTATTTTTCGTTTTCGAATTTGGTTATTTGTTGACCTAAGGCTGCCATTTTTAACTAACAAGTTTCTTTTTTCTTTTTGCCTTGATCTGAAATGCGTTTGGTCACTCTGAATAAGCGCGGGCTGCTTTAGACTGCTTACAGTCGACATGGCTCTTAACAATAAGATGCCCTTTACAACAGGACTTTTAACTTATTTTGTTATGAAAAGCACAGCTATTCTTTTATATTTAATTAAAAATCCATTTTTTAATAGGTCGGGTACAGAGGTGAAGTAAAACAAGTAAAAATTCTTGGTGTAATGGCATTAATTGACGAGGGCGAAACAGACTGGAAAGTTCTGGCTATAGATATCAATGATCCTCTTGCTGATAAAATGAATGGTATGCCCAATTTCAGTTTTATTCATCAACCGTTTTTATTAAGGAAAGCTCTGCCTAATCTATGTACTGAACCAGAAATAATTTCATCTTTTAAATTATTTTTTCTGCTGCTTTTTTGATATCGTATACTACAAGAATTTTACTTACTTTGCTTTAGTCACCTCCCCAACGAGAATGTTTGACATTATCCATCCAAGTCCTGAGGTTCAGCTTGATACATTTTATTTCTTCCATATCTCTTAGACCAGTACTGGGTTTGGTGTTGGCAATATAAGTGCCCATGTTTTCGGTCTCCTGGGGGTTGTTGTGAAATTACAAGAAAAAACAGTTCGTTTATAAAAGATACTTTGTTTTGACCCAAAGATATTTAGTATACCTATCTGTTTTTCTTTGTTTTGGAAATGCAGACTTGCATACCGTTGTACGAGTATCAGATATACCATGATATGCCACTTTGAATAGTTCTCAGGACTGTTGACAAGGACAACTGAGTATGAAGAAACCTGAATCACACTCACTCACTATTCAGTTGGCATGTATCCATGGCTTGCACATGTATTCCTACGGAATTCATTAAAATGGGTAACTTGGAAGCTTCAAACAGATGAGCTTAATACTACAATTGTAAACGTGTAGAGGTGTTATTCCTATCGTAGTCAATGTAATGGAACTATAAGAGAAGAGGGAAGTCACTTATTTCTCCCACTTTCGGGGTCGTGGCTGCATAGCACAGGCTTGCAGCACGAGATTAAAAAAACAATGCTTACTGAAACGTGTTTTGTGTACGTTTTTAACCCTCCCAACACCCACGCCATGCCCCTACAAAAATTCAGACCTTTATCTTGATTATGCATTCTTGTTAGAATTTCTGGACTGGATGTTCATGTTTCCTTAACTCCCAGTATCACTTAAGGTGTCACTACAACAGAACACCAAGTCGTAATGGCAGTTTATACGTTTTTCGACAGCAAATTGTGAATATTTTGAATATTTTGTGTTATTACTGAACTAATTCCTTCCGGATGTTGTTTGTGACATGTCAGGCCCGCAGTTTTTGAACTACTTATTGTACTGCTGTTAGCCAAGATGCCCAGGACAGTTCGAAAACCACCAGGAGATTCTTTATAAAAGACCCGGCAATTTAAATGAATAAGTGCATAAAACGTACGATTTATAATACTTATATTATTTCAACCTGAACTGAAAATTCCCGTTTGCTCCACAAAAACGTGGACTGACGTTTTTCATGCATGAAGATGAAACTATCAAAGGAATGACAGAAGATTCTTAGAGAGATGAAAGACCCATTGTGTACTGCCCCCCCCCCTCCAATGAATTGCATGTTGATAAAAATACTGTGAAAGCTATCTTAAGGTCCGAACATTTACGGTCATTTCTGAATGCCATGCCTAAGGGATCAACTTACTCCAGGCTGCAAAAAGAATATTCAAAGTCTTCTAGAAAGGTATCATGAAAAATTACAACTTCTGACAGACCTTCACAAGGACAAAATTTGTATAGAATATTATAGAGTGGATACGTTATATATTTATGAAATCACACAGCAAAAATTGCAGGCTGTTTTTAGTGGGAAATATTTTTACAGTTTTGACATCTTGGTTTGCAAAGTGGTACTTAAGACTAATTTTAAGTGTTCCTATGCAACAATAGCCAGCTGCTTGGCAGCAGTCACAGAAGCCTGATGGTCATAGAGGGCAGATTATGCATTTGCCTAATTCTTTCTTGAGCTGTATTAAGCCAGGGAGGAATTGTTGGGTTATCTTGGCTATAAGGTATTTTACAATCATATACGGAAACAAAGACAGGTACCGATACTTGAAAAGTAGATTAGTATTGCGGCATATGACTTTGGTGCGCCAAAAGATACCTACTAATATGCAAACGAATTGATTATGAACACTTTTCAAACAAGAAAGGGGGTTGGCTTCAAACAGTTGACCGTCAACAAACTTTGAATTTGTTGTTGTTGAAATGCATTCTTGAAAGAAAAACAACCATGGCAGAAATGTAATTACAGACCAAGTAGGCGACCACACAGTAAATTCAATTTTCGCATTTCAAGGGTCATCAAGACAACCAAAATAACAGCCGCTTAGGTTTAAAAGTTATATTGTCTATTTGTTTCAGTTAAAAGTCACAAAAATGTTTTCCCCAATAACATTAAGGATGTTGATTTTTAAAGAGCGATTTGACCAAAGGCAGCTTGACTTGTTTTTGGTAATTGGTGACTTGTTCACCCAAATACTTGAATATCGGTACCTACAAAGAGTTTGTATTTACCTTGCAGATGTGGAGGATATCAGGAAATATATGCCTGGATTGTTAGAGGTAATAAATAATTTCTTTTTTGTGTTGTTAAAACTTGCTTCTAGATATCAGTCAGTTCGTTAACCTGGTTGCCACTTGGTGAGAACTCAGCCTTAACCCTGACGTCAAGTTTTTTTGAAAACGAGACAGTTGTACTCACTTTCGTGTGCTCATGTTCTCTTCCCACTAATAATAGCCAGTACCTATCAGTTTATTTTAGATGCACTAATGTTATTCAAGCTGGTGAGTCTTTTCGAGTGTCTGAAATGACATTTGGCGGCCGTATTTTTCCGATGATTTTATGCTTATCCGGGTATAATTGTGGATATTTTGAAATTCCAGCCAATAACTGCAATTTTGTTTTGAAAAATTCATTTCCAAGAAATTATTTTTCCCAGTTAGCCAAGGAAAAGCTATCGTAAGGTATTTTAGCGGGGTACAACTTCACCCCACCCCACTGGTTTATGGTTTTCGATTGTTTAATTGGTCCATCATAAGTCGGAGGGCTATAATTAATATAAAGCTCCGTTTTTGCCGTTAATTTTATAGCTCAGTACTCCGTCTGTTGGTATTAGTTACTTGTTTTATTGATACTTTTGCAGCATTTAACTTAGCATTATACTTATACTATAGCATTATACTAAGCATTATACTTAGCCCCATTACTACACACAAATTTGAATATTTAAATAACAACTATTTAAACTTGCAGTAACCAGAGCCCCAATATACACAAAGACGTTGAAATTTTACATTCTTTCTCTGTTAATGATAACGAGGTATTTTTGTTTTAGGGTTGCTTCACATTAGACTTGCTTTTCTGGCCTTGATCTTAAGTTCAGCCTTTAGAGATCTTTTAGTTGGCTTGTCCCATTTCTTTTGTGCATTTCTGTGCCGACTGAAGAATAGAGTGATGTCATCAGTACAGTTAAGGTATTTTGTGTGACGTTAAGGGCTTATGCTGGTGTCCTTTGTTGTTTTTTTAATTACGCAGTCTGAAGAGACAATGCTTTATGCAAGAGAAAAGTGTGATAGAGTGTAAAACCCTGCCCGACTCCAGTATTGACACTGAAAGCCACTGTCTAATGCTTATTGCACACGGCTTCATACATAGTCGATAAAGTGCCATACTGATGCTTTGGGATCATTTACTGGCAATATAGCGTACACGAGAAATCTTTTTGGATGGTATTTAAGGCTTTTCAAGGTTATTAAAAAGTAGCAAAGTAGATTGTGAGGGCCATTCGTTCGTTCGTTCGTTCGTTCGTTCTTTCTTTCTTTCTTTCTTTCTTTCTTTCTTTCTTTCTTTCTTCCTTTCTTTCTTCCTTTCTTTCTTTCTTTCTTTCTTTCTTTCTTTCTTTCTTAATGAATATTTACCCAGTATAAAAACTTAAGTAATGTACACAATAATTGCAAAATTTATACAAAATACTGTTTCTTACGTTGGTCCTGCTAGTATTCAAAAATGAAATTAAAAAGCTATATAGAATTAGTTTTATGCGAAAAAAGAATTCAAAAAGTAAAATATGTAAGGCTCCATACAAATAACAATCGAAGTAAATCAGGTATGAAGATGAAGCTACTGTTACCCATGGAATATTAAAAACTAAAGATAAAATTAGGTGTTGAGGTCAAGTAAAGATTTAATTTTTTTGTGTCTCTTTTTTTTATATTAAGTGGAAGACCATTGAACTTTTTAGCACCTAGAAAGTAGCTTTTCGAGCAGCCAGGAATCTCACTTTTGGTAAGAGGAGAGTAGTTAAGAAATTTCGAGTGTTTCTGTGGGGTTCAAATGTCTCGAAGAAGTTTCTGAAGTTCTCATTTACATCTTGTTTTGTGCACTGATGGACAAATACGACTGTTTTCCTTATTTTAAGCGCTTTAGTGGAATTAGGAGTAACACGTAAAAGACGAGTTGAGATTATCTTTTGACCCTCACTCATCCATCAATCAATCAATCATCAATCACTCATCATTGAAGCTAGTGTACGTTTTTGAATGTCGGTGTACGAGAAACATGCAGAGGGATAGTACGTCAGCATTGGTGCAACCAAGGCAAGATATAATGTTATTGCAGCTTTAACAGTGAGAAGTGACCGAAATTTTTAGTAGAAGTCTGAATCGACTAGATGTTTTTTTCTAGCATTTCTCGAAGTGGTTGTTGAATAGCAGTCTCGGGTCCTGGACAGTGCTCAAGTATTTGTATTCTGTGGTTTGAAAGACATTTTTGTGTTGGAATGACATATTCAGGTTCCAAACAGCATGTATTCAATTCTTCCTTTTTTACATTTGGTATTAACTGATTTCGGTTTAGCCAGCTGGATATACATGAGACCTTCATTAGAATACTGTTTAATTTGCTTTTTTTGTTTCGATGAGACATGTAACTGTGTTTTCATCGCATGTTAAGACCTGCAGTTTTTGACTACTTCGTAAATGCCATTAAAATGTATGAAGAATAAAAGTTAAGCAAGCAAAGTTCCCTGATGTACACCACGAAACATTGGTTCTGGATGTGGTAGATAGTCATCGAATTGAACACGCTCCGTTCTCCCGAAAAGGTAGTTATCAAACCATTCATTGGGAGTGTCTTTGATACCATACTGCTTTAGCTTGGAGATAGGTGAGCCATGACTAATGGTATCAAATGTCTTACTTAGGTCAATCTAAGATACACATATCAACTGTCCTTTTTACAAACGGTTTTTTTTTACTTTTTTGGATGATAGGGCTGAAAATTGAGTGAAATATTTTTCCATATCGTTATGTCTATCGAATTTACCCCTTGGAAATTGGTGGACCCTTCCATTCAGCTAGAGCTATCTTCTGACCAAACAAAATCTTTTATATTATTTTGCAAAGTTCTTTTGCGCAGTTCCTCCCGATACGATGCCTTTGCTCATTACATTCTCTCCTGATACATTTCCAGTCTTTAGTGGTTTGGAATCTCTCTGATATCTGCTTCAGAGACGAAATCCTTATTGACATCCAGCTTTTTTGTTAGTCAGGGTTGTTTTCTTCTGAAGTTTGGCCTTTACAGTTAAACAGATGCAGGAAATGTTCCATTACTTGTTCTTCTCTTCTACTCTGTTTTTCTCTCTTGCTTTTTCTCTGTTTCTTATTCTCTCTTGTTCTCTTTCTCATTTCTCCTGGCTAAACCAGTTTTCAGTGAAAGGTCCTGGTTTGAACGTGTAACCCATTTAACATTTTTGTTACTGTGTAGAGAGTTACCATATCTGCATCCTGTTTCCTGTCCTTTTGTAACAGGATCACCATCAAATTGCTTCAATATATCACCCTTGTCAGTTGTTGCACTTCTTTCTTCATTTCCTTGACCTTTGTGAGAAAAACGTTTTGAAGGGTTTTAGAAACAGCAAGCCTTTTTCTTTACGTTTTTTACCCAAGTGGATTGGATTATTTATGACCTACCGCAACTCTTTCTGTCTGCTTTTCTTATTTCACGTTTTGATTGAAAGTGTCAACTGTGATCCCCTTTTCGTGTTAAATGATGGTGAATTGCGGCTATTTTCAGTTACAAGACAGGAATTCTTACCATAAATCTTTGGAAATAGCCACTCTGGGCTAGTTTCTTGGTTGCCACATCTTGTAATGCGTGCCCCAACATGCTACTGCTAAACGTGTTGTTGACTTCATACGGAAAAGCATGAGATGTTGTGCCTGTTATTCGGATAGTATTGTTACGGCAAACAGATTGAAGGCGCAACAGCCATTTTCACATCATGTGCACAAAGATTCTCTTTCTCTCGTTTCTCAGCATTAAACATGGAGGAAAAACAAGTTTTGACTGTGATTTAATGAAATACCTGGAAATGATCTTGCACGCTAACGTTCTAAATAATCACTTCATTTCTCTGTTTGTGCAGATTGGCATCTCTGCCGGAATTAGGTATGGTGCCTCACAATACAAGTGTTCTTTTTTCATTTTTAATTTATTATTTTTTAATTTTTTTGTTTTTTGGGGGTTTTTTGTAATTCTAGAGTGGCTTACGACCTGGTGACTGATATTCTACCAGTTTATTTCCTTAAAAAGTTAGTTGTGCTACTTAAAACTTAGTTCTCACATGCCAGCAGCATTTGGTGGTGGTACTTCGGCGTGTCAGACTAGCAGCTAACAGAATAAAGTCTTCCTTGCACATTTATGTTTTACTTGACCGATCACATTGCTTCATTTTCATCTTCTGGTCCATTTAAAGTTTTACCTCACGCATTGGCTCCTGTAACAGTTTACTTTTAGTAGTACGAGGCTACTGTCAAACGCAGATTCTTTATCCTGGTTCAGAGCTGGAGAGATGACCCCCTAGGAAAGAGATTTGAGTTAAGTAATGGAATTCTCAGAATAATAATAGTTTTTTCCCGGTTAGTTGTTCAGAATTACACATATTGCCCCGTCGTCTGATCGACGCCGTTGATTGATTGCTTCATTGACTGTTTAACTGTTATTTGAATTTGTCTATCAAACTCCTTACGTTAGTTGATTTTACTAAATACAAATTATTCTTGGTCATATTTCAGGCCACGCACGAATGGTTTAAAGTGTATAAAATGCCCACAGGAAAACCCGAAAATAAATTCGCATTTGAAGGCAAGACAAAAGATAGAATGTTTGCGACAAATACAGTTATGCATACACACACAAGCTGGCAGCAACTCATTAATAAGAAAATTGAAAATAAGCATCAGCTAACATGGTAAGCAACCTCAGCGATGAAATTTAAACATTACATTCAAATTTGATCACTTATTCTAGTTAATTTGTACAAAAAAAGGAAGTCCGTAATGTGGGGCCAAAATGATTCTGGGTTGGTTTGGTATTGTTATGTTGGTAGGATAACTTTTTGCCCATTTTTTAATCTTTTTGAAATATTAACATTACGCCTAATGCTTTACTGTAATATTATGCACCGTAGCGCGGCTTGATGTACTGCGATATGTGGTAGAATACAGTACTGAAACCAAGAATATGGTTTTCATAAGTTAAGTAGACAAAGAGGAGGCAAAGACAGGACCTAAAGGTGGGAATGAAGATTAAGAGGGGTTTAGGTACGTTTTTAGTAGAGGTAATTGGGGAGAACCGCCAGGGGAGAAAATTGTTGGTTGGATGAAGAGGGAGAGAAGCCAGTAAGGGAGAAAAGAAGATATGAAAACGAGTATGAGGTGAGCTAAATCAACGAGAAACGAGAGAATACCAAGCATGCTAAGTTAAAAGCAAAAGCAGCCACAAGAAAGATAAGATAAATTTTGGCTGAGTTAGAAAACGTCGAAAAATGTGTTTTTGAAATTAGAAAAATACTGAAAAAGTTACGTAGAAGCAACATTTTGAAAAAGACGTCAGAAAGTAACTATTGGTCCCTATACGAAGGAAACTCTCTCGTGATTTCTGGAAGGGTAAAAGGAAGATGAAAGAAATACGTGAATCAAGTGACCGATCAAGAAACCCAATTTGATGCAGAACTACTGATACCAATCGCAGAAAAGCAGCAAGAGTCAGCAAAGAGAGACCCACGAACACAACAACAGCAATAAAAAAACAAAAGCTTTTGGGCTTGACAAGAGTTATGCAGGCAATCGTAAATCCGATGAATGATAAAGTTATAAAAGCAGTTCGGAGGGCAAGATTAATATCAATTGTATGGAGCTACTCGACATTAGTACCAATTTTAAAGAACAAATGAGTGTACACAACTAACCAACTGTTAAAGTAAAATTTAAAGGTAAATCTTACGACTGGTGTATGCGTAAAAGGATGGTAACAAATGAAAAAGTAGAGACAAGCAAGGAATTGTTAGACGTTTTGGGGTAAAGAGAGAACATTTATAGAAGCAAACAAATAATAAAAATATTGAGATGTTACCAGATACCAGAAGAATTTTTTCAAAATAATTTTTCTATAGACGGCCAGTAATAGGGATAAACAATTCTGGTGTTATTAGAAATTTGGAAAATGAAAATAGCGTTGAGGTTATTTTACCCAGCTGTGACGATTTTGTTGATGTGGATATAGATATCATTACTAACAACCAATTATTATATATTGTGTATTTCCAGTGAAAATGCTGCTGTACCGGAAAGTAAGGATCATATCTCTGACGAGGAGCTTAATAGAATTGCTGTCGGAGTAAGTTGTACTGTTGCTAAGTATATGTAGTAATATACGTAGTCATATAGGTACTTAAAAGGTAACGAGATTTTGAACTTTTTTCCACTAAAATGTTTAAATTTAGATTAAAGCACTTAAAATGAAATTTAGCGTTTTCTTTTTCACCATTGTTAGTCCTGGTTACCATTTTCTTCTTGCTTTCCTACTTGCTTTCCTACAAATTATTTCTGTTTCTTTTTTCTTTATTATTATTCATGCATGTGAACCAGTAAATAAGTAAATATGTTAAGCAAATTCTAGTTTCACTTAATTTATCACCAGAAAGAAACGTGTATCAGCCTGAAAATGTCAAGACTATTACATGTCTGTTTGTTTCTCTTGAAATTTCAAGATAGAAAGCTTTAAATTTGTTGATTTTATAGGAGTTGAATCAATTTGGTATGGCATTCTTTACATTTACTAAGTAAGACGCCGCGAGATTTTTTTATCGGTCTGCTGTGGGTAACATCTTTAGATGTTCTGGAGTGGCTTTTGGCGTGCTTTATCTAGGGATGTTTCCGTTCTGTTTTTCAAATATTTTTAGCACACTAATTTCCCATCTGTAGACGCTATAATTTGATGTAATGAAATTTTAAGAATTTATGTAGTTTATGGGAAAGCCACCCGTTCATTTGGCAAGTATATTGCAGTCATCAAACGTTGTTTGTTTTTAGACCCGAGTAGTTTTGTTTCTTCTATTAACTTTGCAGTATTGAAAAGCAATGGTTTTGCATGGTTGAGCAGGAGTTTCCTTTTTTTAATTTTGTATTTTCTTTTTTGTGGTTTTAACGTCATTTTCCCCAGTCACTGGTACCCTTCATAGCGACTTGTATTTGTCGTGTAAAGAATTTCTTGGCCGAATGCCCTTCCTGACTCCAACCATTGGCTTTTTCTTTTGCAAAGTTCCAAAGTCTTTTCACCTTCTCGGGAATCGAACCCGAAACCACTTGGCTACGGTGCAGGTTCGCTTCATTTAGCCACTTTGGTGGTTAAATGAGGTCCAGGTGGTAGTTATTACAAATTAACTTTACAAGTTATCTGCGTGACATTAGGAAAAGTTGCTTTAAAGGATGATTTAGATTTTCAAGTGACATTTCCAGGAAATATTTCGAATCCTCCCAGTTCACCTGATACAGTTGATGAAATTTGTGTTGTTCATTAAAAATTATTGCATAAGCCAAGTGACGATAACAACTTTCATATATTACTAAATTGGACTTTTTTACGGATAAAGTTTGAAACATCAAGAAAAATACTCCAAATTGTGAACAGCACATTTAATCAGGCTTTCTCCATGCAATTAGTTGCCAACGAAGTCATGGCCAATACTAGAAACTACTATAAGTTTTACGAGATAACAATTGCCTGAATATAATCAATATACATATTTTGTCTTACAGTAATTTCTTACAAAACAATTGTGGAATGGCTATTTTTACTTCATGTTTTCTTGCGTTATTTCAAAACCTGACAGCTCTCAATTCGCATCCGGTTTTCGCGTTCACTTTTGTTCACAGATCTTAAACTGGTAAAATTTTAAGTAATAATTGTAAAGAAGATAATAACGTATCACTTTAATTATCAGTAACAATTACAATTTCCCCGATTTCTCCGTGTTTAAACTGGAAAGTAAAACCCTTTGTAAACGAATCAACGAATGTAAAAAAGAGCACCTTGTCGCTAAAAGCAAGTCGATTTTTAAGTCATAATTTTGAATTCGCTCCATGTCAGACTTTTTTACAATGGTGAAGGTGAGGTCGATGAGGCATATCATGAGAAGGGAAGGACTAGAAAATAAAGAGAGAGAGAGAAAGAGAGAGAGAGAGAGAGAGAGAGAGAGAGAGAGAGCGTGCGATAGAGAGCGAGAGAGCGATACATACATAGTCAATTCTACCAATAATTAGATTAAAACTATAAAATAATATAATCTAATAACTTAAATATTCAAAAAATATACACATTAATTTATCAAAAAACAGTTGTTCACAAATACATTAA
>RDPX01000007.1:2809585-2821032 GCA_003991215.1 Morbakka virulenta | reverse complement strand
TGGGGAAGGTGAGATAGAGAAAGAGAAAGATGAGAAGAGAGAGAGAGAGAGAGAGAGAGAGAGAGAGAGAGAGAGAGAAAAACAATGAAACATTCATTGTTAGCTTAAGCATTCATCAGTGTCAAAAGCAATAAAATTCTTATACAATTTAATAAAGCATTTACAGAGAACTTTGAACCTATCAGAAAATTCGCGAGAAGACCTTGTGATACTCGCCTAATTAAACAGCAATGAAGCTTGACTTGTTACTACATAAGTGCTGTTGAAGAAAGTATGGGCAAGAGAACTTTGTTTCGCCTTCAAAATGTTACCATGGTGTTTAATTATGCCATCGAGCATGCCAAGACAGAACCATCCATCCTTTGTCTTAGACGCAAAAAGCTGTCTGGACAAAAGTGACATTCAGGAAAGTGATTTGCAAAATCACTTTGTGCACAATCGGTCTCTACCTGATGATCTGGAATAACAATTTGAAAACTGTTTTCATAGTTTATTGTTTAACTGGTGGCGTATTTTTTTAAAGCGCGACCTTCCAAAAAAAGAAAAAGGCAATTATTTTCCGCGTGGTCGAACCACGTTTTCATCAGGCACAGCCCATTGTAACATCTGACCGCATACTGTACTAATTACACTTAAAATAATCCCCGAACTCGTAGGCTTTGTAATTTTTAATCATGGATGTCGAGGTGGTTTGGTGCAAAAGTAAGAATTTTGGCAGGTGAATATTCTTGGTAGCACACCGCAAGCCACTTCTGAGCAGAACTGGAGGTTTTTATCTCTAGTTGTCTTGGTACAGAGCGTTTATAGTCTGGATATATAATGAGAATTCAAGGGGCGACAAGAGGATTAAGCAGATCACTTACTCGATGTTGCTGGTAGCCTTGTGTGGCTACAGCGAAAATGTTTCGCCCGTGGCTGTTAATTTGGTTTTATCTGCACAACATTTGTGTCATGCTAATTATTTTGCGACGGTTTTTCAAATTTTCTGCTTAATATCATGAGCATTACAACCTCAGAATAAGGCGGAATATACGTAGGCAGAATTATTTGTTTACGACTTTTGAAATATCTGTGGGTAAAACTTCAACAGAAAAAAAAAGGGGAGTTGTGGTAGGATTTCTTATGATAAACTAAAGATTGACAAAGCGGATCGAAAACAAAATCTAACTTCTTGACGCATCCTATCTTTGAACTATAAAGATAGTAACATGAATACATTGTCACCAGTTGTCATTTAGGGTTTGTTTAACCCTATCATATAAAAAAAGACTTTCTTTTTTAGAACTTTATTGGTTACCTTTTAAAAAATAGTTGAACACGTCATTGAAATGAGACGGAGGGTTTCGGTATAAGGAATCGAAACCAGGCCCCCAATAAGAAAATCAGAAATAGTGACCACCAGACCACGCTGGAAATCGAGTGTCTCTTTCAGAGTTAAAGGATTGCCTGCGTAACAGCAAGAACATGTATAACAAGAGAAGACCCCAAATTAGCCAGGCAACATCGTGACTAAGAAATTGTTGTGCACATATTATGTTGTGTTCTATTTGAAATAGCTGAGGCAGTTTGATTTTTCCTTTAAAAAAAGTGAAAAAAGTTATATAAAGGTTGCAAAGTAAAGTACCGTCCATGGTCAGTACCTAAAGAAGGACTTGAATTATTCTGAGTTTACCATTTATTCTTACCGGTTTAAAAATGGATATTCGGGACAGGTTTATTTAGGCAATATGCAATCTTGCTGCAAAGGGCAATTGTGAAGTAGTTTCGGAATTCTATTTCGAAGTCAGGTAAAAGAAAATTTGATAGCAGTTGCAACTTGCGTGACAATGCTTGTAACAAATCATTTGTATATTCATACTTGAAAAATACGCTGCTTCCAGCAGCGAGATTTTTCATGCCTAAGAAAATGGGATATCAGCTGGTGTGGGACTTTGTTTTGGCCAGGTAACCCTTCCTGATGTCAACCAATGGCTTTTTTTTCTGGAGTAAAATTTCAAAATCTTTTCACCCTCTCGGGGAATCGAACCTGGAACCTCTTGGTTACGGTGCAACTGCACTAACCATGAAGTCACGGCTCTCCTGATGTAATAGTAGGAATTAGGAGTTTGAAAAACTTGATTTGCAAAGCATCTTGTAGCGAAAAATTACAGTAGGTGATATTGTGCCAAAAATTCGCTGAATTTTTTAGCTTTTTATGTAGATGTTGCCATTAAAACGCCAGGGTGACCAATGGCGTAGCTTCAACACAGCTGAAAAAGGGTTGGATAAAGAAAAGCCAGGTTTTCTTTTGTTCAGAATCACTGGTAAAATGCCATCCGTTTCTAAGTTATTCCTTTTGTGAGGTATTATGGAATTACGTTGTGGCCGCAGTTTCTTGGTTTGCTCTTGCCCTTGGCGGTATTATCCGGCAGTGGTGTAAAATGAATTTTTGTTTTACGGTTTAGCAAAGGTTAAAAGTAGCTCAAGCAGAAGTGGACTTACAACCAAACAGATAAGAAGGCAAAGCATTTCTTGGGTAAAGAAATGATAATTTCTTTAGTTCACGCGACAGAAGGCAGTGACCAACCACAGAATGTAAAGTTTTTTAGATGCTAGATGCCGAGAAAAAGGCTACTGTGAAAGTATTTTTAAAGAATCGGAGGAAATTGTGCCTACCACGAGGTAACGACTTGTCAGGATCAAGTTTCGTTGAAGCAAGTGCTTGCCCCAAAGCTTCCAGTAATTAATTTACATTGTATCTTCCTAAGGCACATGCACCGATAGGTACTTCGGACATTTAATTATTCATCAAAAAAGTTGTACAGGTCTCAACATTTTGTGCCTGTACGTGTTTACGCCAAAGAGAGATGCAGCTAAGGAAATACTGGAGGGCTTATATGAAAAGGTGCATTCAACTGTCATCAAGGACCTGAAGAAAGACCAATTACTTGTGGTTGAAGACTTTATTGCAAACTTTGGTCCCAGGCACGCATGGAAAAGTTATCTCTATACATCAAACAAAGGTTATACATTGGCAAGGTTGGCTAACGCCACAGACAGTGGTGGTGTTTTTTTGTATTGGATATAAAGGACTTTATATATTTTTGGTGTATTAAACTAGGGGTTGGTTCAGTTGCGTTTTTAGATATCAGTCCGTAATATATTTGTCAAACGTTTTCACCAAAAATACCTTCTTTAATAAAGTGCAAACCTGATCATTTTCACTAAAATGGGGACGCAACATTTAATAGAGGTGTTAGTTATCACGTGACCCTACATTTTGGTAAGCATGGTTAGTGAAACAGAAAGTAAAGAGTTAATTGATTAGCAGCCTCGACATTTTGGGTGAAAAAACATTCAAAGAATTGATTTCTTTCATTCTTTCTGTTTTTTTAGCTTGGTAAGAGAAGTGAACCTTCAGCTATTTCTTCTTCAGGTAAGCTAGAAATGCAGTTATTTAATTTTAAAGAAACAGTTTTATTACGAGAACGCTGTTTTCAATAAATAAAATTCTCAGCAAGTAATTTGTAAGGGTTGAACATTAAGAGAATTCTCAGGGACTCAGAAATCAACATCGCAACGAAAGTACATGCAAAAAAAGGGAAAAATTAGAATTTGACCATATGCATATTTGTATACATGTGTATATATTATTACAGAGTGGTTACTTAGCACCTAATGATGGGTGGGTATAAAACCATATTAACCAACAAGTCAGGAAAGGTGAATACGGCACATGTACTGGTGTACTGTAGGCACAAGAATGAGATAAAACTGATAACCAAAATGCCCTTAATTACAATCTTTGTTCACTAAAATATTTAAAACCCTTTGGATTTCTGGTGAATTTCCACCAGAGTGGAAAATGGTCTGTACGATTTTAATACATGAGGAGTGACACCGAGTCACCTATTTGGCTTAATGTGCCTCTGCTGATGTAACGACGGGCACTTACGCCAGCATGCCCTTCACGATCATCTGTGACAACTGGAAGCATTGTTCTCTTTCTTGGGCAACGTGTCTTGGGTGTTCCTAGTCTTTGAGTGTTCGTATTGGAAAACCCCATAGGGTAGTCACTTTAGGTGTATCAATAACTGGTAATGGTGCATGTTCATAACATTTATCGGATGTTTCAATGTCATAGTGGTTGCAGTTTATGTATTGGCCAACACGGTCGTGTCGGTTGGTGTATTCGTTTGGGGTAAGAATCAGGAGTCATTGCTTTCAGTACTTTTGTTACAGAGCCTGCAGATAGGGTCTGCACTGTTGCGAAAATGTTTTGCCTGATATTTCCTTGTAAAAAGGCTTTCATCTTGAACAGTGACAATAAACCCTTCAAACTAGCACAACGCAACCACTGGTGGGTTTCAACAATATTTACATCAGCTTTCTCGGTTCGCAGTGCATATTGGCTATGCATCGGTTTTTTGACTTCTAGGCGTTGTCGATAGCCTTCTTTTCCTTCTGTTTTGCTACTCCTTTTAGTTTACTACCATTTTCAGTGTTCTTCATTTCTCCATTAAACTGAATTTCAAGATCTAGATCTAATTCCCCTGCAAATTTTCTATCTTCCTTCATAACAGAATGGGATCCTTTGTGCCTCTTGCTTTAAGACGAGTTTCAGCATCCAATTATCAGATAACTCTAAGTACCTAAAAAGACCAACCGTAATTACAAAAGAGTTCCAGCAGAGTCAGAACCCCTCCCTCCAGAGTTTATAAGGGAGGTAAAGACGATAAACGTCAGATTTCGGATGGTGCATTTACCTTGTAAATATTTTTCTGATTTTACAATCGAGTCGTTTTATCTCACTTTAATTCTAATCAATAATACTGAAACTGTATGTGATAATGGGAACAGCTAACGTGTTGATCGCAGTAAATCTATTCTTTGAATTTAACTCAGCTTTGAGGATCAGTCTGATCCTTCTTCTGAGTTCCTTTTTTTCAGTTTTTTCTTCATTGTAGCGTGTCGAATTCCACAGGATTCTTCTACACCAAGGTACTTACACACTTCCTCCTCATCTAGATCTTTAATCATTATCTTTTCGTCAGGTCTTACATCTTTACTTTTCACGTGCTTACCTTCCCCCAAAAAAGGCTTGACACACTTGCTCAACCCAAATTCCATACCAACATCATCGCTAAATCTTTTGACAATTTTTATTCGGGTTTCATTGACTCCAAATCTATACTAATTTTATATTCTTGGCCTGATTCGTGCGGTCAGTGTGGACAAGAAAATCCCACAGAATGGCACAATCATGCCCTTCCGTAACTGGTTTTGGGTGGTGTTCGTACCAATTTCTGTCGGTTCCCACAGAAAAGTGTTTACAGGTGTTATAATGAAGGAACTGACCTATTATGTCATGACGGTTTTTATATTTTTGCGTTGTTGAAATAGAGCGATCAGAGACAAGATTGTCAATTGTTTCTGTTTTATCCTTGGAAAACCTGCATTTTGGGTCAACGTCTTTATGCAAAACATTTGCCTTATAATTTCGGGAAAACAAATGTTATCTTGGGCAGCAAGAATAGACCCCTCCGTCTCCCCATTCAGCCCGGAGCTTCTCAGTTATTGATGGGTTTCAGTTTCATCTACATAAGCCTGTTTAGCTCGAGCTGCGAACCGTCGATGGAGGTTTTGTAGCCATCGTCTTTCAAACTGTTTCTCATCGACATTTTTAGCCAATTTTTTTTCTTTTTCGGGCAATTTCAGTGGTGTCAGATTCTTTATTTACCGAGTGTAGTTTCTACACTCGGTTAATTAGGCGTCCCCATTTTAGTGAAGTTTTCGTCCAAGTTGACTAACTGAAGCATCCAGTCATTTGCAGAATCAAAGTCCTGAGAAAGTCCTAATGCGCTAGTTTGTACGAAAGTTCAAGTTGGATCATGCCTCTTCCTTCTCTATGTCTTGGGATGTACAGTCGGTCTATATCCGACTTTGAGTGATGTATTGTATGACAAGTGAATTGTTTTCTAATTTTGATATATAATCTTTGTAGGTCATTTAAGTTCCAGTTGACGCCGCCGAAACTATACGTTAATACTGGCATAGCTAAGGTGTTGATAGCTGTTATCTTGCCTTTTGAATTTGCTTGTTGTTTCATGGTAAGCCTGACTCTGCGAATACGCGCTTTTCTAATTTTGTTCTTTCATTTTTGCGTGTTGAATGCCCTCTCCTTCGTTAACACCCAAGTACTTATAGGTTCCTTTTAGGCCTAATTCCTTAACTGCAGTGCCATCATCGAGGACTACATTGTTTGTACTAGTTAACTACCAATGTTTAAATGTTGCTTTTGCTTACTTGCCTAAACACCATTGCGATAGCATCACTAAACGTTTCCACTGTTTTCAGAAGTCCTTCAAGTTCTTCATCATTACTAAATTATAGTTTCAGATCATCCATATAAAACAGATGATTCATTTTCTTGTCGTTGATCTTATATCCGTAATCTGCCTCGTTTAGAAGTTTGTTTAGGAACGTAAGTGCCGTACTAAAGAGTAGGGAAGACAGAAAGTCGCCTTGAAAAATTCCACCTTTTATTCGCATACTAGAAGAAGATAAAACACCATTTTAGTGTGAAAAGTTTATTAGGGTAGGACACATCATAAACATTTAAAGACACATTCAAATCCACGAGTGCGGACACTATTAAAAGCTTTTCTATAATCGATCCATGCTGTACTATATCTTTTGTGTCTGGATTTCGACCCTTCAATATCATTTTATTTATGAGTAGTTGGTCGTTACGGCTGCAGGATCCTTCTTTACGTTTTGTTCAACTGGGAAGATGTTGTGGCTAATTTTCTGAGCATGTGTTCTTTCAGAAAAGATTGATGTAAACAGTTTGCAGGATGTTGATAAACATGTAATCGGTCGATGATTTTTTTAAATTTTAGTGTCATCAGTTTTTGCGAACAAATAAGCAGGTTCCTAAACAAAATCATTTTGTTAATGAATCTGGTTCTGTCGTTAATATATAAAATTTTGAGGCTAGGTTTGAATGCGTAGAATGCAAGGTGTCTAGGCAAAAATTAGAAACTTGATCTATTCCAGGTGATTTTATTTTTGTGGGATTTTTTAAGAGCCTTCGTAACCTCTTTATTATGAATGGTTTCCCACTGTTGTTCCTGAATGTCTTTAACGTCATCATCTATCAACATCATCTATCAATTTTATGCACTCCGAATTTTCATTTAGACCATTTTTATTGCCCTGGATATTGTTCCAGAAGTCACTAACCTGTTATTCTGTTGGTATTTCATCCACGGTAGTCCCCGTCTTACCTATTTCTCAATAGACCTTCTTAGCCTCGGTCTCAATGATCTTCTTTTGCCCGTAAAAATTGTTTCTTTTAATCTACGTAGTCTTTAGGCTTTACCTAGTTTTTGCTTCAGTTTCTCCTTAATGGCAGGTATTTGTTCTTTACTTTCTATTTTATACTTTCCCAGTACTTTTCTCGTCCAGTACTTTTCTTATTTTTACTTGTTTCTCCTTAATGGCAAGTATTTGTTCTTTACGTTCTGTTTTATACTTTCCCAGTACTTTTCTCGCCTTCCTAGATCTTATTTCTTTATGTTTCTGTAGTTCCATTAAATAAAGTTTTTTTTCTGAAGTGTTCTATTTCTTTATCAATTTTACGTTGCCATTAATGTTTTATGGGTTTTCTTTTGTCATATCTTTTCTTTTTTGCTTTAATTCCACATTTGTTTCATGTGTGTTGCGTAAATAAGTGATGCCCAGGTTAATTTCTTCGCAGAGTTGTTTTAGCTTGGAGTTTTTGCTTCGTTTCCTAAGATAAGAATTCTTTTAAATTTGTGAGTTTGTCGAATTTTCATTAGAGATTCCCTATCGGTCATTTCAGTGTTCTTCAAGGATTTACGTTTTCATCAATAACAAGTCCTGGTTAACATCATTCTCTGGTGGCACTACATCAGCAACCACATTCTCCTGCACTCTTGACATCTTCATTACTTTGAACTCTTTCCACTGTTAACTCATTAATGGTAACAACTATTATTTTTTATTGATAGTATTAATGGTACCTCTTTCTTTAATTTGTGCCATTTCAATATCTGTTAGTTTATTATCGCAAATTGTGTATCTCTTTACATAAGCTAGTTTATTTGCATCCAAAACATCTAATTTATCGTTCTAGCTATTACGTGAACAAATTTATCATACATATCATCAGAATTGTTGTTCTCAGGTTTTCCCAGCGCATAATAGAAGTAACATGAAACTTCCCTATGTTCTTCCCTAGTCCATTTTTTCCGCTTTCTCNAAATTCTTGCCGTTCCTAACAAAGCCGTTTTTTGCATTACCTCTATCCTGATTTTAAGACCTAATTTCTGTATATAGTCGTCAAACTTCTTTCCTACTGCACCTAGAGCACCTATGACAACAGGTATGATTAGAACCTTCTTTAAGTCCCATAAACGGGCAACCTCATCTCTCAACAGCTGGTACTTTTCAATCTTTTCAAGTTCTTTTTCACAGACCCGAGAATCACTTGGTATTGCAACATCTATAATGATGGCCTCCTTCTTTCTTTTGTCCATAACAACTATGTCAGGCCTTCTTGCTTGCACCGCTTGATCACACTGGATGTTGAAATCCCAAAGGACTTTGTGTGATTCTGTTTCAACGATACCTTCTGGCTGTTGTTGGTACCAGTTCTCACCTCTTTCGGCTCCGGCAGCCCCACATGCTGTCCAATGGATATACCTTGCTACATTGTCATGCCGTCGCTTCGGACTAACTACATCAAATATAATAGTGATAAGTCTGATGAGTCACCACTTTGTAGAATGTGTGGCGAAAAAGGAGAAAGCGTTTCGCACATTGTGAGTGAATGCAGCAAACTCGCTCAGCGTGAATTATTATTATTATTATTATTATTATTATTATTATTATTATGGCCAGAGTCTTTAGCTAACACGTTTTGGTAGCTAATTTAAACATCATTCATCCAATTAATCCAAACAATACTTTTTTAAATATTTGTTTCGCTTTCCCATAACACTGTCTTTTGCAATGTTTTTTCGCACGTTTGTCTACAACATTTTCATCAAATAGTTCTTTTATCGCATTTTTCAATTCCTTCATTCCACAACCACCACATCCAATCGCTACTGGTATAACTTTCACCTTGAACCCTTGCTTTCTCTCTCGACGTTTGAAACACAGCCCTTGATATTTCACAGTCTTCGTTTCTCTTTCCCTGTTTGTTTCGTTCTCCGGGGCCTGTCATTTCCACAATGAATAATTCTTTTTTTTAAATCTCGTCCTCCAAAGTGATGTCTGGTCGTCTTGGTGTACAGTGGGTCCTGATTTGATTTTCTCAATCCCAGAAGATTACCATCGTTCTCAAATATGCCCTCTTTCCCATTCTCCTTGTACCACACCGTCTTTTCTTTAAATAAACCTTCTTTCATTCCCCATTCGACTGCCATTATCTTTTAGTGGATTATCATGTATTCTCATATACTCTGACGCTGCTAGCTTTTTGCATTCGGATAACAACTGGTGTTCCGTCTCCCTTACTTCACCACTTGACCTGCAACTGTCTACTTCTACAGTTCCTTTAAATTTCTTCCAGGCTCTTGTTTCCACCATCTTCTTCAACTTGTCGAATATAGCTACTGTCTTCTTTGGGTCTGTGTTGTACTTCAACCATCCGAGGTCCTCTTTTGTAATGCCACAATATAATTTCACTTTGCATTTTCTTTTCCTAAAATTTCTTTGAAGACACTACTTTTTTTCCTTTATGGAGTTTTTTTTAGTTTTCTCCATATTAATTTCCAGTTGTCATATCGCACTTCATCCCATTCAACAAATCCCTTACCAAACGTCACCTTACTGCAGATCTGCAAAATGTCTTCCACCTCCGTTTAATGATGTCTGTTCTTTCTTATATTAATTCTCCCATGCTTTCCCTAACCATTGGTTTGTTGTTGTTGCAAATTAACATGCAACTCTTCCTCTTGTCTCATTGCACACGTCTTTGAAGCTTCTCAAACCTTCTTATTTTCTATTTGTGTAAGTCTTTCATCACTAGCTTGCTTCCCGTGGCTGTTGGTGCCCCTTAGTTCATCTTTCACTATTTTATCAAAACATCATCCATCACCTTTTCCAAGTCTACAAATATTCATGATATAATCTGTCACTGGGGCCACTCTTGCATTAATGGCTTGGATGAGATGTTTATCATTTAAGTTTCGTTTGACCAGTTGTCTTGTCCTCTTTCGTACCTCTTTCGTACCTCTTTCTTCACTCTTCTTAACCATTTTCACATCTATTTTATCACCTTGTTCACTTCCAAAGAACTTGTAGGCTTCTTTTCAATTTGGATTAAGTGTTTTCATCCATTTTGTCACTACTGTCAATCCTCCTTTCACCATCTCACCGTCTCTGAAGATTACTTCTGCACATTTCTTTACTCCATAACATGGTCCTATATCCATACTAGCCTCAACGATTGTCTTATTTACTATGCTTTTTATGACTTTCTGGTATACCTATGGGTCATCATTGAATAGCCTATTAGTCCCTCTGATGGTTCTTTCTTCGGTATTCATCTGTCACAAGAAAAAGCTAAAATGCCAGAAAGCTCAGCAGAGAATGGAATGTCGAGAAAATTATACATTATTTTCAAGCAGCTGACAGGGGCAAAACGCGAGACAAGCAGAAGCAGTGAAGAATATGAATGGGGAATTGTTGATGAATAAAGGAACAAGGCTCGAGAGTTAAAAAGAACATTTTCTGGAAGTGCTGAAAAGAAACATACCCGAGGATTCGCAGGTGGAAGAAGAACGAGAAGGAGGAGAGAGAGGGAAACTGGAAATCTATACAAAAACTCTTTCATTACAGGAAATACAAGAAGCAGTGGAAGTCCTTAAAAACGGGAAGTCACATGACGCAGATCAAATCACTGCTCTTATTATTATTATTATTATTATTATTATTATTATTATTATTATTATTATTGTCTTTTTTGCTAAATGTCACAGTTCATACTGGCTGCTTTTACTTTGGCCGGGTGTAAACAATACACCTAAGGCATATCATGTCCTGAAGTTCAGATGCTAAATACTTTACGAAGGATCCTTGCAGTTCCTAGTAAGCAGGTCTTTTGGACTATTTGAAGATTCATATTTTCTGAGACACTTCTGATGTTATCTTCCATTCCTTTTCTGATGGTACCGAGTGCTCCTATCACAACAGGTATTACTTCCGTTTTCATTTTCCACATCCTTTGTATCTCAATTTCAAGATCTTGATATTTGCTTTTCTTTTCCATTTCTTTGATTGAAATATTTTTATCACATGGAACACTCATGTCTATCAGCTTGCAAGTTGAATTCACTTTGTCCTTGATTATGATGTCAGGTCTGTTCGCACCTATATGTCTGTCTGTATGTACTGCCATGTCCCATAATACTGTATGTGTTTCAGTGTTACTT
>RDPX01000007.1:2717066-2797066 GCA_003991215.1 Morbakka virulenta | reverse complement strand
AGATTAAAGAATTCCGTCAAACATTGTTTGACGTGACAATAAACAGTAGAAGCTGGAGAACAATGTAGTGAAACATGTGAACAGAAAAAAGCGCTAGCGAATTTTAAAGTTGAATTTGCTTGGTGGCTGTTTTTAATTGCATTTTTATCTCCACGTCACAGAGGAGCCCTTGTATTCATTGTGTTCTTCATGTAAATAGCTAGTTGGTGTACAAGCATTCAAGCCAATTCGTTTATAGTACACAAACTTTGATTGTAACAAAGTGTGTACATATCCACATCATAACCCTAACCATTACCATTCACTGAGTTACTGGCCGCCGTTCGGAGGCTGTCCGGGGTGTTGCTTGTTTTAAATAAATAAAGAATACTTATTGGTGAAAGCAGGTGACCGGTAGTTGTAGACATTATTATATGAAATCTCCTTGCCAATTAATTATGATTATTTAGTTTCTGTACTTATTTTTCATTACCTCTGTAGTGGACAAGGTGTATTTTATCAAAGATGGGAAAGTCGTAGAGGGCTAGACATCAAGGAACAAAAAACAGCTAAATGGACTTCCACTGTCATTGCTGCTTGGAGGGTATAGTTGAAGCACCAAGACTAGATTGCCTGATATCAATGGTTTTATTTAAGAAAGAGAAACCCAAACTATGCGCATGTGCAACTATAAGGGGGAAAAATTTGGTTACTTAAAATGAAAATGTAATTGTGAGTAGTATCAGACGTTTTCCAAAAACCTTGTAATCCTAGAAAAATGTGCTTCGAGAAGAGGAACGAAACTGCGTTCATTTCTTGTTTACATTTTCAAGCAGGCTGTTTTACCTATTTCGATGTTAGCATCGTTGCAAAAAGGTTCTTGCTTTTTAAAATTTTTTTGCTACTGATTGTGTTCCACCTTCCTCTTTGATTAGTTTGTCAATTACAAACAAGAAGGATTTGGTACTACCATATATCTTTGCTGAAAATATTCCATACGTACATCGAAACCGACATATGATAACTTTGTTAAGCAGATCTTACAAGCTGCTTGGACGTAATCACATTTATTATGGAATCTATGTAGCGGCTTTGTATCTCTTGGGATACCTCTAGAATGTGAAGAGCAGTGTAGAAGAAGATTATCTTAAAGATTGCACCAAAGAAGAGATGCCATCTGAGTTGAGCAACTGGGACACATTCAGATATTGGGTGTCAACAGCACGTGAAAGTGACCTGAAATGTTGTTGACCGGGAATTACATAACAAAATGACCGGTGTTCCTGGGCGTTACCTCGTGGACATAATGCTTGAAAAATTTATTCAGAGCGTCCTTTGCAAATTTTCTTCTGAAATTAAAGGTTGTTGAAAGAGCTGTAGATAGTTTAGGGCCACTCGAAGTTCACTAATGTCTACAACATTTTTAGTCGAACGGAATTTAACAAGTGCCTTATTGATGACGGATGCAGCGCCGTAAAGAAAACAAGACAGTTACCCCGTAAGTTGTCTTCCAGCCCATTCCTGGTATTATTTGTTTGCTTATCTTCCACTAAACTGCTAAAGAAATTTGCCGAACTTGAACCATCATCGTTCTGTAGGAAACATGGGTTTCGACTGCATTTTACCACTGAGAAAACATCTGGCATTGCGTTAAATATGAATTACCTGGAAAAAATAGTTTCAACTGGGCGCACATAATTGCTACATAAGACTAGGTCAAGTTGCAAAACGTAAATAATTTGGCGCACAAGGTAAAGTCCGCTTTATTGTAGAAATTGAGAAGATATACAAATAAATGCAAAATTCTTAAACGGCAAATTAGGATTTCACTGTGCTGGATACTTCTGCTGTCCTTGGCGGCGATGCCAAAAATAAGTTCACTGTATACCTGTATCTTCAGCCTGTACAGGTTTTGCTTTGAGATAATCTCATTCCCACAGAAAAACAATAAACGCACGTAAGATTTTAAATGAACTTCGTTGCAAATGATATTGTAAATGTAGTCAAGTACAACATAAATCACGGTGCATTCTACACGATTTTTAAGATCCGCTCTTACGCATATAGTTAACTATCTTTTAACTAGTGTGTAGGTTATTGTTAACGCCAGAATGACACTTTTAATAGCCGCTCCTATACTTTTAAACATTTCAGAGCTTGGTTTTGGTCATTTTTTAAATGACCTCATCGTTAATTAAAGCCCATGTTTTTCTCCTTCTGGGTGGCATATTGTCAATGGACGTAGGCGATTATGTCGCGACACTTTACTCTTGTCACTGTGCCGCTGTACTACACACCTTTTTTGCCCAACCATATCCTCACACTGATAATCCTTACCTTCCGCCTACCTCTTTTCCGCTGTCCATCCACTTTGCGGCCATCACTACCTCTTCAACTTGAACTTTCCTCATAACATGACCTACAAAGTTTAGTTGGTTCATGTGGATTTGTTTAATAGGGGTTCTGTTGGTTGCCGCTCTCGTTAATATCTCGTTGTTATCAAAGATGTCCATGCAAATTCATCATCCTGAAAAAACACATTACATAGGCGTCCAGGTTGTGCTTCGACTTATGTTATCGTATTTGTTTCACACACATATCTCAAAACGTGATATACGTAGCTATACAGTGCGCGCAGCCTTGTTGACATAATTATATACTGGTCCTTCAAAACGTCTTGGCCTTGAGAAGACTTACGTAGCCAGAACTATGCGTTTCTTGACCTCCTTTTCGCATCTAGCACCTTCTTCCTAAGTAGTTTAACAAAAGAAACTGGTTTGATGACCTCACCATTGATGTTGAGAACACACGCCCCGCTTTCTCTTGTTGACAGAACCATATATTCAGTCTTCTTGCAATTGATACCCAAACCTTCCTTGGCACTCCCTTTAACTATCACACCCACGAGTCCCTTGACCCTTCTGTGATTTGGCCAATAGGACAGTGTCCTCCGCATATCTGGGGGGCGTTATGGAAACCAATCTCTGGTTCCAGATACTTCAGAATCACTTCGCTATACAAATTGAAAAGATCGGAAAACATAGCATATCCTTGTCTTACACCACACTCCACTTCTGTGTTATTATTGCACTCTACATTGATTCGTATACATACTGATTGATCCCAGTAAAGGTTTTGCCTCGGGCAAAGACCTTTGCCAAGAATTTCGAGCTTAACGTGGTCTTCAAATGATTGTATATGTCGAACCTTATAAAACGCTTTTGCATGGTTTATAAACACAAGTACACGTCTTTCTGGATCCCTGTCGCCCTTTTTCAAGACAATCGCAGCATTTCTCGTTTTAGCGTCTTCTACCAAGCCAAACTGTTTGTGTGCTACCTCTGGTGAAGTCCCACTCCCTGCTCTTAACAAGGTGGCTCATGAGATTGATTGTCGGATGGTGTTTACACTTTATAGCACCTGGCTTTTTGGGGAGGGTTTGGAATCCTCCCTCATCATATATCGTGTTGATAACCTCCGCAAGCTTTTACGTACCAAATTATTCTAAAGCGTCAATCAACGCGACTATCACACCGTCTGGTCCAGCTGCCCTTTCATTGCAACTCTCATTCTTCTGGGAGCTGCTCACACCACTGATGCTAGAACTTTATGTCCGTTGTTAGGATCTGGAATTATAGGCATAGGTCCTTAAGAATCATAAAACATTTTCCTGATGTATTCCGCCCAACTTATATCGTTAGGCGGAATACATCAGGATAGCTGCCTTTTTAACCGGCATGGTACCATCCATTGCCTTCCCACAAACAGACAAGGACCAGACTAGCCATCTGCCACTGATATCTTCAATTCGCTTGTGTTGTTTGCTGTCACAATAGGATTCATTTTAGATTTATGAACATGTCTTATTTAGCCTAATTTCCTGGGCTTCACGACGTCTCTTCCTTATCATTTTGACCAATTCCTGATACTCCCTACTATCTCTACCTCTGATTTTCTGCCTGTCTAATTTTTAACTATGTTGTTGCGCTTGCACCATTGCATCCATTCATCACCCCTATTTTACTTCTTACCAAAGCTAAATAGCCCTACCTTTGCATGGAGGGTTTTCGTGACAATGTTGATCTCGTTGTCTTTACGTTGTCTCTTACCTTCTTTCAAGGTCTCGTAAAATCATCAATCAACTCATCTGTGCTCTCTGTTGTTAGGGCATAAACAACAATGATGAAAAGGTTAAAGGATTAACCGCAGACCTTAACCAATATCACCATTTCATTCAGGGGCCAGTAACGCATTACACTTTTGGTCATTTCTACATCTAGTAGGAGTTCGCTTTTCGTGCTTGTTGTCGCCTGCATTTATTACTTTGTAGCCAACAATGACCACTACACCATTCTTCTACCACCTAGTTTCTGTTAGTCGTATCATTTATTTCAAGTCTATTTCGTTTGAAGTTTTTTTAATTCCATATTGGTATAATATTTTTGCATTCCATGTTCCAACACGGGGGTTTTTATCTGATGCATACGGTCGCAGGATGACGGTCGGGTGGCACCTGAGAGTTCCTTCCGAGCGAGGATTCCCAAAGATTTATAAGGGACTTCCATTAACGCTGTTCCAATGAAAAATTGTAAAGTGACTATTCATAATATTTTTGGAAAAGTTGTTTGGTGAAGTGGTTTTCCCGTTTCCTTCTTCACTGCATTTCTTAAGCCACAGGTTGGATCACCAGTTAACCTTGACTCACTGGAACCACAGTTCTGTATTCGTCTGAATCGCTCCCCAAAATTCTCATATTGCATCACTGCTGCCTAACTCAGATTGAAGTTAGACTTTAACTGGTGCCAATATCATCCTAACAAACACACCCTGGTGTGTGCCCTTTCCCTGCAGTTTAAAGCGATCCCTCAACAGAGGAGGCACTATTCACGGGCACTCTACTTCAGACGTCGGTAATTCTACCTAAACCAGCCTCTCGATTTCACCAGCCCAGTACACGTAAGCCGTGGAATACCATCCTGGAAATTACTGAGAACTACTCAGTGCTTATCGGTTCATGTTAAGTTAGCAAAAGAATTAGTTGTTTCATTCAAGTTATCTTGGGTTGCTTTGACTGTTGCTTATCTGGGTTGGGTCGATCTCAGTTTGTGTGGTTAAGAAACTCAATATTTTGAAACCTCTAGCGTTAGGTACCCTATACTAAAGGACACTGATTGACTATCAATATGGCATTGTACCACTGCAGTAATAAAGCTGTTTACATTTAAAATCCAATAGGGCAAAATCGAAAAGTGCTTTAAGAAAATTAAATTTAAAAGTTTAGATGAAAAAATTATAATATGTTTCCATGCAATTGGAGAGTTTTGTGTTACATCGTGAATATGGACAATTCATAATGATCATTGCAACTGGAATAACAAGGTACCAAGTACAGACTGGTTATGTAATGATACTAAGACAGAAGCACATAGACACGTGAAGACTATTATACAAAGTTTTCTTTGGATAAATCTGGGTATTTGATCTAATCTTTATTGTTGCGTCGCGGTTTTTTTGGTCAGTGAAATACTTGTGAGACTAAAGAAATTTTTATTCGACTTCCTTTATAGTATAGTCGGTTCTCCAAATGTAACCTGTCATGGAATAGATCACGTTCTCTGCACAAAATTATCATTTATTGTTAAGACCTCGTTTTTTAATAAGAGGGCTTCAATTCGTTATAATAGAAGGTTGTTTTTTAAGCACATGGTTGTAAATAAAAAGATGAAAAGATGTTAGTACTTAAACCTATAACAGATTCTACATGAGTTTTAATTTCGTTTTCTTTATATTTTCATTTTTGAAAGTTAATTTAGTGTATACCGATATTGGTAAGATGGTTAATATATTACATATTGAGCATATATATATTCGATATAATTTTGAGAGCTTTTTAAGGCAATACAATCATTTCCATCACAGTAATGCAGACGAAATTGAAACAAAAGGGTTTTTTGATAGAAAAAGGACCGATAATTAATGCTTTGGATTAAACTGAAAGTAGATTTAAACTGAAAATGAATGATCTAGGATAGGCCATGTAAAATAATCGGGCATTAACACCTCTAGTTAAATGATATAAGGATATCATCCAGTCAAATGTATGTTGAAGGTCTTTTAATAGCAATTTTAAGAAATTGTTTAACTTATAAAAGCTATCTAAACTATATAAACTACGTTTATCAAAAAAACCTTGAAGTAGAGGTACTTTTAATACTAACATGATATTTGACAGAAACTCTTTACAGTCTGTAAATACCGTGCCTATCAACCAGAGAAATATGCGTTGTAAACAGGATGATGTAAACAAATGTGACACAAAAGTAAAGCTCTGTTGGCCAAAACCTCATAATTGGTTGTTGTTCTATGACTTGGTCATCTTCCATGATGACTAACTCTTGTCGGCTTGATTACTGTGTATAATTTGTAAGACCATGACGTTGGCAAAAACCTCACAATTGGCTGTTGTTGTTGTACGACGTGGTCAGCTTCTATGATGACTGACTCTTGTCGGCTTGATTACTGTATATAATTTGTAACACCATAACGTTGGCCAAAACATTACAATTGGTTGTTGTTGTACGACTTGGTCAGCTTCCATGATGACTAACTCTTTTCGGCTTGATTACTGTATATAATTTGTCACACCATAACATTTTACACGTGGGCGTATCCTGAGGTGGATTATACTTTGGTAATAACTTACATTCCAGAAAGCCTTGATGAGACATCACTGGATTTAGACTAAATTTTTCCTCGTATTCTTACATTTCTTACTAAAACCTTGCTGGATTTTCCTTTACCTATTTTAAAGTTTTGTTGGCTTTATTGAAATGATTATTGCAAGTAATAATTTTATAGATTCGTAAAATTAATTAAATTTCTCTTGAATCAATGTAAATTACTATCATGTTCTGTAAATTGCAATATGTTTTTCAAATAATGTCGCTGAAATAAAGTCTCTCATAAAACATTGATTTCTTGAAATTGATACAATTTTCCATAAAGGCAAGAAAGGAAAGGAGCCTAATTTAATAATTTTGAATATTAAGGTGACGCACTACGCTAAAATTACAAATAACAGCTAAACGGCTGATAAATTCAAAGTATTATTATTTTATTATTATTTTCAATAGGTAATTAAATACATACAATTAGCCAAATAGATATTAACTACAACATTTCTCTAGTTAACAAGCAACACAAAAAGAGATAAATCAGACATTTTTCTCGCCTTGTAGAAGGCCAGAAATGAGGGCTATGAACAATACTGTCGCTGTGCATCTACACCACATTTCCCTTGGAGTTATGTCAAAATCTTTATGATTTTCAGACCTTATTAAGAAGTCCCTAACTCTTTTATTCCACCTCGTAGTGCACTAATTATCACTGGGATCACAATAATATTGTAATCAGGACGCCTCTTTCTTGTTTCCACCGCTACAATGATTAATTCTCGGTTGTGTCTGGATAAGTATTCACTATTAGCTAGCTTCTAACATCCAGCTACTAGGTGTTCCACAGATTCAGTGTGCTGGGAACATACTCTACCTCTCCTGTCCTCCATTAGTCCTCGTTTTTTTCCAAGATTCAGTCTTAACCACATGCTACAACATCGTCGTTTTAGCAGCTGTCTTTCTTGGATTGTGGTTCTGGATAACCACAAATGACATTCTTTCTCTTGGTCTTTATAGACTGCTTTGCTGCTCTTTTGCTTCAAACTTCTATATTCTTCCAGTTTTGTTATGTTTCTTCAACATTCGTTTACTGTTTTTCAGACTGGCTTTCATCGCCCTTGAATTTTTCCCCTCAAATCGATATTTTACCCATTCCAATACCTCCAATTTTCATTATTACTTTAGTTACAATTGCATTCTTCTCCTTAAATATTTCTATCCTCCATGCAGCTTTATTCCACTTATTTGTCGAACAAGCCTTATAGCAAGCAACTGAGTTCCTGTTCTTTGTAAACATTCTCATAGACTATATCACACCTTCACCCCTCTTTCTCTTTCAGGTACAATCTTTCGTCACTTCCATGCTCGCCCAATATATGATTTTCTGTCATTACTCTCATTATCATTTGACCCAGCTCCTTCAACTCCCAATTATTGAATTGGTACACATTTATTACGTATGCTGGAACTTGAATTATTTTTGCATTCATTGCACGGACCTGATTGATATTAATTGTAATGTTGATTGGCTTCCGGACTCTTTTCATGGCTTTGCCTTTAATACACTCAAACGCTTTCTTGGTCCTTATCTCATCTGCTTGCTCTATTCCAAGAAACTTGTATATTTCGGATCCATTGAATTCGTTTGTTTATCCAAGACCTGCAATCATTCACCTCACACCATTTTGTACCGACCGAATACAATTTCAACAGACTTTGCTACTCCGTAGCATGGTCCATTGTAAATACTCGCCTCCCCAATAATTTCGTTTGCGTCTTCAAGAGTTTTGTGAGTTTCTTGAAAATGCTTTAGATCGTCTACAAACAGACTTTACGTTCGACTGATGTCTCTACTTCCAGGCCGACCAATCTTGCAGCCTTTACTTTTTTTGCAGAACTAAACATACCTGTATTTCCGAGATTCAAAAGCCAACTGGCGAAAAGTTGACCCCTTGCAGGAATTGGCAAGAAATGTTGATCCATATACTTCTTAACTTCACCACTTTACTTCATTTCTCCAGTCTTGTTTTGCATTAACTGCGAAATCAATGTGATCACTGTAAAATTATCGAAATAGACGAGTTTTGTAGGCAAAACTCTCCAATAAATATTCAACATCAACATGTGGTTTCAACAAGTTATTTTTACTATCAATCACGTGACTCTTACGTCAAATTTACATTATAATATTTTGCATATTACAACAATCACTTCTTTTGGTATGCCGATCCAGTGGTAACAATTCAACTTCCAGGCATGGTGGACTTTCTCATTGCTGTCGAGCGGTGGCGTGCAGACGTCTCTGTACACGGCTCTCGTTTAATCACAAAATTTTTTCCTAATTTTAAAATATTACAAGTACAATTTCATATCAATCGACTCGTCGTCGCACAAGGATTTTATTGGAAAATGTTTGAGTTTAGTTTTCGATGCTTTTGGACACTATTTGTGGTTTGTAGTTTCTGTGGAAAGGAATTTCAATCGCTTGGACGCCATGTCTGGAGATGTAAAAAACGGTTGCGGGAAAACATTTGCAATCCCAATTGGGAAAGTAACTTGCCATTGATGAGGAAAAACAATAAAGACAGTTATACCAGTAATGTGACAACTGGGGTTAAATGTTCATGCAGAAAAGTATGTTAAGGATTGAAAGTTTTAAAAAGTCACCAACGGAACTGTAGAGTAATTAAAGGCTTTGAGGGAGACACGTTTGAACTGTGTAAAAAATACCTGAAGACATTTTAAACAATAGTGAACCAACAACAGTATTGTCAAGTGGAGAACAGCTTGAAATTAAAGAAGGAATACGACTCCCAAGGTCAAGTGAACAATGGGAAATTGCTAACAGCTATTTCAATCATTTTTGCATCTGTTGAGTTAAAACCTTCGACGATTGACTACGTAATTCGATTTATGAGTACTTTGAAAATACATGTCGAACTGCAAATAAGAACTTCGACCAAGGGTTCCAAAGAAAATATCAAGACCCAAAGTTAACCAATTAAAAAAGGACTTAAAATCACTTAAAAAAAGCAACGCATCAGTCATGGAAATCAAATACGTTTCCCATTTGCTTCGCCTAAAACTGACTTCTTTCCATCACAATCACACTCTATCTAACCACGATAACTTCATCTCCAAAAACGTATGGGGCTACTTAAAGCGTGTGCAGCAAAAGAGCTCTTCAATACTTCCTACCTTCTCAGAAGTCTGTTGCACCCAATACTTTTCAAAAATACTTTCATCGACAATTCCTAACAAACACTTTAAAGTTCCATCATGGATACCGTCCTTTAACGAACCCGAGCACCCTTTCAACACTGATCCTCCATCATATAAAAAAATCACATCATTTATTCGTCGTATGAAGTCATCTGCCTCACCATGCCCACTAGATAAAATATCCATAATTTGCTTTAAACGATGTCCCTATCTACGGTCTTTCCTAACAAAAATAATTAAAATCATATGGATTTCTGGCAAAGTTCCTCCTGAATGGAAAAAGGCCTCTACGATTTTAATACACAAGAAGGGTAACACCGATGACCCTTCTAACTTTCGACCGATTACTCTACAAACGGTTCCATTAAAAGTTTTTACATCCTGTTTGCGTGACTCTGTATTTGAATACCTGAAGAATAATAACTTCGTCGAACATATGATTCAAAAAGGCTTCACTTCCAAAATCTCGGGTACTTTGGAACATACTGCAATGATGGCACATGTAATAAACAAGGCTCGCACAAATCAACGCTCCTTAGTCATTACTCTTTTAGACCTAAAAAATGCTTTTGGCGAAGTTCATCATAACCTAATAACATCTGTTCTCGATCACCACCATATTCCTGACAAAATTAAATCTTTAATCACCAGTCTTTACACTGAATTTAAAACATCATTTATCACTGATCATTTTACAACTGAAGCCATAACAGTTCGTCATGGGCTTTTACAAGGAGATTGTCTTAGTCCACTACTCTTTAATATGTGTTTTAACACATTTATTCAATATATTAGGGCTGAAAAGTACAAGCAACTTGGTTTTTCACCTCACGATAAGAATGATCGCATGTTCAATCCTGTACACTGGTTTCAGTTCGCAGATGATGCTGCGGTCATTACAAGTGGGGAAAGAGAGAACCAGCTTCTTTTAAACTGTTTTACTCGATGGTGTCAATGGGCCAACATGATCATAAGGGTTGATAAATGTGCCACATTCGGAATTAAAAAATTCACTACAAGATCTCTTCAATTTCAACCTAAACTTTTTGTTAATAATGAAACTGTACCTCCTGTAGCCATGGGGGATGCCTTTAAGTATCTTGGACGTTACTTTGACTTTGAAATGACCAATCAGTCTCACAAATCCAAGCTTCTGTCTGTTTTACTAGATCTTCTCAAACAAATTGATTCCTTACCTATCCATCCAAAACACAAACTGCGTCTCTATAGTGAATTTGCCCTCCCAAAGGTTTCCTGGCACCTTACTGTTTCAAATGTTTCTAAGACTTGGGTGGCAGAAAATCTCGACAACCTGGTCTCTAAATACATACGCCAGTGGCTTGACCTGCCTATAAGTGCCACGCTTAGCTCCATTATTCTTTCCAAAAATCAATTTGGACTCAACTTGCAGCTGCCTGCCACAAAACTTCTACAATGCCAAACTGTCACCCGAAACGCTCTGAAGTTGTCACCAAATGATAATATCCGAACATTGTGGAAAAACACAAGCAATGGTTCCAATATACAACACGATATTTACAAAAATACAAAAGAAGTTCTGAAAGCTGTGTAGACAGAACACAAGGAGCGTTTACAAAGTCATCTTACTACTCAAGGTACCATTCTCTCATTTCTCTTTGAAAACGCCACTTCAAAATATAACAAGTTTTGGTCTGAAGTTCAAAGTAAGCTGCCCAAAAATATATTCAGCTTCACCATTCGTTATTTGAATAACACCCTTCCAACTCGTAAAAATCTATCTAAATGGAAACTTAGTCTATCGTTCTCTTGCTCTTCCTGCTTTGAACCAGAAACCCTTCTTCATGTTGTCGCCGGCTGCAAAACATACCTTCAGGAAGGTCGATATACTTGGCGACACAATTCAGCATTACAGTTTTTAGCAGGTTCTCTCAAATCTCTTGAAGGCTGTACAATATATGCTGATATCTGTGGATTCTTATCGCCATGCATTATAACTGGAGATGCCTTGAGACCCGATTTGCTGTTAGTTACTTCACAAAAACAGTTATACATACTTGAACTGACGGTGGGGTATGAAACAAACCTGGATAAAAATGCTTCTCGCAAATACAAAAAATATCGTTCTTTGATTCGTGATTTACAATCCAGCTTTTCTAAAGTTAGTTTCGTAAATCTCTCCATAAGCTCTCCAGGTATATTCGGTAAATCTTGTACTACTTTCAGTAAAATCTGCAACGCTTTGAATATCGACAACAAACACGAGCGCTTTCTCTCAACCAAACTTTCCAATATAATCATTCGCACCACATACTATATATTCTGTCGTAGAAATAAACCATGGACCAACCCTGAACTATTGTCGTTTTATTAATTTTGTTCGTAAAATATTTAATTTTGTTTTTATTAAATAGGCAAGCCAATGCAAACTACCTTGATTAGTGAGGTTTGTAACTGTATATGTTCAGATGAAAAAATAAAAAGTTTCCATTATTATATTTCCATTTCTTGCATATTTATACAATTGCTTACCGGGTCACTCCAGTGACCTAAGGCGAGCAAAGGTTTCAGAGTAAGACACACACACGTATAAATGAATATAAAAATACTTATTTGTACAAATATAGTAATTTAATTAAATTAATAGAAAATGAAATTATTTCGCCTTCAAAATTTATTTTTAAATTTAAAGTTCGTGAAAAGTTATAAACCTATGAGTGAAAAAAATATAAATAAAAAGAATCTTTAAGTGGATAGACACTTCCGCAGAATGTGAGCAGTACTGCTTAAAACTATTATTATTACTATTAAAATCTGTTTTCATCACAGGCAGATGTTATAACGAGTATTTGTAAGAGAGCCCGTTACAACAAGTAACCGAAGGTCTCTCACATTCTTTCCCTAATTCTGTACTCCATTACCCTTCTTAAAATCCTTACTGTTCCTAATAGTGTAGTTTTTTGGGTCAGTGTTATATCTATCTGTATTCCTAATTTTTCTATGTACGTTTCAAAGTTTCTGGTTACGCTTCCGAGGGCCCCTAAGACTATTGGAATCACTACAACCTTCTCCAAAGTCTTTGAATTTCTCTCTTCAAGTCCTGGTATTTTTCAATCTATTCTTGCTCTTTTTCCTGGATCCTTTTGTCCCCTGGTATGGCTACATCAACAATAACTGAAGTTTTTGCAATTTTATCCACAATGACTAAATCTGGCCTCCTTGCTTCAATAATATTGTCACATTGAATGTTCATGTCCCACAAAAGCTTGTGACTGTCATCCTTTATCACTGTCTGAGGGGTGTGTTCATACCATTTTTCAGTTCTATCGAAATTCAGTTTGCTACAAAGCTTCCAGTGTACTACTTTTGCAACATTGTCATGGCGTCATTTTTATTCCTTTTGAGCCAGCTTTTTACACTCACTCACCAGGTGGCTTCTCGTCTTTCCTCTTTCCCCGCACATTCTACAATTAGGGGAAGCCGCAGTCTTGTCAACATGGAACTTGGTGTGATTTGTTCTAACAGCTTGCTCTTGAGCTGCAAATATCAATGCCTCCGTTGGTGCCTTAAGATCAGATGCTACTACCCAACTCCAAGTTTTCTCCTTATCAGTAGACTCATTTTGATCCCTAATGAACTGTCTGCACATCTGTTTACCACACCAGTTGTCTTATCTTTTCTCTGCAATTGACGTTTTGAAGTCATCTTTATCAACAGAGGTTTCATGCTCAACAATGCCAACATATCTCAATGCTTGTAGCAGTGAATCTTCAGAGTTCTTGAGGTAAAAACCTATACTATTTTCTTCGCTTTTAACTGTGTCTTCGCAATATTATTATTATTATTAATTATTTTATTTTTTCAATTTCCTTTATTTAAATACGATTCATGCCAAGTCCTACCTTGGGACCTCAGGCAACAGAAAGAATAGCCAGGCTACAATCTGAATAGAAAGAATTTTATGCAAAATGTGTGATGTAGTCACAATCTTTTGTATTTCAGAAAGAGATATATTTCCAGGGATTTGGGCAATGTAATACTGAGCATTTTCTTATACCATTGCTAGAGCTCCAACAATAACATATATTATTGTGGTTTTTAGATGCCACATTTTTGTGATTTCTATCTCAACTTCCTTATACTTACTAACTTTTCGAATGCCGTTAATGACGTGTTACTATCAGCAGGAATGCTCATATCCTTGAGAAAACAGGTCCTATGTTGATGGTTCTTTATGACAATATCTATTTGGTTTGCCTGAATTGTTTTGACAGTTTTGATACTGGAGTCACAAAGTGTTGCGATAAAATTGCATTCTGTTACACAGATTAGTTCATGCTCCCACCAAAATTTCGCGTATTAAGACACTGATCTTAAGCTACGATAATGTATTCTTCTGTTTTAGATTTTGCCCAGGTGAAGCTGACCATTGATGAATTTAAAGTTTGTTAATACCTTTGTCAATGGCCAGATTAAACTACTTAACATGAAGTGCTTTATTTCCCCATTTTTCAGTAAGAATTTTCAGACCTCAAATTTTGCATTCAATTTGGCATTTCTTGCCATTTCTTTATTTGTTTTGTTTATCAAGATCTCAGGTTGCGAATTTACTGATTTAATTCTAAGCGTATCCGGGAATTTGGAAGTATCTTTTGAAATGGAAAAAGGTTTCTTCTGCTTTTCATATTTAACAACTAGTTTAAGTATCCAGTCCTTACTGGTATCAAGATATGTACTCAAACGTATGGTTGATGTCATGAGTTAAACTTCCTACTGAAGCATGTCTCTCCCTCCCTCTTTTCTAGGTAGGTATGAACGATCCATATCAGGCTTAGGGTGACGAATGCTATGCATGGTGAGGGGTTTTCTAATTTTTGTATAAACTTTTTTCTGCGACCGATCAATTAATTACATTGAAACTGTAAGTGACCACAGGAATGGCTATTGAGTTTATCGCGTCAATACGATTTCTGGCATTTAATTCACTGTAAAGAATGGATCTCACCCTTTTGTTGCACTTTTTACGTATTTTTTCCCCGCGATGCTGGGTGATTAATAGTATTACCTTCAGAGATCCCTAGACATTTACATACCTCCTTCTGGTTAACTCCGTGGTATCGATGTTGCGATTAAGGCTAATGTTGGATGTTTTGAGCAATTTATCTCTTATAAAAGTGACCTTGGCACACTTATCCAAACCATACTACATTTTTATATCCTTGAGCTACTACATTTGAGTATCCCAGTTAGTTGGGAATTCTTTTTAGCAAACAGCTTGAGATCATCCATATATAATAAATGGTTTATGATATTATATTATTCCTATTACTATTATTATATTCATTATTATTATTATTATTATTATTATTATTATTAAAATTTTAATGACATATTTACCCAGGTTTAAAACGTCAGTCATATCTACAATCTTTACAGAATATATACAACAAATTGTTACAAAATATTAACATTGGTTCTGCTAGTATTAAAAAATGAAATAAAAAAGCTATATAGAAGCAAATGTAATAAAATATTTTTATTCGAAAAGAAGAATTAAAAAAGTAAAATATATAGTGCTCTATACAAAAAACAATAGAGGTATGAACTTGAAGCTACTGTTACCCATGGGACATTAAATGCTAATGGTAAAATTTGATGTTGAAATCAAGTAAAGATTTAAGTATTTTGGGGGCTCTTTCTTTTCTGACCTTATTTGGCAGTTCATTAAACATTTTAACACCGAGAAATTAAAAGGCGTTTCAAACAGCCAGGAATCTCACTTTTGGTAAGAGGAAAAACTTACGAAATTTGGAGTGTTTCTGTGAGATTCAAATGTCTCAAAGAAATTTCTGAAGTTCTCGCACTGATGGACAAATACGACTGTTTTCTTATTTTAAGGACTTTAGTGGAAGTAGGAGTAGCACGCAAAAAACGAGTTGAGATTATCTTTGACACTCTCTCATCAACTGAAGCTAATGTACGTTTTTGAATGTCGGTGAACGAGAAATATGCAGAAAGAAAGTACGTCAGAATCGGTACAACCAAGGCCAGATATAATGCTATTGCAGCTTTAACATTGAGAAGTGGTCGAAGCTTTTGATAGAAGTCTAAATCGACTGGATGTCTTATTGTAGCATTTCTCGGAGTGGTTGTTGAATAACAGTCTCGGGTCCACAACAATGCTTAAATATTTGTATTCTGTGGTTTGAAAGAAATTTTTGTTTTGGAACGACATATTCAGGTTGCTGTTTTCCAACTTTTGAGGTCTTCCAAACAGGATGCATTCAATTCTTCCTTTTTTTACATTTGGTATTAACTTATTTTGGTTTAGCCAGCTGGATATATATGAGACTTTCATTAAGATCTGTCATACGTATTTTTTCATTTGCACGTATACTTTTTACTTTAATGAGACACACATCACTCTGTCTTCGGTGTATGTTAAAGTTTTACAGTTTTTGATATCTTCTTGGATGCTATTGAAATGTCTTAAGAATAAAAGTGGACCAAGCAGGGATCTTTGTGGTACGCCACAAAACACCGGTTCTGGATGTGATAGATGGCTATCAAATTCAATGTGCTGGGTTCTTCCAGTAAATATAGTTGCTAAACCATTCGTTAGGAGTGTCTTTGATTCCATACTGGTTTAGCTTGGAGATGAGTGAGCGATGGCTAACGGTATCAAACACCTACTTAAGTCAATAAAAGCCGCACACGTTAATGCATCATTTTTCTTGGCTTTTCTGATATATTGATATGATCAACGAGTAATACTGCAGCATGTTCGGTAGAACGAGTTGGTCCGAAGCCAAACTGGTACAATGGAAGTGGTTTGTTAGATTTGAGGTATGCAAGCATGTGAGAATGGACACCCTTTTCTAGTATTGTCGACACAACTGGGAGTAAAGATATTGGACGGTATTTTTTTTTGTGATTTTGGACTCCACGAGATAATATAGAGATACGTACAGCTCGTATCTCCGATGATAACTACTTGTTTTTTAAAGAATGGGATCTTTGAAAGCAATTAATTGAGCAGTATATTAAAGTTTCTATGTATATCTTTTGATTCATCGGGAATCTGTATATTGGTCCTATTATAAAGATTCTAATCCTATTAAAAAGGATTTCTAATTCACAAACTTTCCATTTTCTCATTTTCCAAACCATTTCGTCTTGCGTAGTTTTCTTCTTGATGTGGACTCCGACGGTTCCTCCTGCGCCTGAGGCTTTGCATTTCTGTTTGTACAAGTAGCCAGAAATATGTAGGAATGTCGCCGGAATGTCAGTTCTTGTAAAAGTTTCGTTTAACCTCCAATATCAATATTATAACCTTGTATGTTTTGATAAACAATCCCCGTGCCTTTACGCAAAGCAAGGTCTTGTAGCTCCCTAATCAATACACAGTATGGTCCAGGACATAATTCAACATTTTGAGATAAAATTGACAAAATCTGTTTAGCTTCCCTTGAAGGAAAATGAAAACTTCCTTTTTTAAAAAGTGAAGAAATAAAATGATTGCTTGAGGCATAATTCATAGCTTTTCCAAGGAATGGATAACATATAGAATGTGTGTTTACAAAAGGACTTTTCTTGACACATAGTGCCAAAATTATTGCGAAAACAGGTTTCTTTACCACTCAATCACCACTTTCTTGCCATTATTGTCCTTTTTTAACACCTTCCGTTGTTTGGCAGCCTATGCCTGAGCAGTGGATTGAATATTTTGTTCTTAAGTATCTAGAATTCTAATTATCTTTGCTGTTACAAGTACAAAACTCTTTTGCAGTAAATATGTCATTTGTCTCATCTCAACTTGTTCAGCAAATACCTTTAAAATTTTGCTAAGTGTACCAAGAACTCAGATGGTGATAGGTACAATCACTATTTTCCTTTAACTTCGCCACTTCTCCTCTAGTGCCTTTGTATTTTTTTCTCTTCCCATCTCCACTCCTCAAAAGGGTTAAGTTATTTCAGTGTTATACAGTCTCTGTCTTGACCTACGTATAAGAGAAAATTGGGCACTGATATAAGACTCATACCGCATAAAAATCGGATGCGGATATAAATAAATTTTGAGAGGTGCTTAGAATGAAAACACCGTGGATACCAAATCAACCACCCAATTTTTCCAATCAGAATAGATTAAAAACCATTCTATGATATGCTGGTGCTCTTGGAGGCAGTTCAATTCTATGATAGCACTTCAGCTGGTCAGAAGGGGCTCTGTTAAAGCAGTTTATTCTTAATATTTGTCAACAGACATGACTGACAGGGTGGCAATAGCCAGCCAGTTATCATCCTGTTTTCGAATATTAAAATATTAAAATTTTAAAAAACTTATAAAGCTATCTGATTTTTATGTACTTTTTAGCTCTTGAAACTCGAGTACGTTTGTAACTTTCATATTAACTCTGCTATGTGGCGGTTTTTAAACGTTGTGGGCATTGCCTCACCAAATGTTTTCCGTAAAAGGTATTTTTAATATTATTTGGCTCATGTTAATTAAGTGTAAATGTTAAAAATTCTGATACTATAGCTCATACTAGCCGAAATATAAAGGAAAATCCAATGGCAACAATTTTCATGGCGTGTTTACTCATTCCCGGTAAGTACAAACTCATCACAATTTCTAATTGCTTTAACCAAGGAAATGTGTTTAACACTGTGTTTAGCACGATCTGCACTGGTTAGGCGAACTTATTTCTGCGATTCAAACTGTCAATTCACAGCAGGCTGACATGTATGAGTGGCGAACAAAATAGCACCACGTAAAATAAGGAGGTAGGCTACTGAAGTAAAAAAATATTGAGGTATCTGTAAGAGAAAAGACCATTTTATTATCCATAATTTGAGTAAATGAACAAAACATCTCCACTAACTTGGCTAGAAAATAGTTAAATCTAAATGATACAACATTGTATTTATACTGATAAAATTATAAAATGCATTATGCAAGTAGCATATGACAGTCAGTAGAGCATTTTGTAATACTGAAACTAATCAACTGTTAGTTCAGTACAAACAAAGTCTGGCACTCCACGTAATGACCTTTGTGGCATGGCTCACCTGAAGATGCAGTTTCATCTGTTGATTGCTGTAAATGCTGACGTGATTGACAGTGTTGGGTTTTCTTGGTGTGCGTTATGATGTTTTTTGGTGGGTGAGTAGTTTTGTTGACTGGAAGTTGGTTACATGGGAATAAAAGGTTACGATGGACAGTTATTTAACAAGAAATCTTCGGTCCTGTTCTTTACGAATAGTATAGACCACCCCAAAGCTATCAATAGAAATAACCTTATAAATAATAGGGCTCTAGCAAGACTTTTTTCCGGTCCATTGTGCCTGGCAAAATTTCCTAAAAGAAAACGATCACTAATGCAAGAGCTTGAGGTAGACGGCCCTTGTTACGACGATAGCAATCCTGTACTTTATGTTTTTATGGAAGCTTCTTCGGCAATACCGTAAACGTCATTCATTGCTGCCTGCAATTTATTTACAAAATTTTTATGTGTTTTAGCACAAGGAGTTTCATCAGATAAGAGAGCATAAATAGGGAGTCGGAATTTACGACCAAACATGACAAATTAGGGTAAAAGCCTGTGTAGGATTTTTCAGTGCAGCTGTAGGCAAATTTGTTTAGATCTTCTTTCCAATTAGCTTTTTACAAGTTGTCGAGAGTGCGTAGCATGTCTAGAATAGTGCAATTCATTCCCTAACACTCACCATTACACATTCGGGGGTAAGATATTGTTCTCAAGCTGGTGATACAACACGTGGAATTTGGGTTGAAGAACAATTCATCAGCGAACTCTCCTCTCCGCTCATAAAGAAACCGGTCAGGTATACTAAAACGAGGGATAAAATCATTGAAAAAGGATTCAGCAGCAGTTTTGGCAATTCTGTTTTTTTTGTTGAGTAACCTTGTAAGATGTGAGAAAAATAATCAGCTATATTCAGGATGTATTTAAAACAACAAGAAGATTTTTCCAAGTTAACGAAGTCAATAGAAACAAGTTCTAGAGGAGCAAAAGAATAATAGTGGTGAGTGAAGAAAGTTAACATGGCTTTCGCTGTCGCAGACATTGGAGGACCTTAGTAATAAAGTATGTAGTATCACATTCCTTGTAGGGTCAATAGGGATGAGTGTAAGAAGCCTGTCAACACCAAGATGACCCATGTTTGAGTGACGTTCATGTAAAACAAAGGTTTTTGTTGATGAAGGGAGAAAGACTTGGTTTACAATTCCAGCTTCACGCCCCAAAAGTTCATTAGAAATCCAGGAGATGTATGGCCGTTCATAAAGAAGAAGTGCAGTTTGAAAGAGATTTTTTCGTTGAGAGAGAGAGAGAGTAGGAAGATTTTCATTATTCAAGAATTGAACAACATGGTTAATGAAAGAACCTGCTTCTTGACCAGATTTCAGGCGAGAAGGAGTAGCAATTGTTGATGGAGTAGGAACTTCAGCCACAGAAACAGTATGACATGTGAGAGAGAGTTGGTGTTACAGTGTAGATATTCATTGAGAGTATGAAGTTTTGGTATAGTAACAGAATCTGTGCAGTGGCTATTTGGATCTACAACCCTAGACAAATAATCAGCAACTCTATTACTGAAGCCAGGACGATCCTTAATTGTAAACCTTTAATTGTAACTCACTGACCCAGGCTTAGCAAGTTGGAGTCAATTTTGGTGAAGGCGTAGCATCTGTTTATGGATTACTGTATAAACAGTGAAAAGAATTCCCAACAATATCCCACTTGAGATCCAAGAATTCTGATTTAGGACTATGGTAAGCTTTCTCTTTGTCAGCTACAAAACGACTGACATATGCTATTTATTTTTTTAAAATTTTTATTTGTATACAGGATATAAAAACTTCAATAATTTACAAAGTAAATAACTGTTATCAATGTTTGCCCTGTAAAGAAGAAGATAATGAATAACAAAAATAATAAGATTAAAAACATACTCTATTTACATATAAACAATAAAACTAAAGACAATAGTGTTCCTTGACTAAAACCTTAAAATCCTTAATAGCTGAAGTTGCACGAAGAAGATAATGAATAACAAAAATAATAAGATTAAAAACATACTCTATTTACATATAAACAATAAAACTAAAGACAATGGTGTTCCTTGACTAAAACCTTAAAATCCTTAATAGCTGAAGTTGCACGAATTTTTAATGGCAACTCATTAAAAATTCTTGCACCCTCGAACAAAAATCCTCCTCTTGAAACTTCTAGCTTTAATTTAGGTGAAATGCAATAAATCACAGGTTTGCTGGAAGGGAACAGATGCCTCGTATCACTGCTGAGGAAGAAAGGCTAGGGAAAATTAGGGGTATGCTAGAATAGGATTAGAAGTAATGGCTGTAATTATGATTTCTAGAGCATCTTGATGGTCTTTAGTTCACTCAAATTTGGTATGTGAGGAAAGTTAATTTTAGTCTTAGTTAGAGGATTACTTGATCTGCGTTTAAGTAACTTGTATAAGTGATAGGTATTTTGAGAAAAGCTTTTAAAAAGATATGAAATATCCTAAGGAGGGAAGAAGTTTGCCTACCTTCCAAATGTTGACAGGTGGTGTGTTCTGTAGTTGTGTGAGAGCCTGGATAGTATTGGAATTAACCTTAACACCATCAGATGTGGTAAGACGGCGCATATAACTGATTTTATGTCTAAACAAATCCCTTCTTTGATTTTAACCTAGCATCCTTTGAGGAAAGCCTCCGCAAAACTTGAGAGACATGGTCAATNCCTTAAAATCCTTAATAGCTGAAGTTGCACGAATTTTTAATGGCAACTCATTAAAAATTCCTGCACCCTCGAACAAAAATCCTCCTCTTGAAACCTCTAGCTTTAATTTAGGTGAAATGCAATAAATCACAGGTTTGCTGGAAGGGAACAGATGCCTCGTATCACTGCTGAGGAAGAAAGGCTAGGGAAAATTAGGGGTATGCTAGAATAGGATTAGAAGTAATGGCTGTAATTATGATTTCTAGAGCATCTTGATGGTCTTTAGTTCACTCAAATTTGGTATGTGAGGAAAGTTAATTTTAGTCTTAGTTAGAGGATTACTTGATCTGCGTTTAAGTAACTTGTATAAGTGATAGGTATTTTGAGAAAAGCTTTTAAAAAGATATGAAATATCCTAAGGAGGGAAGAAGTTTGCCTACCTTCCAAATGTTGACAGGTGGTGTGTTCTGTAGTTGTGTGAGAGCCTGGATAGTATTGGAATTAACCTTAACACCATCAGATGTGGTAAGACGGCGCATATAACTGATTTTATGTCTAAACAAATCCCTTCTTTGATTTTAACCTAGCATCCTTTGAGGAAAGCCTCCGCAAAACTTGAGAGACATGGTCAATGTTGCTTTTCAAATGAAGGATAAGAAGAATAGATAGGGTAACACAAAGTTGTCCCTCGTCCCATCCAGACATGTCTCACTTACTGCTTTAACCCAGCAGGGACATTTATGAGGTCAAACGCTATTTGAATCCATTTTTATAATTGAAGAATGCAGTTTTTTGGCGACTTTTTTGATGAATGAAGGGTTGGTGGTATGCTGAGCCCAGATAAAGAAGAGAAAATCATACCTTACCACCAAGGGCATCAAGACAGTCTTGAACTCGTGGAATAGGGTGGCGGGCAGGTATGATTTTCTTGTTTAGTTCATTCAAATAACAACACAAACGTGTCACTTAATTTTGCATGCTACCACAATAGATAAGGAGAATGACGACTGAGATCATGTGATTAATTGCTACCGGAGGAGATCTTCGATATATGCCTTTACCTCAGGGTGAAGAGGCCTGTGTTTCGTATTATAATGCTTCTGAACCCGAAACATTTAATGTTACATTTGTCTCCCACCAGTTTTATTATTCTGGATTAAACGTTTGTTGTAAGGTGGCTCGAGTATTGCCTTGAATTGTCTGACAGAGGGCTTGCCAATGAACATATAGCATTATAAGTATCATATAATACTCAGTAGAGCATTTCATAATACTGAAACTAATCTAATGTTAGTTCAGTACAGGGGGCTGACACAACGCTGCCTAAAACTATTTTTAAGTGAGAGCAGCAATTGGCTGTCCAACATTCTGTCCGAAATTCTGTCCAAAATTGGGAAAAAAGGTTTTCTGCCCCTCTGTTAACAGCATCAACCACCTCATAACACACATATAGAAATCGCAGCTTGATTTGAATGCTCAAAGTTTAAGCTACAAGCTTCGTCGTTCAACTTAACGTTTTTCCTCATTGATAAAATGATTTTTTCATTTACATCAAACAGTTTTTACAAAAACAACCAAATTAATTTCAAACAGAAGTAAAGGCTTGTTGGCCCATATAATTCAGTTCAACTCAAAAGCAGAAGCTGTCAGCTTAGTTGCTAGAATGGATCTCATTTCAATCAAAACGCCATGCGATCGCCTGGTTATTTCTTCCTAAAAATCACGACGTAGAATGTGAGGCAAGATTTAAAGTACCCACTTGGTCATTCACACAGTTTTCGCAAGATGAAAGAAGAACATTTGATCGCGTATATAGAGAATATAGTTTTTTTCACTTCATTTTACAATTTTTTCATCAATGTCAAGAAACCTGATTATGTTTTGAACCTTTTTTTTCATTGTCTGACAATAGAGGAAAAGCTTGAAACAAAAATGCTAGGTTCTCATCAGCCCAAGTGTTTAGTTTGAAAAGAAGAGTAGGCTAAGGANAACGCCATGCGATCGCCTGGTTATTTCTTCCTAAAAATCACGACGTAGAATGTGAGGCAAGATTTAAAGTACCCACTTGGTCATTCACACAGTTTTCGCAAGATGAAAGAAGAACATTTGATCGCGTATATAGAGAATATAGTTTTTTTCACTTCATTTTACAATTTTTTCATCAATGTCAAGAAACCTGATTATGTTTTGAACCTTTTTTTTCATTGTCTGACAATAGAGGAAAAGCTTGAAACAAAAATGCTAGGTTCTCATCAGCCCAAGTGTTTAGTTTGAAAAGAAGAGTAGGCTAAGGATCAGCATGAGTGACTATGACGTTTTAAGTGTTGGAGGCCTCAAAACGTACATTTTTCTTTGTAAAGTATCAGATATAATAAGCATTGCCAAGTAATAAAAATTTCTTATTCAAAGGTGTCAATAAACGTACACTGTCCATACTAATAATGAGAAGAGAGATAAGAAAAGAAAAAAGCTATTAAAAATAAATCTATTTCTACATATATACAAGTTAAAAAGTTTTATTAAAATATCCTGCTCCCAGGTAATAAAATGATCTGTTCCCAAATTAGGACATCCCCCACCAACAAAAAATATCACGCACTAACTCTTCTGTTTCTCTGAACATACTATTTTCATTTGAAGCAGTAAAGGCATCCAATTAAGAAAAAATTGCTTTCCAAAATTATATCTAGCTGACTTAGTACAAATGCTGCTGGGACCAGGCAGCAGTCAATTACAATCATGAAATCAGGATACAATCAAGCAGATCAATGTGCGCTTAAATATGGTGGAAACAGCAGCAAAATCCGAATCTAGGGTGGCGATTAAGAACATAGGAGCTCAGTTGTTGCCGTGAGTTGCAGACGGACAGGAAAGCACTTTGAGGGGTGCAATTGTATCCTCTTGCTTAACTATTCATTTTTTCCAATGACGAAACAAGAGCATTGTTGCTTTGGTCTATGGTGAAGACAGGAAGGTTGTAGATCAACCATATTGGCGTTTGAAATGCGCAGGACAAAACATAAATTAATCTATTAACTAAAAACACTAATATTACGTTTTTTGTTGTTTTCCTTGATGGCAGAAATTTTTTTTGATAATCAGCCAAATTGTCTGAAAAAACCCAGAAATTTTGCTTGCATTTGCGAAATCTCAGGAGAACAGTTTTTTTCCCAAAAGGTGGAAATTTAGCTGAAAATTGAATATTTAAACCACAATTTTAAAAGCTGTATCTCTCCAATTTTGAGAGAAGCTTAAGTAACTTCCGCGCTTCTCTGGATCTGCCTCTGGAACTCTACGGATATCATCATCGAAATATGTTTGTTACAGTATTTTTTTGTAATAAAAATCTTAATAGAAAATATAAGGTGTTGGAAAAAGGGAAAGTAGTTTAAACTTTTACTCGAAATGGTTGCGTTAGACCTTTATTTAAAAATACGCCACCCAGCTCTACAAGTGTCTTGTTGGCATATGACAAATTGTTTCAACTCTTGACGAACAATTTAAGCTCATCAATAAACGCATCACCATAATATACATTTTAAACATATTTTTCATTGTAAATCTACATTGTAATTATGTCTGGTTGATCTACACAAAAGATTTGAAAAATAATAATTACGGTTAAAAATTTAGGCAAATGAGGGAAACAAAGTCAATGTATATTGAATTTTTAAAATATTGCATCACGTTTTTTCTCGCCTTTTACAGACAGGATGCTTCTGTCGTGGGCAAAATGTATGCATAATAATAAAGCCAATCTTTGAATATTACTTAGCGTTAAATCTATTTAATTGGGTCAGTTCCTTGAACGCCTTGCCTAGAATGACCCTCTTTTTGAAGTACTTCGGTATTTTTGACGATATATATTCTAATATTGGCGGCAGATTATCAAAATCTTTTCAAAATAGAAATCAAGGACGTGGAAGATACACGTGTGTAATATACAGTTAAGAACATCTTCTCAAACATATAACTACATAGAATCATGTACTTCTACCACAGCCGAAACTTATCTTAGCCAATAACACTAAGACATTTCACGCCCTATATTTCTTTACAGGTATTTTACCTGTAGCTTTATTTGCAGTAAAGAAATCAAGAAAACTATGCAACAATTTCCCACAGATTCACTAAAGCAGCAAACAATTCTACAGAGACATTAATCTTAAGATATTGTACCTTTGTTGAACGGCGTTTAAATTAGCAACTATCTTGCCTTTAACATATTTTCCCACAGTTTTCTACAAAGAAGCTGATGCAAAGTTCTCTGATACATTCTTAGATTTCGTGAGATGCTGAAGGTTCACCAAGGTACTTACAGTGCCAAATTCTTTCATGAATTTGTCAAGATAATATAAGGCCTTTGTATAACAATGACAACAGAAAGTAAGAGCCTTGACTGCCACTGATTTCGTCAAATCATTTCAGGTAATTTGATAAATGAATTTTTTGCTGTTTATTAAGGCTTTGAGGCTTTGATTTTCCTTTTTTGTCTTTTTTGTATCACATGATCAGGAAAAACAGAAGCCTTTAGGATGCTTCTTTTGGCAAAACAAAGGTTACGTTATCTGCTACATCAAATGAACTTGTTTCTTACAAAAATCAATCTCATGTACTTTTTTCACTATCATAACTAGATTTAACCGTCTTTTTCTCTTCTCTGAGGAATCAACAAAACATGGATATGGTGAAAAAGTAACTAGTTGTCATTTTTTTGGACTAAATATTAGTAGGAAGGAAAGTTTCTAGCCACTTTATTCTCCTAAAATTCTCTCAGCTCTGTGTCATTGCATATAAAACTGCAATGGATATGTCCAAATTTACTATGTTTTTCCATTGATGATAAAAGATTAGGAAAGGAATTTTTGTGAACCCTTGCTGCAAGATAAAAAAATTTGCCTTTTCGGAGTAATGTTAAGAATTTGCACCAATTCTACTAGTTAATTGTGATATCTAAAGTACGTAATTAGCAATTTACTTGAGCTTTTTTGAGAATAACTACTGTATGTTGACTATTAAAAGGAAATTCTGTTACGACTTTAGTGTGGATTAGACATTAGGGGGGAAAATAGCAAAATGATGAAAAGAAATTTTTTTAAATCTGTTTTGATCACAAATATGAATTTCCCTTAAACTCGCCGTTTGCAAATTTCTAATTCCTGAAAGTAGCTCAAAATTGATTTTCTCTAGGTAAAAAAATTTCCAAGAGCCTAAGATCTCTGACGTAGATCTAAAAAGCCTGAAGTGTTAGGAAACAATATCTTGACTAAGCTTGGTTTCCAACAAACCACTGTGTGGAAAGGACTTCTCAGTATCACTATAGTTGATAATGCTACTTTTAATAGCTACCTAAATTAGTTTAGTTCACGTGGTGTCCTTCTACTAATATCATGTATGCATTAATCTCGTACATATATATTACTAGGAAAAAAATTATTTCAACTATTTTTGCTTTATACTATGGGGAGCATTGTGCCATTACGCACTTAGAGAGATGGCACAACAGTACCTAGGAAAATGAATTATGATTACCATTAGCCTTTGCCATCCTAAAACAAAAAGGTTATCTTTGCTAAGAAGTGGAAGTGAGGGAGCTCTTTGATAATGGTATTGCCGTGGAAAAACAAGTGGCTGTCGATTTTTTTTGAAAAACTACATGTGTTGCTCGTGGCTTACTGACAAACAAGGCAAGAAATGATTGGTTATATTACAGACATATACTAGTTTTTTCTAACTGGGTACTTTATATGCATGTTAGTTTTCACTTAGCAATATGACTTTAAGAAGTGTGTTGAGTTTATTGTGATCACCACAGTTTGCAGTTGTAATGATATTTTGAAGTACTAGTCTTAAATCCATCCACGACATTTGAAGTCATATAATCTCAAGTAAGGAGACAAAGACAAAGGCTTTTTTGACGACCTTAGAGACAAAACTCTGGTAAAACTCTCTTGTATTATATTTGAAGATGCCCTGGATGCTGTGAAAGAGATTGTGATCTTTTCAAAAGGGAATGCACTTAACATCAAACAGCTGTACCATAAAATGGGATCGGAACCTAAAACACTGCCTTACCACACCAAAGTCAGTTGGCTCTCAAAATGGAAAGTTCTTTGTTAGGTGTTTAAACTAAAAGAGGAGATTATGCTATTTCTTGATACTTGTAAGAAAAAACAACTTGCAAGAATAGAACAACAATAAACTGTCACTCTATTAGCTGAAAAATTCCATAGCTGCCCTCACACTTATGTAATTAAGTGGTAACGTTGATAATTCTAGGAAAAAATAAACAAAAGCAACTTGTAAACATTATTTTTGATGGATCATACTACTATATTAGTGATGTTATCATGTTATTTTTCCTTTGAAGGCTAGGGATTGCGGATGCTTTCTAGTTTTACAAAGGAGTTCACGGCCTTAAAAAGGTTAAAACACACCGATTTAACTTCTTCAAAAAGTGTGCAATAAATATAGGTTCTCCTGCTATGGAAGCTACAGGTATGCAAGAAATGAAAACTGCTCTGCATGTTCGCTTGAAATCGTGTTTGTGGAAAGCCGTTGGTAAATTCAATAACATTTCACTGTTATTTTTCTTTTGCGTTTTTGTTTCAGTAAATGACTGTTTAACTGCGTCGCATTAAGTGCTAGTTGAATTGGGTGTATCTAATCAGTAAGATATTTCTTAATGTGTGTGATATTCAATCATGACATGAAATCATTCTGAGCTTTTTTAGCTTTAATCACGTTTAACTAATGTCCTAATCCTAGTCCAGTCTTTTTACTCTAAAACAAAATAATTACAATAAATTATAAAAACAAGATTGAAAATATTGCATTTGGATCACCATGTCTGTATAAAAATATCGTCACTCAAAGTCATCTTTTATAAGAAAACAAAGCTTGTGGCGAGACAGCTTAAAACACAAAACAATTAGAAAACCAAAGTATTTATAGACTGACATTCTGAGATGAACACACTCAAGACTAAAATTTCCGACTTCCATTACATGGGAAGGGCTATAATTATTGTTATTATATAATATGTCACAGAGAGAATAACTTGAAAATTCCAGAAGCACGATTGATCAATGACATATTTTAAGTGAAATTCACTTTTCAGTTACAAATGAGGAAATGCTTTGATTTGATTTTGGTTAAGAAATAAATGAGAGCATATAACATATTATTAGAATCTTTAAGCTCGTTTAACCTAAAGAGGAAACAGCTCGATTTAGGACTTTCTAGAATTGCATCATAACTAACAGCTTTCTTGAATTTTGTACCATGAAATCGTTATGGTCTTATGCCTTTTATGTTGCAATATATAATAAGGGTCGTTTTGTTATTGCACTCAACAATTTTGGTTCATTTTTTGTACTGTGATAATTTTGGGAAAGTTTTCATACTTAGTTGGTCTGCAACTTTCTGTCAGTTTAATTGACCTGTTGGCTGGAGAAGCAAAATAAAAGGCCTCTTGCGAGCAGCACTTTCCACTACAGCCCTAAATCTACAGTATGTTCTTTCCTGTATTATCAGATAGGTGTTTATGCAGCACCAACTAGGTCATAAAAGGAAGTTTTTGAACTTGAATCAATCTGAAATTCGGCAGAAATATGTTCTGTACCAGTGCTCAAGTATCTCGAATGCTTAGGTTTAGGTAGTTTAGCATGAGAGTTAGAGATAATGGCGGATCAGAAAAAGCGATCAGAGAGAAGATTAATGCTTTGTTGCTGAAGTGAAAAGAGGTTATTGGTGATATCTACAAAAAGCGGATGCCGAGGTAACTTAAGTCAAAATCTACGAAATGATGATACGCATGTGCTTTTTTCACTTCTCCCTAATTCCAAATCCATTTCTTTAGTGTTATTGTAACACTATGTAACCTTAGCTTCGCATAATTTGTGCTCAATTTGCAGCAGCTTAAAGATTCAAGGTTAAGATTATAAACCCACCTTCTGACTTCATTCCTATAGGTAACTTCAATAGATTTAAGGCCGACCATCTCCAGTGCCATTGTAATGAATCAATAAATAATGGCTATCTTGCTATTTTCAGATTTTACCTTCCCTTGCACTCACAATAAATTAGCTTGTTAGTCTGCAAACCAGATAAGTCATTAATACATGGTCAATCACGAATTTTCTACTTTTATAACTGAGTAAAGAACATTAACAGAAAGGCCAGGATTTACAACTAAAAATAAGAAAAATGTCTTTATAAAAAATTGTCATAACTTCATCATCAAAGTGACGCCTAGGGGTCACAAAAAATGCCATTTTGCGTTTGTTTGCATAGGTCGTATTTTTACAACAAAAATAACTTGAAAGAACTAGCTCCTCTTCTCTTTTAGCACACTTTAGATGAGACAGAGAAATACAATAGATGTAAGGCTCGATATTGTCTTGAATCGTAAGCTTTTTCTGAGCTTAAGAGCTTCATCATGTCTTGAGTAGTAAGCTTTTCCTGTGCTTTCATCTTTGACTTCCTCTGAGTCCACAAAGTTCAGAATTTTCAAGAGGAATACAACTACAACATACTTTTAGAAGAAGCTTGGAAATTTGTATATTGAAATAATCTAAAAATGATATATTTTAGGTGATAAAGTATCTAAGAGCATTAGGGAATATGATCAATAAGAGAAACGCAATATATATATATATAAGGACTACCACTCAGGTCTTCCATTTTCAATAAGGCCTTCAGCAAGTTTTTTCCTCTTTGATGAACCTTTACTGAAAATTTTGTGCTCACTGATGCAGTCCTCTGAAGACTGAAATTTAGATTTGCGGGTCTCTTCTGTAAAAATTAGTTGATTTAGTAGAAGAGGCGTTCTGTGGATTTTTCATGGGTAGCTTTTGTTATGATGGGGTACCTTTAAGATTCTCAATTTGTACTGGATACCAATACTTAGACTGAGTTAGTATAATGCTTAGTAATGCTTAGTATATTGCTTAGTAATACTTAGTATAATGCTTAGTGATACTTAGTATAATGCTTCAACTGGGAAGACAAATGTTGAGGAGTAAGCTGAGATCCGAAAAATTAAAGGAAAATCAAACAAGAATTCTTTTTTCAGTATTTTACTTAAGCTATTCGGAGAGGTTTAGTTTAATGTCACAATTCTCAGCGTTGCTTTTGATAATTGTGGTGTTACTTAGTTATGATGGATATCCTTTTAATTTTTACTATTTTAATGAATGGCTAAATGACATTATTTGTCAAGTAACCCCTTGTTGTGATGCACTGTGTACCCAGTGTTGGGTCCTATTCCAGTTGATTCTTTTTCTGAGCAACAGGGGCTGCTTAATAAAACCACTATGAAATTATGACTAGGAGTGTGCCACGAGCTAAGTAGAATTAGTGATGGTTTAAGTGTAGGCCATTACTCGGATTCTGAATTTGCATGACAATCTTTGTTAACTGCTTCAGCCTGTGAATTAATCTCTTGAAAGTATACTTTTCACGAAAGATTAATTTTTTTGTAAACATTCTGTGCCCCTGGATTATTCATTCATGCCTTAATTGTTATATTCTACAGTGTGTAGGGTGAAACTCTTAGCTGGATGATGGATGAAGATTAAAATTTTCATTTAATAACAGTTTTTATTGCTGGAGGTCACAGATTGCCGACAAAGGTAGAGCTAAGTATGGGATAATAAATGTGTTTTGTCTCCATTTGTGTAAAACGTTTTACTGAATGTGACTTGGCTGCTATAGAAGTAAATATAGTCTTGAAGAAATAATGGCATTATGACAACCTGATTAGTGGTTAAGATGAATCTATCGCCATCACGAAGAAGACGTTTTGGGTAAAGTTTTTTTATGAAAAAGCTGTGGTCACCTACTGGATCTCAAATTTTTGGAAGTTTTCCATTACAATATTTTCCATTTTTTACCCAGTACTATAGTTATTTATATATATATATATATACATATATATATACACATATAAATATATACATTTAAAAATTGAATCAGTATTATATTTTCTAACTTTATCTAAATAATGTGCTTAAAAACAAACGTATTATTCCGACAGAAAAAAGGCTAGGCGTTTAGTAAGTTCTCACTTTATTTAAAAAGGTTAACAGAAAAAAATTATTTTTAAACAACCTTGCTGGATCAAATATTTTGGTCCTTAAAATGACATAAAGTTACTTTCTTTGAAAGGATTCGAACTTGTAAGACCAGTTGTTGGACTTGTTGGACGTCTAATGATCGGGTTAACATGGATGTTAGCAAAATGACTACAGGAGGTAATTAATGAGTATTTTAAAACACAAAGGAAAATATTTACGACAGCTGACTCTTGCAGCAAAAAGTTTAATAAACAAACAGGATTCTCCAGTGGTATCAATGTTACCAAGACAAGGCAGACATTTTTGTTAAGAATATTGTTTCAGTGAATTATTTTGGTAAATTTAATATAAACCCAGGCTTTGAATTAGACTTTTGTCTGAAAGAAAAAAAAAGTGAATAATGGTAAACCTAATTTTTGAGTATTTTTCAACAGGAAATCAGCATTCGTGCCCATTGGCTATTGCAGCGGTCATTGATATGCAATCATCTTATGGGCACCGTTTAAGCTGAAAAATAACGATAAGAATCTACTAATTTTTCTAAAAAATCTGCTTTAGATCATTTTTTAATTTAATTATTTAATTATATTTGGAGTATTGGTACTCATTAATGCTAGCAATACTTTATTATAACTCAATGATTATGAACAACATAATCACTCAAGAGTATTAATATGCTTTTTCCGCTGACACGAACACTCAAGGTTTAGTTGCGATCTTAATTAGTTTGGGTTTTTTTCATTTCTCTGCAATTTTTGTGAAACGTTTTTGACCTAGTAATTTTTAAGAATTAAAAAGCAATTTCCAATATTTCTTTACATTTGATATATCATATAAACAAAAATCAATAATCGTTGATAAATTTATTACCATACTGAATAAATGTTATCTAGCTACAGCCGCACGTTATCTAATCAAGAATCAATACAACAATAGGATTAATCTGAAAAGGCTTGAGGCAAGATGTTCTTGTAGCAGCCACGTTTGACCTCCTTATTCAAAAATGTTTAAGCTGATAACGTTAAGTTCCCAAAAGATCACACATTATCTATTCATAATATATAGTAGATACTGTATCGCTCCATGACCCGCCTCTCTGGTAAATCAGGCACATTATCCGTAAAAACGTATGATGATTAATTTCTCTTTGGTAGTATAATTTAATGAGACATACATTAGCAAGAAACTGTGATGTGACTATAATTAGGCTTTGTACAATTGGGGAACTATACAGAGCTCTGACAACCAATTGACAGCAATTTACATAACAACAAACTTCTGTCAGTAGTAAAACTTTAAGGCCCATTAGATTACATAATTTATGATAAAAGACCATGGGATACATTCAGTAGTGAAAACACAATGTCACAGGTTGGAAATAAAAAGTTATATAAGACATGGAGAGTACGTCAATTATAACATAAATGGATCAGGCAATTAAATACGCAGAATAGAAAGTATTTTGATAAAAAATAGACAGCTAATAGCCAATAACAGTTTAAAAAAATATGTGCAACAGATTTCGTCAATGGCAAGACAAAGTGAAAGAATAGAAATTAAAAATGATATTTCATGGCAGTCAAACCTACAAGAATATATAGAGATTTCAACTACGCAAATGTTTGCAATTTAGATGTTAAATATGTAATACCTCAATTATGGACCTCTCTTTCTAAGCTACATAATACTACAGAGGGCTTCTTGTCCTTCTTGAACAGCAAAATATGGGCCTGATAAGGAATACGTTAGGGCAGATTATTAATTGCATTTGGGACGTTTGAGTACTAAAAACATAAACAAAATTTAATTCTGATCTACAGTTATTTTAACATAAGAGTAGAAAGCTTATTTTTTTGAAAATTACAAACAATTTCACACACACACACACACACACACATATATATATATATATATATATATAGTGTTGAGTACCCGTAACACACGTGGAAAGCAGCCACTTCCGGTCACAAGCCCTGGTCCTTTGTTACCAACATCGTCTTTCTTATGTCTGTCTCTTATCTAAATTTCTAAAGCACTTCTTCTATGGCTTTGTTTATGTATTGCATCTCGAGTCGTGTAAAATTTGTTGTGATGTAAGGGTTTTTTTGTTATTGTTTTGTCAAAATAGAAGCCTTAACATCTGGCTGTTTGGAGTTTACTGCTAATACTATATATATATATATATATATATATATATATATATATATTATTCAAAATAGCTTTGAGGTCAGACTTCATGCTACTGGTAGAAATTCTCAGAACAGACTGAGGGTTGTCATTAGTCAGCTAAAACCTTTGCTTTGTTATTTTTAGTATTTTTTGTGGAAAACGTTTGCTCGCATATAATATGTTGCTCAATCACTTACTTCACAAAATATTTCAGGTGTGGCAACTGATCGTTAGAAATCCCACCCAAAAAGTCTTTGCCGTAAACATTCAGAACAGTTTCTTTCATTGTCAAATTATATTGCACATCAATTAATTCTATTTGGTACCTTAATGCAATTAAAATAAAATGTTGCAGCAACTAATCTACAGCATTTTCCTAATGTTTTAAATTCTAATAATCTTTTCTTGAACTCATCTTTCAGTACAACAAATTGTTGGCTGTACTTCTCGTTCAGCTTTTTTGGCAGTCCAGTTTTTGTCGATCAAGGCAGCCACACAGATGAGGAAACAAATCTTCTTCAGTTTTTGTGTCTTTCAGTACATCCATTGACAGCTATTCCTTGGCCACGTTGAGGTCACTGTCGATCCCTTTAATGAAAAGAAGCATTTGTACTTTATCTACAGCATTTGTGCTGTCATAAAGACAAATTGAAAAATAATCGAATTTCTTAAGTTTTCTTGCCAGTTGATCACCTAAATTTTTGGAGATATGGCATACTATGGTTTTTCTGGACAAGGAAATACTCTTAAATCACATTTAAACTTCTGGTTGAATAATTTTTGCCGTGGCAACCATACTCTCTTTTATAAGTATAAATGACGCACCTCGTTGCAAAGTATACCTGTATATTATACGGTACAATGATGTCTTTAAAGTATGCTGTCATTTCCGCTATCTTCTGAGGCAAAACAGGCTAAATCGTAGTATTAGGTGAAATCAAGTTTTGGTAGTAAATGTTTAAATTATTTCGAAAGCAGGAAGGTAAAAACTAATAATGGGGTAACAAAACAGGATAAAAATGGCTGGGTACTTATTAATAGCTACACACTTTTAGTCTTTCAACGAGTCTAAGCTTAAAAAATTGCTCTCCAGGATCCTCAACCAACTGGCTATTACCATCAAGTACAGTAAACACCAACTGTTGTTAGTATCTGTTGATGTGTATAGATATTTCAGTGTAGTTGTTTTTATCGGCTGTGCCTTACGATTGAAAAGACTTTGGCCATGCAAATTATAAGATCTGTGCTGTAGTACGGAAATGAAACGTACGGAGAGTGCAATTTTGCATCATATGTTCAGACAAACTGACTATTTAATGCTCTCTATCTAAGAAAGTCATAATTTTAGTTAGACTTGTTTTCTTTTGTTATTTAACGTCATTTTCCTCCTGTAACTGGGCCTCAGACGGTGCCCCTTAAAGGGACTAGTCTGCAAAATACTCCCATTCTGAGATGGAAAATTGAAGAGAGGGTACTACTAAGTACAGAAAAAAGAATAATCTGTATCCATAGTTGTATTATCCCCATTACAATATAGGACCAACGAGGATATTAGAACATTTTGATAAAATGTGCTTGTAAGAGATGACCAGAAAAGCTAAACTGCATCGGTTTTCTTTTACCCAGACAATGAAAAATGATGTTGAAGATAAAAGGGCATTATTTGGTCAGTTATATTGAAAGAGAAGGAATATAGATGACAGAAATTTAAATGGAGGTATATACCATTAATGAAGATATGGATAAAATAAAAGCGTAATATCTGCGAAAGAGAGGAAATCTGTAAACTTCTGCAACAATTTTTTTTTGTTTTAACGTCATTTTCTACCTGTAACTTAGGCTCAGACGGTGCCTTTCGAAAGGGCTATTAATTTGCCAGCGAGGAATTTCTTAGCCGGATGTCCTTCCTGACGCCAACTAATGGCTTTTTCTTTTGTAAAATTCCAAAATTCTTCTCGCCTGCTTGGGGAATCGAGCCCGGAACCTCTTAGTTACTGTGCAACTGCTCCTCAAATACTTTTCTTCAGAATAACGCACATAATTTCAGGCTACTTTATTTTCCGAATGGTTTAAGGATTAATTTAGAACTTTTTTCTAAAAATGATCTCTGATTAACTTTTTCAAGTGTCTTAATGCAACAAAACTTGACTTTCTTAAAAAACTCTATCTATTTACTACAAAAAGAGGTTATTAGAACAATACATATATATATATATATTTTTAAAATGCAGTAATCAGTAGCATGTTTCTCTTTATAGTTCAATGCATCTTCATGGTATTAAATGTAATATTTTGGCATTGAAGGGCCAACAAGTAGTACAAGAGTAAGCAGCGTCACTCAACATTCACTACGACTACAAGTGCATTTTTGTAAAAATGTCCTTGTGCGATAGCAAAAAACTTCACTTGTCCTCCTAATGATAATATGCTAAACTTTGCTTGAATTTACTGTCTGGATTTTTTCCTAGAAGATTTTTCAAATTTCACTCGTAAGATTTTATATCCTCAGGATTAAAAAAATTCTACAATGCCAGTTTTGCTTGGATGCAGGCCTCCCTGTAATGATTCGATGTCTTCCGTCAAAAAATGCAAATTCGAACAAGTAAAATATTAAGTGCTGCGGCAAAATGGTACCGAAAAAGAACTAAGAAAGGCTTTGAAAAATGTCACAATTATTATTCCTCAATTGGTAAAATACAAATTTTCTTATATTATTTTCAGAATAAAAAGGGTAGGCTTTTAACTAGGTCCTTTATCGAGTGATGGTTGTTTATAGCAAATAAGGTTTTAACCGGAGAACATGCTTTCTCCTTCAATATTTAAGAAATATTCTCTTTACCTTGGGAAGTTTTTTATCAATGACAGTATGGTGGATATTCACAGTTTCGCAGATACTTGTCAGGGTCGTGGGCCAAATATATAGTATGAATCAGACGCAAATAGTTTACCCTCTAATTCTTTCTTGAGTCCTCCATAAAACTAGCTCTTCCTTAGATCATTAGGAAGAATTTATCATGTTGAGGTATTCCAGTGTAATGCTGAACGATCAATTTAATTATGAATTATGTGGTGATGACGTTGTGTACTTTATCGAGCTGCTCCTTTATGAAAGGTTTGGTTTTGGAGGATCAAAGAGAACCAACAAATTCAGCGACGATATTGCAATTGAAAGTATTGCACACTTCATTAATAACGATAAAAAAAGGACTTTCCATGACTTTCGCTTAAATAGATTTCATCACACTACCTTACTGATAAGGCATATTGTAAGAGCAAAGGCTTGTTCATGACGGAACTACCTTTATCGTATAAACTACAGGAAATTGTTAAAAGTATCTCTGTCTACTGAAATGGTGGAATAGAAAACCACTTTGAAGAAGGCTGCATGCCAATTTATGATTCATAGACCCTAGGCATGCTATCAAAGTTGCAGTAAGTGGTAGATTGCCAGTGTAATTGCCAAGACGTTTTCTGATTCAAGCCTCATTCACAGTCCTGAAAGCATGACAGTTAATTTTTTTCGCTGGAATGAATATATAAACTATGATGAGTTTAATCCCCAGCTAATGCATTTTTCCTCAGTCCACGTGAATTTTGTTTTTGGTCATTGGGTTGTATATATCATTTTGGACATTCAGACTTGGAAAGGGAATGATGAAACAGGAAAGAAGCACCAAAATTATGACATGAAGCCAACAAAATACCGTTTTACGCTCTACGCTTAATTTGAATAATTACCTCAACAGTGAATGCTAAGAAACATTCTCCCTCAGTGAATCCTGGAAATGACATGTCCTAGAAATTTCACATCAGAATGAAAAATTTGTTTAAATCTCATTCTAAATTTAAGGTCGCTTTTGTTTTTGAAGCTTTTACAACGTATGGGAAAAAAGAGGATTCTGTCCCTAACATATGATTCATTTATACATTTCATCATAATTTTTGACAGCAAATGACTGATTTGTTTATTAATTTGTCTGTATTTCAATCGAATACTACTCTNAGCACCAAAATTATGACATGAAGCCAGCCCCTGGCAGTCAATCTAAATACAAAATACCGTTTTACGCTCTACGCTTAATTTGAATAATTACCTCAACAGTGAATGCTAAGAAACATTCTCCCTCAGTGAATCCTGGAAATGACATGTCCTAGAAATTTCACATCAGAATGAAAAATTTGTTTAAATCTCATTCTAAATTTAAGGTCGCTTTTGTTTTTGAAGCTTTTACCACGTATGGGAAAAAAGAGGATTCTGTCCCTAACATATGATTCATTTATACATTTCATCATAATTTTTGACAGCAAATGACTGATTTGTTTATTAATTTGTCTGTATTTCAATCGAATACTACTCTTTTAATTTGCAATTGCAACTAGTTTACAATAGATGTTTGGGTTTAGTTTTCAACATATTTTACTTGGATATTTTTATCCTGATATGATGTTAAATTATAACGTCTAAAATGGATTTGAAAAAGGGTAACATTTTAAACAATTTTTTAAATAGTCAGGCCAAACTAAAAGTCTAACTTGTGTTTTGCTTGTTTGTATTCAGGCTTCTGGATGCTACGGTACTCTACAGGTTAGAGCATAATTTGGAGGGATTTTTGTCTGTCCAGTGTCATTTATTTTAGCAGGGATTATAATTTTGACAACCCATGTAGCCCTTTATTTTCCTTCGAATCTTCATTTTTATACAATGACATTCAGGTTTTTTAGTTCCTTGCATCCCCGTTCAACATTTAAGGTACATTCTTCGTGTATGCTTTTCTACTAAAAGTGATTATTTTTTTCATTGGATTTTACAGTAACAATAGATAGTTCAAATTCCACGTGATACTGCATATATTACCGAGCTTACAACAATGTATCACTGCGTATTTTCATCTAGTTGCAATAACGTATCAACTTTGTTTACCAAAGGCCAAACCAGGAGAAGTTATCTAAGAAAGAACCTGCCGCAAATCCGAGGAAAAAATCAAAGTTGGGACCAGGCTATCGAATAACTAACTTTCTGAACTTCGTCTTTTATTATGATTCAATAGATGCTCCACAGTCTATAAATGTATGGCTTATATCGCACAAGATGTGAATGGTTAAATGGCCATCAGAGCAACTTTACATATCACAATTTCCTGTTTATTTCATTAGTACAATTGCCTTGGTTCTTCGAAATAGCACGAATTATTGTACCAGTGAGTTTTGCTACAAACACTTCTAAGTACAGTGTACGGAAAGAATTTAGTCTGTACCAGACCCACCACACGCTACTAACGAGACTCTTAAGTCGCAGAGTTGCCAAAAATGTCCACTGTCGCGGCAAATAAGTGTACACAATCAAGAATATAATTTGTTAACCTTAAAAAGGAAATATCTTTGCTTCAAGAACTTCAACAGAGACAATGAGGAATCATCAGTAGATATTTAGTGGATCGGAAGTAAGGGTTTATTGCACATAGTAGCATGTAGGTATTCAATATTTTAATAATAATCTCTTTCTGAAATGTAAGAATTTTAGATTTGATTCGGCTAGCCTTATAGAGAAACCAATACCTTTAATTATTCATTAGGAGTAGCAAAGAGGAAGAAGATAGTAAGTATTAACTACTGGGCAAAATATGTAACATATGCATGTACACCTTAAAAGCAGGAAACAATTTACAAAGGAGCATAATTTATTCCTTTTTAATTATGAAATGAAACCACTCATCACTTGAACATACAGACGCAGAGACATACAAGCCCACATGCACGCACTTACCTACATATAAAAAACAATATAATGGCTACATGGCAAAAAGACAGAACATTTTGATGCGTTAACCAAAACATAGAAATACTCTGCACTTGCAGGTCGTATACGGGAAACAAGACATAATACAATATGAGATTATATTAATTGTTTAATCATTAATTAAATGTAAAGAAAAGGTGGACACCCTTGTCTTCTAAGTGAAGGGTTACGTATACGTGAATTGCCCCCACCTCGCTAATAAATATTGGTAGCAAGAAGCTCTGGCTTTACTAACTTTATAAGCAAGAGAGTAGTCTTGTGGTTTTTTGCTTATTGCTGATCTTAATTTCCAAATCTTTTGTAAGTGGTCACTATCAATTTGTACTTTGTGAATAGGGATTGACAGAAAAACAAGACAGCTTTGATATAGTAGTTTGATATGTCCATTAGTGTCGTTTGTTTGTTATTTTCAATTTTGCATGTATTGAGCTGTTGTTTTTTTTTGGTTAAAATAATCATGTCTTCGTCCTTAATTCACTGATTTGAGGACAATAGCTTATACACATCATGAAGTGTTTATAATCAAATGTTGATGTACGAAGACGAATGCATGCAAGTCTGAGTTATTATACAAGTATTATTTTCGAATCTTTTTGAAATCATTTTTGCATACTTTTAAACAAATTTATAGGGTGGTAATATTAATCAGGTGGAAAATTAAGCATTTACTTATATATATATAGAAGAAGTGATCAAGTACTAACTTAAAGTCAACTTTAGAGATAGAGTTAAGCCAATATACTTTACTATTATGGAACCTTTTTCATAAACGGAGTGAAAAAGAGTCGAATTCCTTACCATAGCTTTTCTGAAATTAGCATAGCAGTCGATGTTAAGAGTTCTTTTAAGGCTTCAGTAATCGACTTTTGGAGTCAAGCTTACAAAAAAAAGTTGGCAATCTTTCAAAGATTGCCAACTTTTCTTCTCTACCAAAATCGGCATATTTGTAAGTTCAAGAAGAGGAAGTAGGGTAGAACTTTAACTTTAAAAAAATGGTAGGTACATGGTTAAATTTTTTTTTATTAAAATGTATTCATATATATATATATATATATATTGTAGTTATACCAAAAAGTGCTCAATGTATGTAACGTAAAATTACATAGCAGGTAAGACAAGAAAAATACGGATTACAATTGCAACTAATAATCATCAGATGATCGAAATATCGTAAAGGTATTAGTTGCAATAATAACTCGTATTGTCCATATTTTATATATATATAACCTCTAAAAAATATACCATCCCTCATCTAGTAACGTTTCAACATTTCTTCTTCATAGTAAAATTTGCTGATCTTACAACAGAATTTACAAAAAGCATAGTATTTTTAATTGAAACATTGATGTGCTAGAAACAAGATCAAAGTAATTGTTACATGCCAATGTCTTACGGGATTTTGAATTCGTAAACATTAGAACTAAATTAATTAAATGGAGTATAAAGAAGTTGTTTAAAGAAGTAGGCAATGCTATATGCTTAACCCTTAGACACATACAATCAAGAAAATGTAAAATTTTTATGCCAATGTATCAAGGGATATACTGTAACAATTACTTTGATCCTAATGTTTTTTATACAGTAATGTCCCAATTGTGAAAAACCTGTTTCTTGTAAATTTTGTTGTAAGACCAGCAAATTTTAGTCCAAAGAAGAAATATTAAAACGTTACCTTCTGTATTTTTACGAGTTTTTATATTGATTTAATCTCCTTGTTACTTGTTTTGAGGAAGTATGCATTTATACATACTATACATACATATTATGTATATAGTATGTATATAAATGTATATATATATATATACATATATACATATTATACATGCATGTAATGTAAAAATTATGTATATAAATGTATATGTACATATATACATAATATACATGCATAATATGTATATAGTATGTATATAAATGTATATATATATACATATATACATATTATACATGCATATAATGTAAAAATTATGTATATAAATGTATATGTACATATATACATAATATACATGCATAATATGTATATAGTATGTATATAAATGTATATCTAAATATATATATATAATCAGATGTACGAGTAAGAAAAACTGTAACTTTACAGTACTCAGAGTTTCATGTTTTTCACAATCTTCAGCTGTATACAAATGATTCACCTTCACGTATATCTGATTATATGATAGCTCCAAGGTTTTAATATGGTAGAGCACTGTTGCTGATGACATTTCTTATTCATTTGTTAATATCTATCTGTATATGAGTGTGTGAGTGTATTTCTATATTTATTAAAATTTCTTAACTTTTTAAAAAACAATCTTTTATATTTCATTGAAATTTACCAAGAATTTGCATAAAAGTAAAAAGATTAAATACACAATGAAATTCACATGATTTCAAATCCATTCTGATTTTCTTCACGTTATAGGTTTTCGCATTGGTCTGAAATATTTCTCCAATGTTTTTCCTAAGCAGAAGATTGTTTATTTGCATACCAACAATATTTACAACTGAATTAAAAAATGTCATACAGTGTGTATCGAAATTTATTTAGTTTTTAATATTTTTGTGTATCAATCATCCTTTGTGCACTGTAATTAACTGTCCCACATTCGAAATAAAGCAGCTGATGACTTTTTTACATTGCTATAGCAGCTGATATTTAAACTGATCCTCTGATATTTGATAAACTTGCATGAATGTCACCATCACGAGCCATCTCTTCTCCAACTACTGTATGATGCTGAGCCTCTCCTGGCAATTTCACGGAAGACTGGAATGAGATAGACGTAGCCATTGTAAAATGTAACCCTTTCTTGATGGACTTTTTGGTCTTTGTAGACGACTTCCTGTTACGTGTTTGTATTCCATCTTTTTTCATAGTTAAGGGGCGATTGATCTAAAAATAATCATTTGAAAGAAAAAATGATATGATAAATGCTACGTAAGAGTAAATACAAAAAATATTTTGAAAATTTGTTAAAACGTATTTTGAAGAACTCTATGCCTAATGAGGCATATATTTTAAACGCATTAACAATGTAGGTAACAAAAATAAACGCAGAGAGGACAGGTTGTTGCCTTGAGGCATTTTATTGCAAACAGCTTTAAATTGTCAATATTTGTCACTTTCAATCCATAGAAAATCAAGTTTCTTTCTGTCAACCACCATAAAATCTCACTTCTTCCATCAGTTGCTTTTGGAATGACTTTAATCCCATTGAAAGCTGTGGTGTTAGGCTTTTAGGGGGTTTATGGTCTCAATATCTCTGTTGAAAATCCTTCGTCAGAGCTATTTTTCAAGTCAGCTTTTGACTCGCTAAATGGGGCAAAAAAGTACCTCTCTCAGATAACAACTACTCTACACCTCTAACAAGCTTCATTCCAACGTTAAATGGAAGATTGTCACATCTGGTGAGATGATCCAAACCTACTCATCTGGACTGAATATAACTTAGAGTCTCCAGCCTGAAATGACCTGAGCTTTCGGAAACCATTAAAGTCCTTTCATATGGTCGGACATGTGCTCAGATTACCACCCAGCAGATACGCGAAGCAAGTAATGAAATGGAAACCTGTAGATGGAAGCAGACGAAGAGGCAGACCTGTGAGAACGTGGCAATCTACATTCAGGAGTGATGTGACTGTACGAGGGCTGTCTCCCAGAACCGCTCAAGCCGTAGCTGACGACCGTAGGCGATGGAGAAGTCTTGCTGCCCGATATCCTGAACGGGATTGGAGGACCTAAGGTCTAAGGTAAGGTCATATGGTCGGGGCATGCTACCTTTCCCCTTTTTCCGCGAGCACTGTTCTTTCAGGTTGAAGCCAGCCTTCTTTTCTTGTGCAATCTTTAAAGATTGTTCATTGAGTTATTTCTTATTCAATGAAATACCTCCTATTCTCGGTCATGCTTACTAAGTGCAAGACATTCACTTATGCCATGATTTTCTTTCCTTGCACTATTATTCTCTAGAATTCTCCTCTTCCTTCATTTTTTTTCTGGTGATTATAATCTTAATTGGTTTAAAGGTCCCTGTAATAGGTATCTTGCAGCTATGTGTTCTACTTAACCTACCTATCTTATTTAGTTAGCCCCTGCATCTGGTACCTGGTGACATTTCAGTACCGTTGGAACGTTGTAATGAGCAATTTAGTTTTAAAAGTCTCTTATTTTTAACCACATAAATAATAGATATAAAATATTTGCTCCTCAAGCTGTTTAATTGGTAAAGGATTAACCGGATAAATAAATAAATATATATATATATATATATATTTATATATATATATATATATATATTTATATATATATATATAATTTGTTTTCCTGATCAAGATCAACTAATTCATTTTAGTCCATGTTAGCCCCTACATTTCTACAGAATCAATTTTTTTTAGTAATTTGATCTGTAACAATTTTCTGGCAGCTATACAATTTTTTGTTAAGGCCGTTATATGCGCAACAGTGCATACTGACTCCAATACTTAACTAAATGATAACTGTAAAAACTAGTTTCTGTCTTGGATTTTATTAAAATGAGTCAGCAACACATGTATATAAAATCAAATGGGCCAATTAATTTATTACAACAATCAATAACGTTTACATTCTGAGAAAAAAAGTTCCTAAATAGAGGCTAAACCTCGCTTAATTTTCTGAATACTTATTTTAAAAGGATTATTACCGGAATTTGTACGTCTTTTTAACACGATATATTTTATGTTTGTGGTAAAGTAAATGTTAGTGTTATTTTACTCGAATATTCACATGTACTGCTTTTTGGCTCTTACTGAAAACCTATGATGATGATAATAATAAATGATAATGTTACAGATTTCATAGACTGAATGGTGGTTAAAAAGGAGCTTACCTTGTGTAATTTAAAGTAAAGGCCACAAGCATTGCAAACTGGTTCTCCGTTAGCATTTCTTCGCCACAGCGTTGTTTGCGATGTTTTGCAATTGGTGCAGGACATACCTGTCCTTCTTGACTGTGACTAATGAAAACAGATAAAGAGTAATTGTTATGTATTATGTTATTTGAAATTCTTTTTTAAGAAATCTATTAATTATTAAAATTCAATTTTCAGAACTTTAATTAGTTTGGGATGAAAGTACCTTGTTTAAAATTAAAAAAATCAAAAGAAATAGACGGGAAAAAAAAGAGTGTATGGAGGAGAAAGGAGAGACAGACGGAGACCATAAAACGTAATCTGACATTTTGGTACCAGGGGTTGATTTCAACTTGTTGTTATTTACAAAAAAGTAACATTTTATAGTATGACTGACATATAGAAGACACTGGGTATGTTAACAAGTACACAAGCAAAATATATAGTAGTATATTATTTAACTTTCTAAAAAAATTTTTTGTTGAAAAATTTATTGATTTTTTTTGTACTTTGGAAAAAAATTGTTTTTGATTACTTTTATCACAATCCCCTTCCCCTAAACGATAAAGGAGCTTACTATGGAAGTTATAAACACTAGATTGAACAGATTTCGTTGTAATTATACTTTCAATAAATTTCCAATTCATTTGCTTGTCTTTCTACCTCTACGTGTAGTCATTCTTATACTATTTTCTATGATTGCATGAGTATCCTTCTATATCTACAGTTTTATCCATAATTTCTGTCTGTTTTTGTAAAGTTGTAGTGCAGGGTAGAGATTAAGATCTACAAGACCACTATTCTGTCGGTATTACTGTATGGCGCAGAAAACCTTGCCCTTAAAAAGCAAGAGGCAAACCTGTTCATGAGAACTGAAATAAGAAGGACCAGGTGGATCCTCCAAATATCGCTTTTTGAGAGGCTGAAAAACGAAGAAATTCGTAGAAACGCTGGTGTAATGAGTATTGTAGAAAAACTGAGAGACAAGAATGCGGTGGCTCGATCATGTACTGAGACGGAGCGAGGACGAAAGAATGAAGAGGGTATATCAAGAGCCAGTGAATGGTAGGCGTACAAGAGAGAGACAGAAATTTAGGTGGAGGGATGTTGTTGGGAGGGACATGGAGGCGTACGGTCAGTTGACGCGGTGGATCGGAGCCAAAGGAGACTTAGAATTCGAGCTGAAGAATCTCTAATCAATGGGATAGCAATAACAGAGAGAGGAGGTGAACGAGTAGTGCAGTAGTGGCCAAGTTATTAAATCTACAGGTTACCATAAAAGAGGTTTGCAATACGAAATCTGGCCATGTACCTAAAGTACTGGGCTAATTTGTTTCTCCGTTTAAGTGGCTTATTATTGAGTTTGTGGATGTTTTCGAGGGTAGAATTGAGAGAGGGAAAAAATAGATAACTTAAAAATAGTAAAAAGCACAAAGTAAAACTAATCACATATGAAAAGTAGACCTCTGCGCTAAAGTGTTTTCAAGCCCTTGCCTAGGGTAAAAGATAAAAAAAAAATTCCAATAGAAAATTGTAATTTTTAAAAATGTTCAATAGAAAATTGAAATTTTAAAAACTTTTCCCTGTGAAATGTCTTGACCTTCACAATAGAGACCTCAAGTGAAATTAGGCACTTAAAAATATGTATAACTTAAATTATTTAAAATTTTGCATGGACGTCTAGATCAATAGCTATTACCAAAACCTGTAAGATAGTACACGTGGCCGTAAACGAAGTAAGATAGTAAACAAAGCATTCTCGATTGAGAGAGAGAGAGAGAGAGAGAGAGAGAGAGAGAGAGAGAGAGAGAGAGAGAGAGAGANTTAGGCACTTAAAAATATGTATAACTTAAATTATTCAAAATTTTGCATGGACGTCTAGATCAATAGCTATTACCAAAACCTGTAAGATAGTACACGTGGCCGTAAACGAAGTAAGATAGTAAACAAAGCATTCTCGATTGAGAGAGAGAGAGAGAGAGAGAGAGAGAGAGAGAGAGAGAGAGAGAGAGAGAGGAGACGATATCATGATACTCAAAGAGACGAAAACAATCAAGGACCCATAGTAGGGAACGCACCTCTCTTGTGTAAAAGCAAAAATCCGAAACATATTTAAAGTTTAATTTATGAACAAAACACCAGTTGTTGATAGTACAATAGTAGCTTTCATCAACGTAATGATAGTAGAGAATCGAAGAGGATAGTGTGTCAGCATCTAAATGGGCAGTTCAGTGCTATCAGAAAATAACGCAGAGGAGAGTGAAATACCAAATAAAATTGGCTATTCCAGTCAAAGCTGGATTAAGAGTATATTGAGACTGAGCTGCAGCTTTTTGTGGATCCATTTGTACTATAGTGTAACACTAGAAAATTTGGAGGATTTTGTGAAAACGCCAAAATTAATGACTGCCTTTATGTAAGCTTATATTACAAGGGACGCAAAGTTTCTAAAGTAAAACCAAGTTTAAAAACAACCAAAGTGTTTTAAGGATGCCATACTGGGCCGAAATCAGAACGAGCATTCGAGATTGGACGAATTTCGAACAAGATGTTGATAATGTTGGTCCATTTGCTCTTTCAAACAGTTTCAGTTGCTCACTTGTTCCCGTCGCTTTACACGTTGGTCGGAAACTATTTCAATACAAGACCTTTCCGTTAAAACTTTAATTTGTTCTTTTGCTTTCATATGGTTTCAAGCTTTAATTTGTCACCAACCATTACAACAGACCGCGGTCCACAATTCGAATCACCACTATTTTGTCAATTTTATGAAATTCCAACCATCAAACTTATTCACATCACTTCCTATCACACATTTGGTAATAGAGTAATCGAGCAAATTGATTTCCAATGAAAACTAGTTATCAAACATGGGTTCATCAAAATAGACTGAACTATGTCGATCATTCTAATCAGCATCCATTCAACATTCAAACATGAGCTTGATTTTACTCCTTCTTAACCCACTGAGTGTACTAGTCTTTGCCTTCCAGATCAATTCGTTAGCACAAATTCTACATCATCTTATCTTTATCCTGCAATGTACACAATAAATAATCGTCATCCTTATTCTAAACCCTCCAACCACCCCCTCGCCCATTTCAGTCACAACAGTGTCACGTATTTCTTGTGATCCTGCCACTAACACTTACTTTCTGTTCGTGATGGTGCTATCTTAAAATTATTACAATCAACTTACCATGATCATTTAAAATTATAATCTCAGTGATCTTTCTTAAAGTTTTAACGATAACTCTTTCCAAGTGTAAGCGTCGTCTGCAAATTATATGCTGTTTGCTGGAGAAGTTTCTTTGGGAATGTTTTCGATTAAGGACTCTTTTCTCTAAAATCTCTGACTATAGGAAAAAGCACCCACTTTGATGGACGTACGTTCTAGGATTGACACAAATTTACATTCTTTTCTTAGTGAATTCAGGAACGAGAATGGGTGTCAGTTTTTATAGAGACCAGGAAAAAAAATATTTCAAAAAGTAGATTCAGTCATAAATCATCAGGTTTAAAGTATGATAACCCATGGAATTGATTTAAATATAGCTGTCTTTATTTATAATGCCCTTTGGAAACTGATATTGTGGTGGAAATGCAACAAACATGAGATGATTTTGAATGTTTGTATGCAAACCAACCAAGATAAAAGGTCCTATAAAATAATGTCTTGTCTGGATTTGAAGTAGCTTAGAGATTTATTGTTGCCTTTCTAGCAAGTTAATGACAACTAACTTTAGGAAATATCACCTTGTACAACTATGAGTACTTATAAATAAGCAGAGTGGTGTGAAAATACCATAACAATGTGTTGCATGTGTCTTTGAATACAAAGAATAATAGCGTTCTAGTTACCATTCTTTTCTTAGGCTTTATTAAAGGACGACTTGCACCATTCATTTTGTGATAAAGTCCACATGCATTGCAAAGGTATTGTCCCAATGCATCTCGTCTCCATAATGGTGTTGATGTTGCTCCACAATTAATGCACTCCCTTCTTTCACCTGGATTAACGAAAAGTAAAATTTTGAAGCTTTCTGTCTCCATAACCAAATATAAAGTTAAAACGACGTCACATAGTGAAATATTTTCATTAACATATTTGGCCATCGCGCGTTTCTTTCAAAAGTAAATTCATGCTGATTTACTGGTTCAGTAAATACAATATGCATTTATTTTGAGACTAGCTAACTTGATTGCTTTTATATTTCTTAAATCAAAAACATAAAAAACTGCAACAATTAATTTATGACTACATTGGGAAGGTAAAAGGTAATATGATACATGGATTTTAATTACATAAAATGCCTAGCAATTCACTGATTCTGACTGAATGATTTTTCATTCAAAATAGTTGTCAATAGCAGGTAGCATTAGTTTGTATCAACATTAAAGTCTAAATATAGGTAAATGCAAAATTTATCGATTCCAAATATTTTATCATGCAATTCGTTAGTTGGATCCAGGCCAATTTATTCTGTGATAATTGAGCACTGAGGACTGTTGCTGTTGTTGTACAAGTTGCTGTTCAAATTTCCCACAGTACAAATTCCTAATAACTCAAAATAAACAAGAATCCAATTCAACACGTTTCCTTTAAACGATTACAAAACGCCCCTTATTTCTAACATGCACAGGTAACGTAATGGTAATTATGAAATTCTGAACATTGGAGATTGCAAATATTGAAAAAAAACGGAGCTTTTATTTCTCTTAAAGCCGAATTCTTCATTCATTTTACATGGGAAGTACTTATTTATTTTTTCTAGCTTATCATCATCATCATCATCATGTGCCATACAATCCTGCGTCGGCGATCAGGGTCCTCCACTCTACTCTCTCATACACGGTCCTTATTGTCTGCGTGTTTCTCTCTTTTCCCAGCGAATTAAAAGTATTATCCATCATTTTCTGCCTTCTTCGTCCACGAGCTGTTTTGCCTTTTATTTTTCCTGTTGTTGCCAAGTTCTTCAGGCCATTTCTTTTTATTACATACCCCATAAAGTTTGCCTGACGTTTCCTTATCTTTTTTAACAAACAGCGTGTAGTCCGTATCTATAACTTCCTCATTCATTCATTTCTAGCTCATCTTTGTTAAAAAACGGACATGCCTACTATTTCAATTAATAGTCTTATTTACTGTTTAATTCCTTAATGCTGCATACGAGCTAATATGAGCTGAAAGGTAATATTTAGGGTTTTTTAATGAAAGAGCCACGTTTTAAATTGGTAGGTGACATGACCTCATCAGTGCTACGCCTAAAAATTACACAAAAACAAGAGGTATGTCAACTTTATCAAACTTTAAAAAAAACCCAAAAATTATCAAGATATAAATCCCAACAAAAGTTTTTTCTCTGTACCAACTAGACACTATAAAATGACACATTCTAAGTTTTCATAGACCCTACAGTTTCAGATATTAACGAGGGGAGCTAAGTTTGTATTGTCTCCCAAGTTTGTCTTGTGTCTCAGAATTCCTTCCGTTAGACTACTATTTGTTGAAGTAGATTTTTGCCAGGTTCCCTACCTTAGTTTTCTAGTCAACTTTAAAGAACGAGGGTGGCAAAATTTATTAGGCTAGATTTTAATAGTAAACCTGTTGATGTTATCCACTCGCCCTTTCTGGTAAGACATATTTTCCAACTTCTTACATCGTAAGCATGGCAATTAGCCGTTTCGGTGCTGGTTACTTATCTTATTTGATTTGTTTCTTTGTACGCTTTTAAAAATTCTTTTTATTCATTGTTTTCTTTTCTCTCCAAATTCTATTTTTAAAAGCATGTACAAACTCATTACTATGCCACTTATAATGGAGAAACGAGCTGGATGCATTATTTCTCGGACGTAGCTGAGGCTCGAGTCAAGAACCTCTCCCATGGTAAGCTGTAGATATTACTACTAATTATACCTTAATAAAAAATAAAATAAAAAATAAATATAAACATAATATTTATAATATATATCAAAAATACTATATATGTTATGTATTATCTTTGACCGGAAGCTACTTCAATTCAAATAAACCGATATCCAGTACATTTAATGTCAAGACTGGAGTCTGATTGAGAATCTTATGTTGTAAAGGATGGTTATGACAAACTACACTGTAGGCGTATCCCCTGGAAATGACCAATTGTTGCTTTGTTAGATCTAAATTGTAACAATACTTTTTACATTTTAGGAATTTTAGTTTGCAATACCGGAGATCATCGATTAATAACATAAAGTAGGTTCTAAAGGAAATAGGAGAAAATAACTTTCGGAATAGATTGCTTCGACAATAACAGGAAATAAATATGAACTTTAACTGTTAATAGTGTTGATAAGTTATATGAATGGTGATGTTTATTTTACGCTTAGTAATGCTGGACCTTATACGCATATACACAACAACTCAGATTTTTCATAACAAAATGAGATCCTTCTAGACATCATGAATTTTCCTTCTTCCCTGATGAAAACGTTCTTTAGGATATTAGTTATATGAATGGTGATGTTTATTTTACTCATAGTAATGNATGTTGTAAAGGATGGTTATGACAAACTACACTGTAGGCGTATCCCCTGGAAATGACCAATTGTTGCTTTGTTAGATCTAAATTGTAACAATACTTTTTACATTTTAGGAATTTTAGTTTGCAATACCGGAGATCATCGATTAATAACATAAAGTAGGTTCTAAAGGAAATAGGAGAAAATAACTTTCGGAATAGATTGCTTCGACAATAACAGGAAATAAATATGAACTTTAACTGTTAATAGTGTTGATAAGTTATATGAATGGTGATGTTTATTTTACGCTTAGTAATGCTGGACCTTATACGCGTATACACAACAACTCAGATTTTTCATAACAAAACAAGATCCTTCTAGACATCAAGAATTTTCCTTCTTCCCTGATGAAAACGTTCTTTAGGATATTAGAATAATATTTCTAGCAATTCTAAAAATTCAAAAATATCGCCAGACATTTTCTCGGAACTCATAGCAGGGAGCTTTCAGTAAGTTTATTTTTTAATTCCTAAATGTCTAAGAGTTTAGGCTTAACTATGTCAAACAGAGGCACTTATGCTTAATAATAATGATCATCAAATGCTTGTGACTACATATACGACAATTGTATTAATAAATAAAATAATAATAATTATTATAATACCAAATTAATAATGACAATGTAAAGTTACCAGTTTCTTAATACTGAAGCCAAATGGACTTTTTCCATTTAATGGGGAAATTTACAAAGTTCCTGGCTTTGAACTCTTACTGTATCAAAAAGATGGTATCATATTAAATATGATGGTAAATATTTTTATTTGTCTCCTATTTTCAAATTAGGGCAAGCTTAACATTTTAGGCTTGTTTTATGATTTCGTGCACGAAATGACTTTGTATTTTTGAATATGACAAATTTCATTCCAAACAAATAAAATATAAGGTTGGGCTAGTTTTGCTGCGTTCACTACTGTAAGGTTTTCTTTGATTAACGTATCTAAACATTTGCAAGAAGCAACTGATACACAAGAAATCAAAACACGTACGGTTAATAAGCCATTTTGTATGGAAATCTAATTTTGAGCTATTTCTTATTTCATTAGACTAACATTTGTGTCAACTGCCCCCTTTTTTCATCGCTATGATTTTAAGTAATCTAATAGTAAGAAATATTTTAGATAAGAAAATACAGCTATATGCTTGTATAAAATAATAACATGTTTTATGTAATCAAACAGAACCATGTTTGATAAACCAGAATAATGTGAAAAGGAGATAATAGTCAAGAGTTCACTGGTCTGTCATAACCAATCTAAAAGTTGCCAATGAAACAAAGCCTAAAAATAATATTGTGGCTCTTTGGCAAACTTGTATTTGCAAAACATAGTGAGCTAAGAAAATTAAAATTTTCTACATTTGCTACCTTAACAAAAAAAGCTTACTCTTTAAGAAGAAATACTTGGAGTAAACATTTAGTATCGTAAGTGTGAGATCGCACTTCAATAGAAGATACGCTTTTGAGAGAAGACTGCTCCAAATTATGTATTATAGTCCTGTATATTTTACAAAATCTAGTTTTGTAATGATACTTTATCTCCTAACAAATTGTACCTTAGTTACACAACTCCCTTCGTAAAACATAAATACAAAAATCAATATGATCTTCAAAGATCTTGAAAATTCTAAACTTTATGGGCTTAAAGGAAGCCACAGATGTGAGAGCTTTACATGTCATGAGTCGTAAGCTTTTTCTGAGCTACGTTTCGTGAGGTACTTCTCCCATCGTCAGAGACTGACGACGAGAGAAGTATCTCTCGAAACGTAAAAAAAAGAAGCTTACGACTCATGACATTTAAAGCTCTTACATCTATCTTCAAAGATATTAGGCAAGAAGGCACTTACAGGACCTTACAAAAGCAAACAGTTTTAACCTATGGGGCATTGCCTGGTCATTTGTGCAGAAACAAAGTTACTATATATTTATTTATGTTTAGCGGGGAAAACCTATACTAGATTTGTTTGTCTTTGGAAGGGACCAATCAACATGTCTAATTAGAATAATATAGGATTTAGGAAAGATTCTCATTGCATCATGTAACAAACATCAAACAACAAATAAAAGTCATAAATGGAAAAGGATCTTGTTACCAGGTTGATCTGAGTTAGTGTAGGGGCTTGGAGCCTAGAAAATTCAAACACCATTTTCAAATTCTTGATACTTGTAACAGGTTTGAAATAACACTCCCCAAAACAAACTATATACTAATTTTTACAGAAGAGTTTCGTCAATGTCAGAGAAACAGCCTGTTTATTTCATGACAATGAAACAAATAATTGAGATAATTTAAAGAATTATCTTTCCTACCATTTTTGTTGAAACATTTTGATACTTGTAGAAAAGTTTGAAATGTATAGAAAATTTAGAGTCATTGCAATTAATACAAATGTAGTACAGACGTTACCAAGCGCGTAATTCAAGATTTTCTTATTATTTTCTAGCAATATAAACCTTTCATGTGTTTGAAACAGCCACCTAAAATTAACATCCAGGTCAAATTCATAAGCACTGAAATTGTAGATTGGCATTCCATTGTCACGAGTCCTGTTTTAGATTGAACTTTTTTGATTAAAAAATAATAGAAATTTAGGAAACCTAAATATTTGAATCTGACTTTTGGGCATATTTTGGGGGTATTTCTTTTAATAACTACTTTTTCTGTCACTGAAGCGATATTTGAGACTGGATCAGGGGTACCATACATTAGATATTTTTGTATATAAAAGCGATGACGAGGATTTAAAGGCATCAATATTTGTCATTGAATATTTTAATTGGAGTCTGGAGATTTTTAGGGTCAAGAAATTGACCAAAAGGGCGTATAGCATTTTGTTACTTGTGTTTTTAAGCTTATACTATCCTCACATTTCCTAAAAGACTCTTACACAATTTGAAAATAACGTGAAACTTGGACCACATCTTAGGAAATCGTTGATGCAGGAAAAACAATTAAACTCGCGTTAGAAATCTCAATATAGGTCATGCACATTGGACACCAATATTTAATATACAATCTGGATCTGGGAAACCTAAAGAGGGCTTTTTACTGGCCAAAGGTGAGATTTTGCTCATAGCTAGGGGAGGAAAATGGCAAGAGTACTTAAAAAATAATCAATACTTTACGGGTAACTGTCAGGTTCAGACGGTAAACTAGGAAAGTATGAAGAGCAGTGTTTTGCAGCTAATTATTTAATAACCTGTATATGGCACAACTAAACCACATCTAAGTGACCTATATTAATACTTTTTAGAGTACAACAAAATAATACATAAAAAGCACGTACATACAAACATACATCTCTCCACGTTTCCAATATCACTTTTACTATCAACATTTGCAATTACTTTTCTCTTTTCAAACACACACACATATATATTCACGTACACATATGCATACATACATATATTCATACATTCATTCTATCATACATTCGTACATTCGTACATTCATACATTTGTACATTTCTACTTTCTTACATTCCTACATTGCTGCATTCCTATATTTTAGTCATCAGATCAAAATTGGTACAAATACTTTTACTTGATTGCAATCCATATTTATATCATATTAAATAAATTATATATATTAAATTTATGAATTAAATGCCCTTCTCTGTATGTACAAAGCGTTGGTAAATCATCTTTTCATTTTTGCTGTAGCATTGCGATATTCAGCACTACAAGTATAAAACATAATGAAAAGAACGTGGCGTTACTTATAGCTATCAAAGGAGAATAAATTCCTTCCAAAGTAGTTCCTAATGTCTTCACAAGAAGGTTTCAAAGCACAAAAATACACCATTTAAAAAAAGGTATTGAATAAGAAAACGATTGTCTCCCAGGATATCCATAAAATTACGGTAATCAAAAAAGTCTGATTATTTAATAGGGAAAATGTATAGAGGTAATTCAAAGTAGAAAAATAAAAATTCAATAACAAACACTGATTTCTTTATACCTACCAGCATTAAATCTGTCATCAATACGAAATTTTCCATAACCGTTAAATAGGCTACATGGAAGTGATCCTCCATAAAATTCTGCAGAGGAAGGGTAGGGATTGTATATCTGTGATGCCAGCCCATAATTAGCTGACGAAATGTCAAATTTGACTTGAGACTTATCGTCAACCTGACTATATGCCCCAGTATCATTCAAATGTCCTTTTAGAGAGGCAGAGGTTAATGCTTGAGACTTTTCCATTTGAATATATGGGGGTTGCTGAAAGTTTGGATGCAAAGAAGATGTACTATTTTCATATTGTGCTATTGTTGGCGAGTTCATATGACTGTCCTTGTCACATAATGATGATGGTAGATACAGTCTAGTACTACATGGAGTATGGTTACTATTGGTTGAATCATGGTTTCCATTACCTTGATGGTCAGAGGCTGGGTGCCTAATTATATGAGGATAACCTCCAAGATGGTTTCCTCTTTCATAACAATGAATTGATAATTTGTTGTCTGCATGATGATAGTTATGCATGCTGTTTCCATTACTGTACCCCTGCGGTGTATCTATTATTTCCCCGTATATCAATGGATTGCTATTTTCTGGATATATCCCGTGTTGTGGATAAGCAGACGGATGAAACCATCTGTGATCGATTGGTTGGTTCATTGTGGTAAGAAACAACAAAATCCTTCAGCTAGCTAACGAGTACTCTTTTCATTTATCACGTGCCTAAAAGATAAAAATAAAATCTAGTACAGCACGCTTTTAGCTAAATACTTCACCATACGACAACGTTGTGAAGATATACTCATGGTAATCAGACACTAATGATAATTGAAAAAATAATAATTTATCCTACTCTCCGCTGTCAATTGAAGTTAGGCCAAAATTCGTTGTCTTGGCAGACTTTCTTGAATTATCCAGACTTGGGGCTAGCTCCCATGCAATATCCTATCATCCTTTGCAATGTTGTCACAGTATTGTAAACAGTTCTTACTATTACAAGATAACGTAGGTACACATTAAAGTTCCAAACTTTAAGCTCTCCACTCATTTTAACAACAGCTTTTATTTAAAAATGATGTCACAAAAATAAAACCTAATATTACACTATATGTATAAGACCTTGAATATGAATATTGTAAATATAGGCACAAAGTAAGGAAAAGAAAAAAGCAAGGTTTAAATTATTTACTACTTATGTGTTAGGAATCTCATGGATATTCGTCAGGTTTCTAAGGACTCTGGAAGGAAGTGAAATAATTTTTGTTGTTTTCTATCTAGTTTTTTAAAGCTAATTTTTGTTTTACTTTGATAAAAGGTACAAATTCTTCAAAAAGAAAGTTGCTAATATGAAAACACTTGAGCTAAGGATGAAAATTTTGACTGTGCAGAGCTGTGTACTTTATAGAAAAAAATTTAATCTACAAAAAATGTTTTAAGTGTTTTAAGTTTTAATTGATGAAAAGAAAAGTGTTAAAGAAACTGACACCTACGTAAATGCTTCTCTTGGCCCATTTTTCTGGGTACACAAGTTAGCTCTAAGGACATATTCAATTGTATACACTGTGCATAGAAAGGCAACTGGTGTTTCAAAAATAAGTGCTATTATTGAAAATGTTTTCTTCGATAACTTCTGGTATTTAGTGAAAAGGTAACCGTTAGCACCATATCATAGTCCTTAAGATTTACGCTGGACTGATTACTAATGAATTTACTTCTTCAGATGAACAAATGAATGACATGCTACCTGAAGAATGTAGATCACATGGTTGCCATAGTGCATCAATCAGTTCAATAAATCATTTATGACACTGGATGATAGAGCAGGACCTATCTGTTTGATAGCATACTGATAAACAAGTACACCAGAAAAACCTTACGTATTTTAAAGATGAAAAAAGCCGCAGAGATTTATAAAATAAATTGGCAAACAGAATATGGTGTAAAACAGCGATATCAATAACCCAGTGTACTTTTTGTAATTTCCATTTTAGTATCAAATACAACAAATCGAGTTTTCATTCCCGGTAGATCTTGTTTAAATTAGACGTCTTTACCGCTACGATCACTAGTCTGATGTATAAAACAAAAATATGGCAGAATACTTTCCCTACCGAAATTACCATCGAAAGAGACGTATGCCTAAAACTGAAAGAATAAACACGTCAGCGACGGCGGCCAGTCAGATGCTTCATACCTTTAATATTACATGGACATCACTGAAAATTAAGCTAAGTGGCATCCAACAGTCTCCTTGAGGAAAAAAAAATTATATTTCTCCATTGACTAGGTTTTTATAAGAGATAGGTTTTATGTTATTCTGCATGGACGTTTTCATGTTTGACTTTTATTGTATACACAGACTGACAAGATTTATTTCATTCAATCTATAAATTGCTACAATTAAGCGATTCTTCCTGTGGCGCCACTGAAATTGCATAGTGGTTGGAGTGACTTGCCACCATTGTTTGAAGGGTCCTCTGGAGTCACTCGGTGTCATATTTGCTGCTCCTATAAAGTAGTGCGTGCAATGTACAGCTGATTATACCCAAATGGTCTATTTTTAACCGTTTTGTCACGAATTACTAAGATGAAAGATTGGTATTTACATATTTACAATATTTTCTAACCATCTGCAGTAGAATTCGTTGTAGGTATGCATTTTATCTGTAGTGAAAATTACATATTTCTGTCAATACGTTCTTAAAGTGAAATGATTCAGTTTGTATTGAATTTTCTATCATATAAAGAAAAAGACAGAAGTGTAGTTTACAATAATGGTAGTAAAATATTCCAAGGTTTTGCTCTTAAAAAGGTAGGAATGGAGCGTAATGGCTTGTTAACTCTTAAACCTGTAGGACATCAACATTCTTGATTGAACGCAAAGTGCAAAATACAAAAAAAGATATTCCTAAAACCTTTATTCTCTCATGTGCACACAGTAGACAGGTCATAACAGATATATAAAATTGGAATTAATGTTGTTAATATTAGGTTTGCTAAAAATAATGATTGCCGGTAGCTCATTTAATTTGATTATATAAACTAATGGGTTTGACAATATTTAATCTTTTTTCAGCTAAAAGAAAATCTAATTTTAAAAGATCATGTTTACTAAGGGAGAATATACAGAATTCTAAAGAACATAAAGTTGCATATTTTAGAGCAGAAGCCATGATAGTTAACGATTGATCCAATTTGTTAAAAATTCAATCTAATGCAATGACCATTCGTTACCAGAGACTTAATCTATAAATAGATTTTTATTTAAAACGTCAGCCTTAAGTCTGCAAGACACTATATCATTAGTCGCCGGTTCTACCCAGTATATCTCAATTTTTGACACATTTTCCTATCGTTAATTATGATGTTCAGCTGTACCAATTATTTGTAAGGAATCATGAAATTAGGTACTACCTTGTCAAAATTAAGCAGTAGGATATTTGAAGTTATCTTGGGAGGAATGAGGATTGAAAGGTGAAGAAAATGATATGAGGATTAAAACGTCAATGGTATTTTTGTAGAATATTGAAATATCTCAATTAACCTAATTTTTTGTTTTAATGTTCTGATCAAGCCAAAAGGTGTAGGTACGATTTTTTTTTCTTTAAAAAAGGGTGGTGTATTTCTTGTCGTCTAGAAAGTTATTTTGAAAATGGAAGGTGGTACGCTTTTAGAAGGCCAAAACGTGAAAAGTATAATCTCAGCATAAATTTAGTAAATTATCAATTAAAGACATTTTTCAAGATTTGGTTTGAATTCTGGGAGGTTTTTAAAGCAGAAAAAGCAGAAAAGGCAAAGAAAAAATAGCCCTAGTATAAAAAATACCATTAATAATAGGAGAGGGGCGGATTTGATTTAGAAAATGAAGAGGTAAAAGCTTAATGACCAAAATCAAACATTGTAAGAATCCTGATGGTATTATCTAGTCATACCTGGCTCTAAAAAAGATGAGATTTTAGTTGATATGTATTTATTCTTCCATTACTCGTGGGGAAGAGGTCTACAAAACAATTCTAATAAACCAAAGTGACAGAGAAAATTAAATACAGTTAACAATTTCCTTTCAAAATTGGTTTTAAATGTTTGTAGACTGCAAGGTTCACACAGAGAATGGCTACACCCAAGATGTTAGAGGATATCATTTTTAATGCTGTTGTTGCGATCATGAAATACTCAAGTAGCGTAGGCTGTTATTATTTTTTTATCCTTATCATTAATATTATCATCGTCATATTTTAGTATCACGTCTGTTACTTTACAATCTCATGTCAAAACTTCCATTATTACCGTGCATTGTTCTTTCTTTATTTTCTGTTGTCAAAGAATACCATGGAGAAATTCTGATCTCCTCTTTTATTAGTTTCCAGATATTATTATTTTTAACTAAGCAATTATTATTTTCTTGCGCCAAATTTTTGCCATACAATCAGTAGAAACCAATATTATTACCAAGATCATTTGCTTTTTCTCATCAAGTCAGCCAATGTAAACCACCAGTTACTGAATGGTTTCTACATTAGTATAAGGATAAAAAGAAGGGATGATGATGATTATTTTTATTACTATAATGTGTAGAAGTTGTAGTAATAGTAGTAGTAGTAGCAATAGTAGTAACAGTAGTAGTAGTAATAGTAGTAGTAATAGTAGTAGTAATAGTAGTAGTAGTAATAGTAGTAGTAGTAGTAGTAATAGTAGTAGTAGTAATAGTAGTAGTAATAGTAGTAGTAGTAGTAGTAGTAATAGTAGTAGTAGTTATAGTAGTAGTTGTAATAGTAGTAATAGTAGTAGTAGTAATAGTAGTAGTAGTAGTAATAGTAGTAGTTGTAATAGTAGTAATAGTAGTAGTAGTAGTAATAGTAGTAATAGTAATAGTAGTAATAGTAATAGTAATAGCAGTAGTAGTAGTGGTAATAGTAGTAGTAATAGTAATAGTTTAAGTGCTGGTAATGGTAATAAAAGCGGAGCCAGTGATTCATAGAGATTAACTAAAAAGAAAAATTTATATAATTTATATGTCCCAAGCATTTGATACCCAAACAAAGCCGAAGGAAAGAAGGAAAATGATCAATCACAGTGATCTGAGGTATTAAATAATGAATGTGTGAAAGAAAAAAATTGAGAAAAATCGTAAGTTATCATTAGGGTTTTAAGATGTGCTTTTGGAGATTTAAAGAGAACGTGTAGGTGATGGATCAAATTCTTGGTGTAAAGCTTAGGCAATGAATGTTTGTATTAAACGCAACTTAAGTCATAAAGAAATTTTTGGTTAACAAGAAATGCTGACATTTGATTTTGCCTCTTAGATGGAGCTGATGATAAGAAGTGCTTTAGAGCTGTATTATAAGATAGTTAAGTAGTAGAAGTCGTAGTCGTCGTCGTAGTAGTAGTAGTAGTAGTCTTAGTAGTAGTAGTAGTCTTAGTAGTAGTAGTAGTAGTAGTAGTCTTAGTAGAAGTAGTAGTCTTAGTAGTAGTAGTAGTAGTAGTAGTCTTAGTAGTAGTAGTAGTAGTAGTAGTCTTAGTAGTAGTAGTAGTAGTAGTCTTAGTAGTAGTAGTAGTAGTAGTAGTAGTAGTAATAGTAGTAACAGTAGTAGTAGTAGTAATCATCATCATGATAACAATAATAATAATTGTTGTTGTAGGAGTCATGCATCCAGACAGATAAAGTAGTTAAAAGCTCGGAAACTTGAAAAGGAAAAATACATTTCAGGTATTTCGGAATAAGCCATGAATTATATCGAACTATGCAAGAGGTAAAATTATACCTATTGTAAATTAGGAAAAGCTTCAGAAAGCCTTGAGAATTGGATTGAAAAGATACAGTCAACGTAGGAATTTATAACTCATAATAAAAGGGATTTTTTTCTCTCCCAAAGGCAAGAATCTTCAAAATTGTTCTTTGAACCAAGGTCTGATCATATGAATTTGGTATTTTGCAAATGTTCGCCAATGAAAATATCTTTACCATGATTCCTTGAAATTCAGAATTAATAGTTATAATAATGACAATAAAATAATAATAATCATAAAGATATTAAAGTAGTAATAGCACACAAATACAGAGGTTCAGAACATAAAATAATAAATTATGGAGAATTTTAGCTCTTACTGGATTTTTGGGATTTAGTCGAGAAAAAATATTTAGGTAATTTCTTCCCCAAAACATTAACATTTCTGAGACTCTGGTTTCTCCTTCCCAAATTAGTATTGCAAGATGAATATTATCAGTAAAATAACACCATCTAATAGTATTAAAAACAAAACAAAAACGTAAAATGTTGAAAACGGGTGTATGAAGAAACAAAAAGAGAAAGGACCCAAGCAAAGACTTCACTCTAATCTGTTTACAACCTATATTTTCTAGCATCCTCCAACAGGTTGAAAGTTATAACAAAGAAAAAGCTGTTTTTAATTGTTTTTCTTTTTATCCTTTGTAGAGAACTGCTTTATATGAGCACTTAAGAGACAGTCCAAGGAGTAAGAAAAGTTCAGTAATGACAGATAAGACGCCATACAAGCAAAAATTGATGAGAAAACATTCACTGGAAAATTGCTGAACAAGTAAAAGAATATCAAATACCTCAATTCGTATTTCTAAAATCAGTTGTGATTTAACTAACCTGCCACTTTGATGGAAGTAAATATTTGAATCATTAACACTTCGCTTGGTCATTACAGAATAAATGTTTATATTATATTTATAGTTGTGATGTGTAGTCTTTTGATTAATAACAATCTTCTATTTCAAGATAACCAAAAATTAATCTCTCTGATGATATAGTTAGAACAAATATCTCCTTCTTTTGAACTCGACCAAGGTGATTACTTCCGTTAATTAAGCAACTCAAAAATATCTACCAATATTCAAACATGAGTTTTACTGAGAAACCTGAAGTGTCAGAGAGGCCATTTGGATAGCCTAAGGTGGTGAGAATTAGACTAAAAATATATCCAAATAAAAGGAAGGATGTTGTGAAAGCCCTTCCTTCTAAATTGTGATGTGCATGATTCATTCTGTTCTGGTTAGTGATCGCCCTTATGCTATTTGTTCCAGTTGATTTCTTTTCGCTGCTCACTATTAATTATAAGTTTAAAGTCTTCATAATAATGTAAATGATAAAAGTATGAAAAGAAATATAGAAAAATCTTCTCCTTCACCTTCATTAGGTTCTTTAAAAATACAATCCAATTATCATTTTGTAAACAAAACTGGATAGTTCTTGAAACGAAGTAAGCATAAGTATATTGTTGTGACACCACCTATAGTGATCATTTATTTGATTGAAATGGTTTATAAAATTTCAACCTCTAACATATTAAGCAACGACAAATGAATAAAGAATTGGTTTTAACATAAAATTTATTCCTCGTAAAACAACAGTTTGTCTGATCAACTAAGTACATCTTTGAGAGCATATTTGTCGACTTAACAGCTCAACTATTTGAGCTTGAGAAACAAATTTGCACACTTAGGACATTCAAATGTTCAAGGTCTGTGAAAATTTTGAAGAAGTTATGGACAATAACTTTGTTATTCTAAAAATGCAGTGCAATCTAAACTCAGTAGTGAAAACAGACCTCAAAATGCCAGATAAAAGATAACAAGTTCTACTTGGTATAATACCTCAGCATCTGACACAAGCAATATATGCATTCAGTTTGTGATACATACAACCATACCCAAACATAAATAAGTTTGATATTTTTAACATTTATATCAAGCAGAAGGCAAAATCTTAGAGACTGGTTTAAGCTTTAAGCTTATTTTTTAAGGACAAAGAAACTAAAACAAAACTATCAATTTGATTCACATATATTCCCTTATACGCCAATGTTTTAGGATCCATTATATTTTCTTCGTTTTCGTAAATTTGTCATTACATTTTAGAGCATAATTAACATAATACACTGGAGAGATTTGTATCTAATATGTTAGTCTATCAATAAAACTGAAAATTTATCTGAAACTCATTAAAAAAATTGAAATACTTTTTAAATGCATTATTAATGAAGCAAGTGATAAAATTATTTCTTCTAATTTTTGATTTTTACAAGGATAACAAATTTTTATCAAACTTTCCTCTTCCTTTTCCTTCTTTTTGGTTTCACGCTGTTGTTTTTTTCCAACACCTTACAATATTGGCTTTAGATAAACTCACCTTAAAGCACTACCACTACGTGTTTAAAGTACTCACTTTGCAATCAACATAACAATTAATACATGTAATAGATAAGCTTCATTATGATTGATTTTTAACGATGTAGTTAGCTACGTTTAAAAATATTAATCTGTTATCAAAATTTGCGTATCTTATCTATCTTCTCTTTATTGGTAAATAAAGTGAGCCGATTGAACAACAGCTTATCCCCAATCTTAAAGCTGAGGTCAGCCAATCTTTCTAACTGGAGCAAGTTTAATCTGATTGCTCAACTCAAGCTGCTATCGAAGAGATAAGCCTTCCTGATATCTCGTGACCGATTTTAAGAGTGATGATGATCCCAACCTCAACTCATCAGATAATCTGCTTTTCTTTCAATTGTATCTCCCCAAAAGTAAACGATAACGCGATAAATAAAATAAATGCAATAAATAAAGTAAATACACCAACAGACTTACAGAAAGAAGCAGCGTTGGCGAGTATCTCTCTTTTCACCAGATCTATTTATCAAGTAATAGAGATATCTTGAATCTAAAAGACTATGACACTTCTTTAACTCTTTACTAGTTATACTTAACTGATACAACAATAAGTCTGTAAATTTCAAAGAATTCTTTACATTTCCATGGATAACCACAAAATTAAGTTACCTTAGCTTTGGTAGCGTTATTGTGATATCTAAAATGTGGTAATTATCTAATTTTGATTCAAAAGAAAGACTCTCTGTTCACTTTTGGAAAGATCGAAAACGATGTGTTGTGGACCATGTGACCATAACATTCAAAATAGCTTGAACAAAGACAGCTTTCAACCTGGCCACATATGTAAATGGCATTTTACTTTACCGCAAATTGTTGATCATTTCTAGACATTTAAGCTGTTTTCTTGTCCATACGAGGATATGACTTTCATAGGAAATCAATGAACTGTTTCTCCATAAATTTGGTAATAGTGATAAAGAAGTTCAAAGCTATAAAAGACCTTCAGAATTAGTACCATCGTTATCAAAATTTATAAAGCTAAAAATCTTGATATCAGAATATATTCATTTTCTTAAATAGTTTTCTGTACTAAAAATTCATTGATTGAAAATTAAAGCGGCTGTCACTTGATTTAGTAGGATATTGTTTTTTGATTTCTGCTGACCTTTATCGTGACTAATATCTAATGGTAGAACCAATGTCGAGAATCGCATTGTCCAAAGGAAAGATAATGTATATCACAGGATATAATTATGCCACTAATAACATTAATAATAATAATTTCGAGGCTATCTTAACCATGTCATTTGGCAATGCAGCTGTTCTTAATTTAGCAATTGTAATTTTAAAGAAATTTTCTTAGAGTTGTATCAATTTACTTTTATGGCAGAAGGGAATAATAATGAAATAATAATAATCGTTGAGCACGAAAGTCATATAGAGTAGTAGAAATTTTCTTTTCATAAATGTACATATTTTGTGTCTTGCTTTTATTCGAGAATTGGATTAGATTATATACTTTTCATTAGCTTCCAATATAGTTCTAGAAATAACAAGATTCATTTACAAAAGAGATGCACAGAAGTACCGGGATTATATTGCAAGTCAAATATATGGTTGTCAAGCGACCAAATTAAGAAAATAATGCGGCAAGCTTGAGTCTTAGAACACGTAGATATGATGGCAAGAGGCAGGAGCCAGTTCAATGCAGACAAATTTTCTTACTTCTCTATAAAAACTGAATTTTATGTATCTTTTTGTCTGCCTAAAAACAACATCAGTGACGTAATAGATATAACAATCAATATACTTGTCCCAATATTGATGGCTTGTTCGTCTAACTTAAGACGAAGAATTCTGCTGAAAGTTTGTTAATGGTGTTGTACAACTCACTAGTCTTTTATTGGTTATCCAATACATACGGTAGCTAAACTGCTACTGTATGGGCTGATTCATAAATTGTTATTATCTTGACAATTCTATCTACATATTAATTGCGGAAAGCTCTTCACAGGTAGCGTGAAGATTTATAATCTTGTCAATGAATAGATTTACTTTGGTTTTACATGGTAGCTCTGATTGTACCCTTACGACAAGGAATGAGGAATGATGTTGCTGAAAAGCTAAGGGACAAAACAACCAGAAAGTGAACAGCAAGCTATTAAAACAATTGATTATCAATTCTAGGGAATGCATGGAGTACCAAAACCCCTTGTGAGAAATGAAGCATCTATAAAACACAGTAGAAAGATTGTATGCAAATTAAGAGGCAATAGCTGCACCCAAAATTTACCTGGAGGAATTTACTATGCACAAGGAGTAAAATGGTAGGTTGATCGATAGGACATCCATCAGCGATATAGTTGACAAAGATTCAAATTTCAAAGTAAGCTGATTTCAATATATGGACAAATTCTATAGCTTTGCTTACAAATAATTGAGAAGATTTCAAGGCTGCAAATCCTGCAAAAATAAGCTCTATCAATATAATAACACTTTCTCGTGATATTCTTTGGATGAAGTTGTTTTTATGTTTGCTTAAAGCATTAATAAAAGTTTTTCACGCTTTACGGTAAAAGTTATTTTATGTTAATCTGATTTTTGGGGGTTGCTATTTTCGTTGCTGCTCCAGCTAAGTTAAACCCGAGCCATTATAAACCAGAATTGTGTCTGAGTACTTTTAGACTACTTTTAGACGTTCTTTTAGAAGTACTTTTAGACCAAATGTTTTTTCATTAAATTTTAAGAAAATTTACCCATGTTCATCAATTTTTTCTCGACTTTGTTTTTGAAGATTGTAGTAGATAATGCATAAATAGTGATTAACCTAATTAAATCAGTCAATTATGAGAACGTTAAATACCACAAGAACTGTGTCTTATCATTAAAGAAACTATTTTAGTGTGTATCGGTGTTGTCCTATTTTTCTTCTTTCTGGTTATTTTGATGAATTTCATTGAAAAATGTGATCAAAATAAATCCTTTAATAAAATTCGTTTTGCACTGTTCGTATTGGATTGTTTGATATTGAAGTTTGAAATATAGCTTAGAATAAAACCATCAAACAATCAATGAAATTGAAACTGTACCCTGCCTTAGAAGATGACTTTTCGTAACTATAAGTTAGCAATTTTGGTCATGCGTTTTTCAATATTATCTCTTACTTCTTACCTTGAAAAAATTAGCTCAATTTCTTTTGTCAATTTTTTTTTTGCGTTTCAAATATTTTTTCCAGCAAATTTTGACTAACAATTCAAGGTATGGATTTGAAGGTATAATTTCTTGTGGTTCAAAAATTCAGTAAAAAATTTAGAAAATAAAAAAAATGTGATATATGGTAACAACAACTAAATATATTTTATATTTTCAATTCAATTTGACCTATTAGTTAGTTAGATAGATATTATAGTGCTTACAAAATTTAGAATATTTAAGTAAATAACTATTAAAAATCCATTTGGAGAGTGTTAAGCTGCACATATGGGAAAACACAATGACAAACGCGTGCTCGACTGACACGTCTGTCGGAGAAATTATCTTGATAATGTTAAGACCTTCCGGAATTTAAGAGGTTTTTCAAAAACTGCATGAATGTGCCAAGAAACAGATACTTACTACAGTTGTTTGCCTCAAAAGAAATACATTTTTTGCACATGTGATAGCGAGAAAAAAAATATTTGGTGAAATTTCCATTTTCTTATGCTTGAATAATTTGAAAGAATTTTCTCAAAATAAATAAAGAGAAATAAAATATACTAAAACTAAAGCAGTGAAAAATTTCATTTCAAAACTTACGAATTCTGTTTCTCTTACAACTATTATATATCAATATATTGATATATATTTTTTCTCTAGCAATCATAATGCATACAATTTGTCACTACAATTACATTATTTTTGATTATCCCAATCATTTCTGTTTTTTGTATGGAGCACAAGCCTTGCCCATTTTTTCGAAAAGGGTTTCACTTTTACTAAAATACCAGTCATAAAAACAATATATTGTGTTGCTTTAAGCAGAGAAAAATTTTTCAATGTGACAATAATTTAAAAATAGATCAATCAATCCACCAGAGACTTTGTGTCAGTATCCAGTAGGAGAGTTGAAACCTCCAGCACCGTCTGGGAAATTCAAATATATCAGTCTTTAGTGGCCTTGCCTTCATTTTCCTACCATGTATTTCACTAATTCCTATTTCACTTTCAGTTTCTTTTCCCTGCTTTAAACAACAAACTTTAGGAAGGAGTCTGTATATGAATAAACTCAAATTGGTGAAGACCAGACTCTTTTAATCTGCCTTTTCTCTGCTATAGAGAAACATCAGGTACACCTTTTTTATATTTTCATAAGTATCACTTATTTCTTTAAAAAACCCGATTAGATCTTTTTATGTCGTTAGGCCATATTTGACGTATTAATAACAATTGGCACCTTTTTTGATTTATCCAACTTTACTACGTTTTTTCTTTTCAGTCCAGGCCTATTTTCCTTTTTTTAAACACAATTTGTTTCTATATTTTTAAACAGACCAGTGAAAAATTCAATAAAAATTTTAAAATTTTAGTTACGGAATGCAAAATCTTACACCCTCAAGGTTGGGCAACAATACCCGCTTGTTTAATCTTATGATTCCTTTTGTATTTTTAGACTGAATATTCTGTAATTCTAGAGTTTTATGACGTACAGTAGAGTCTAGTTAGTTTCACACTTCGGAAGCAGTTTTCACTTTAGAAAAAGAACATCGTACATACATACTTTTGTGCAAATAAATTGATTGAAAATAGGTTGTTGACTCAAATGCACACTGTAGAGAGATTGTGAGTACAATATAATTGTGTTGTAAAGCCATTTTTTGTTTACAAAAACGAGTTGAAAATTATAAAGCCTGTAAATAGGTCGCAAAAACCTCGTATTATTGGTATTGGTAAGGTAAAGAAACAGGTGTTTCAACTTGGATACAATTATTTTCAATTACTAGAAGATGACCAAATACCAAATCATATGCGTCAGTTCAAAAAGAAATTTTTTTGAAGTGTAGTTCAGTGTCTTGGTATCTGAGCTCAAGGAAAATTGAAATAGAATGGATACAATATTTGATTGGCACTAATAAAATATGCCGAGATTGTCTTGACACATATAAGAGGGGTTAGATAAAGATGGATTATTAAAAAAAAATGAAATGACAAGAAAAGATTTAACAATAAATATATCTTATATTTAAAGAGCAAGACTAGTTTGGGATCTATCTATACTGAAAACAAGATGAATTTGTAGTTGTAAAGTGTAATCGTTATATTTGAAGTAAAAACAGACTTGTTTCGTTCCGAAATACTATCTTGGGACCATTTTCAGTACATATGATGAGAAATAGCGTAATAGAAGAAACCTTAATGGTTTTCCTGTTTTCATAATCCATACAAAACGTTTTCTTCCCTTTTACTACTTGCTTAAATAATAATTCTACCTTTTCTAGGCTGCAGACTTTTCATCTCTCAGTCGAAGCAGTTGCAACAAATTAGGTGAGAAAGAATACAACCCTGGCATGATCAAGGCTCAAAAAGTACAGTAAAAGGTATATAGAAGGTATGAGTTTACATGTTACATTAAATCTAAATCAGTACTATTAAGATGCTAAATACGATTAGAGACTCACCGCTTTTACTATTTAACAATGCAATTACAATAATTTAGGCAGTAGGTCTTACCCTGTAATTGACGATCTCTAATAAAGAGCATTATTCAGTGCTCTTTGTCGAGGAGCCGTGGCTTAATGGTTAGTTTAACTGCACCGTAACCAGGAGGTTTCAGGTTCGATTTCCCGAGGGGGCGACTTTGGAACTTCACAAAGAAAAAAGCCATTGGTTGGCGTCAGGAAAGGTATCCGGCGAAGAAATTTGTCGCCGGAGAGAATGAAGTTAACACCAAAATTCATTGTTCTTTGTTAAATTTTCAAATTATTAATTCTTATTCAGCCACAACACAGTAGCATTTGACAAGGAAAAAATAATGATTTGATAAAGAATACATTATGTAAAGTTAGATTGCATCATTTTGTATTTTAGTGTGAAAAATTGAAGTATACAAAAAACTCTAGATTGTGAGAGTTTTTGTGGTAGAGGCGTTCGAAATAATTCTATTTTTCTAAGAAAAAATCCAAAATAAGGAAAAGACAAAAAAACTAAAACGAAAGGAATAAATTCAGTCTAGACTTAAAAGAGTTCAAATATGCGAAGAAAAAACCAAATAAATGGAGCTTAAAAGTTCCTGTACTTTCACAATAATAATAATAATAATAATAATAATAATAATAATTACCACAAAAGGCATGCACAATTATTATTTAAGCCTGGTGCTAATTTAACAAAACATTGAGTATAACTTTGGATACCAGAACGCAATTGCAAAGTTACGAACTACTGTCAATAAAGGAAAACGATTTTGATTCCATGGACATATAACACCAGCAATAAAATTCTATTTACTGTAAAAAGGTAGTACTGACTGGAAATATAGAAAGAAGGAGGAGCAGAGGTGCTTTTAATGATTATTTTAAAGAAATTTTTAGGAGAAGAAGTTGTCAAAGAACCAGATATGTAGTAGGTTCTAGCTGGTACAGCTTATGTTTGAAGATAAAATGAGACAAAAACTTAAAGCAGTGGAAATATGAAGAGCCATTTGATGCCTTTATCACCAAAATAGGATTATTAATGCTAACTAACCGTAAAACATTTATATTTCCTAATAATCAATTCTCTCAACAAAGGGCACAGCAACCTTATAAAAACAAGGACAATAAATCAATAACCAGTTATGTTTAGTTATACTGGCAAATAAAGAGCAGTTACTCCTCAAAATAATCAAAATAAAGAAAATATAGGTTGTAAGTCAAACCTCCCGACCACATCTCTTCTCCATCCTCTTCTATCCAGGGCTCTTCTTCTGAGTTCTTCAGGCGTCAGCATAGTGATATTTTGTATGTGCTTGATAAAGTTTAGCCTAGGTCTTCCTCGTCGGTTTATTTCTTGGAAATGCTCGAACAAAGCGAATCTACTTATGATATCATCCTTCCTTATCCAATGCCCTAGCCATCTCAGCTGACTTTGGAACATTTTATCGCTCAAATTACCTCTCTTTACACGTCTGAGTATTTCATCGTTTCTTACTCTGTCTATTCTTCTAATCCCAAGGATGAACCGGTAACAACTTGTTCCAAAGGAGTCGATTTCTTTCTTCATTGCTTTGGTTGTAACCCATGTTTCAGAGTTGTAGAAAATAATGGAGACTATAAGTGAATCGAAGAGGTGTAACTTCACTGCCAGGGAGATGTCTTTTGATTTCCAGATTGTTGCTAGTTTCCAGAACTGACTCCAGGCCAATCCTTTTCGTCTTTTTAAGTCCGTATGGCAGTCAGCTAAGTGGGCACCAAGGTATTTAAAGTCATCGACGACTTCCAGACTTTTGTTCTCTGAGATTTCTACTAAGACTTTGCCTTCATTTACCACAGTTCTTGGTTCAACAACATCTCTAATCATAACTTTAGTCTTTCCATAGTTAATATTCAAACCAACTCTTTTTGCTGAAGTTTCTACTGTCAGAAAATGCTCTATTGCCTCTGTTTCATCTTTGTCTAGCAGTACAATATCATCTGCAAAGTCGAGATCGGGAAGCAGATCATTCGGGTGTGTTTCAAGTCCTGTTGTCTCTTCAGTACTTTGCAGTACATAATCGAGTACGATGATGAACAGGAAAGGAGCTAATGTGTCTCCCTGTAGGACCCCCGTAGTTATTGGAAATTCTTTGCTCAGAATTCCATCTATGCGAACTGCTGACGTGCCATTGTCGTACAAACATCTGATGATGTTGACGATTTTCTCTGGAATTCCGAAGTTTCGAAGTATCTTCCACATCGTCTCTCTGTTTATGGAATCGAAGGCCTTTTTGAAATCAATGAATGTCATCACAGTTGGTAAATTTTTCTGGTGGAACTGTTCGAGTACTCTTCTGATGATATGGATTTGTTCAATGCAGCTTTTACCTTTCCGAAATCCTGCTTGGAATAGGCGTAGGCGTGATGAGACTTCGTAATATATTCTGTTAAGAATAACACGGTTGAACACTTTTGCAGCAACAGACATCAGAGAGATTCCTCTAAAATCAGTCATGCTTTTCGATGGTTTTTTGGGAACTGGGATTATGATACCCATTTTCCATTGTTTTGGTGCTTCTTGATGGTCGAAGACCTTGTTGAACATTTGGCATAGGTAATCTGTGAGTTGATTTCCTCCGTATTTTAGGGCTTCCGCAGTGACGTTAGAATCATTTCCTGGTGATTTACCAATTTTCAATCGTTTCACTGCTTTCGAGACTTCGTCAAAGGTAAAAGCATCTGTGCTGATAGCTAGATCGTGTTCCGCTGGAAGTATTACACCAGGATTGTCGTTTGAGTTGATATTGAGAAGTTCTTCAAAGTATTCTGCCCATTCGTCTAGCAGCTCGGTAATTGAGGTCGCCGGTTCACCATTCCGTTTATTCACATTCTTTGGGGATGTACTTGAACTCTTGCCAGTTAGTTTTTTGACAATATTGAATAGTCCCCTAGTATCATTTCTCTTACTAGCTGCATCTGCTTCGATACACATTTGCTCGATTTTACTGATTTTGTCATTCGCAAGCGATGCATCTGCTTGTTCAGCAGATTCTCTCCAGACACGATAGTTATCTGGATTGCGGTGATTTTGATATCTTTTACGTGCTATTCGGCGTTGTTCAATCAACTCTGTACTTTGATTAGATACCCATCGTTTATTTATCTGCTTTTCTTTCTTTGGGAGAGATTTCGACACTGTCTCATCGAGGATTGCTACAAATTTATCATAGGTGGATTGAACAGAGTCTTCTACGTCTATAGGTAGTGACTCAAATCGGTTGGAAAGCTCCAGTTGGAATTTTTCTCTGATAACTTTGTTGGATGCAATAGCATTATGGTTGTACCTGGGTACTTTTGCAGTTTGCTTTACCATGCGGAAGCTAAATTTGACAATTGCAGTTGTAATACGATGATCCGAATCAATTTCGACTGTGTTGTAACAGCGACAGTTACGTAGAGAATTGATCCATTTCCCTCTTAGTGCTATATGGTCTAATTGTGCCTTATTACCATTTGGATGCTGCCAACTCCACTTGTAGCTGTCAGGATGTGGTTTTCTTGTAGTAGCAAGACATAGGTTGTTTGCTTCACAGATGTCTACTAGTCTATTGCCGTTGTCATTCGTTTCATTGTGAAAAGTATATCTTCCAACAGTCTTGATGTGAGTATTTGAAAAACCTACTCTGGCATTCAAATCGCCCATGAGGACAAGAAAGTTGTGAAGAGGAACATCACGTATACAGTCATTTAGGTTTTCATAAAAAGTATCTTTGTCAGTAGGGAAAGCTTCTTCTGTGGGAGCATATGCACATACAATGGTTATTTTGGGATTACAATTGATGGTGACAAGTAGAATTCGATTACTTATGCTTTTAATGTTGGAAATGTTTTTAGCAATTTTGTTGGAGACAAGAATTCCAACTCCGCCTTGAGACCTTTTATTTGCTGTGTTGAATATCAGGTGATATCCATTTGACTTTAAGGTAGTCGTTTCTACGTTAGTTTTCCATCGGTGTTCTTGGATGGCAATAACGTCTATGTCAAAAGTCTTACAACCAGTTATAAGCTGGTGAAGTCTTCCTGGTCTTGATAAAGTGCGGACATTGTAGGTTGCAAATTTTAGGGATTGACGAGATTTCAGCTTAGGTACTCTATCAGTTGAACGGGTCCTTTCGGTTTGCCTGTTGAACGTCATTTGACTTCGATCAGTGAGAGCAGCTCCTATCTCGTTTAGATTTGAATTTTGATTTAATGTGGTTTTCGTAATCCTATATTTTCCAGAGAGAAAGTGGGTTGGCAAATTTGTTTTTTTTTGTTTCGTGCTTTCTCGGAAAACTATCCTAACATAATGAAGGTTTCATTTAAAAGGACGTAAGTTACCACTGACTTCGTTGACGAAAAGATGAGTTACAAGTTGCGAGTTAGAAGTACATGAGTTACAAGTTACGAGTTAGGAGTACATGAGTTACAAGTTGCGAGTTAGGAGTACATGAGTTACAAGTTGCGAGTTAGGAGTTGTTAATTGCAGACAAGTGAAAATTATGCGTGCATCGAACTGGGCTTAAACCAATACCTATGACTTGTAAACACTTGACCACATGCGCTATATGCGCAGTGTTACTCAGATCATTTTGAAAATATATTTTTATTAAAATGCTCTATTCATTTCCCAGGTCCATATCCTTGAACACTTCATCCCAACCAATTATGTTTATAGTGTTAAAAACTCCCACAGAACGACGACATCCTTTCGAACCCTACGCCAAATGATCTAAACAAACATTCGAGCACTTTATTGATAAAATTTTGTTTGAGCAGCTCCTAACAGCTTGCGAATACGTAGTAAAATACACGATCTTGCCCTTAATTGTGGACATCTAACTCATTAAAATCAACTCCCAGATAGAGAAATAAATATCCATCAGTTGCGAGAAGAAATATCCGACTAAAAAGACTTTAAGAAAATGTTTGATCGAAATAATATTTTAAAGAAGCCTAGAAATAATTATACTGGATTTTGCGGCAATAATAAGAAGGATAACATGGTAGTAAGAGATTTAGACAGGCGGAAATTAATAATTAAAGTAACTTTAAATCTTTTAATATAAATGAAGTGCAGGTGAGGGCTAGATTATTGACATTATTTTAAAGAGAGTCAGAAAATAAATATTCATAAAGATGTATTCATTTGATCATTTGGTTAACATGATATTTAAATAAATCCTTTGAAATTTTAAGACCTTTAAAAATGTTTCGCCTAATGTTTTTATTCTTGTTTTTTATCATTAGGTTTCCTAGAGTGCTGACCATTAATCATTCTTCATAATAGTGACGAAAATTAGATGCTGGAAACTAAAGCTCAGATAAAAAAAAATAAATGAAAACAGAAAAGGAATGGATTTTAAAGCTTATTATATTGTTGCTGATTATCTTATTTAAACAAAAGAGTTTTAGCTCCTGAAAAGAGCAATAAGATTTAAAAGTAATTCTTAAAAGCCTAATTTGTTTTCAATGACTAAATGAACATCTATTGCCTTTAATTTTCGAATAGAAAGATAACAAGTCATTTTCAACATGTGTGTTGCACAGATGTTTTTAATCCTTCGTACAGTCATTTTTGGAAACTCTGCTTTCTGAACAAAAGCTTATTGTAATGAAAAATTTGTCAGAATACAAAATGACTCAAATTTATGCTCAAAATATCTAACTGCTGTCTATTTACTATTGAGAGTTGTTACATTTATTCCATCGAATGGCCCTTTCTCCCTCCTGTAGTGATAATGATCAAGCATTTAAAATTAACCGAATCAGTTTGGAGATCTTTAAAGAACAAATTGTACTTCCTCTTCATTATTAATCAATTCCATCATCATTATTATCAGCATTACCACAATTTTAAATCGTATCCCTTTCCTGTCGTCTACTATTGTCGTTGTTATCATTATTATCATCGTCATTACCACTATTATCCATATGTTCACGTTTCATTATTTGTGTATATAATTTAGTTATAATTAAGAAATGTAATTATACTTAAGGTATAGTTATATACTTGATATTACGAGGAACGAAGTTCATAAACTAAATTCTTACATTTTACTGTGACATATATTTGTTTATTTAATATACAAAAGTATATTGGTAAGTATGTGTTATATATATATATATATATATATATATATATATATATATATATGCATTTATTAAATGGATTCCAAAAGGTGAAGGCTAAAACTTTTAATTAATTTTACCGAGAATGTCACGAAATTTTTAGTAAATATATTTAACAAAAAAAATAAATTTATATATGTGTTTATATATAAATACATATATATATATGTATTTATTTTAAAACTAAAAGCTTATTAAGTAGAAACCTAAAAGACACAGTCAAAGTCAAATATAATGTCTTCCAAAGACGTAGACGATCAGGACTAGCCATTATTTTCTTTTTCTCCTATTCTAGAGAAAGTCTTTATTATGATTGCTAGTCAATTTTCTCAAAATGTTTAGAAAGGTCTTGTTTCATAGTCTTTAGTCTTTTTTAATCTTGAACCAATTTTTTGACATCCAGAGTTTTTAACTTGTGTTGCCTAATGTATGTCTAACGATATTGATTAGACATACTTTGTGTATAAACCATGGTTGTTCCTTCCTTTATCAATCCAGTACATCAAAAAATTGGCTGAGAAAGTGGGAAATGTACATGTAAAATACAAGTAAAAACGACCAATCATGGAAAGGCCTTGCATGGCATATGAAGGAAATATTTAATTCATACCTTAGTCTACTAATTTCTGGCCCTAAATTTGAATATGAGTAATGAAGGAATTGATAATAGCAGAAATTGACTAATCCCTCTTGAAACACAAAGATGACAAAAAGAAACCCACGGTCTACTGTAAGATGACCTTAAAAATGAAGACAAAAAAGCACGAGACCGCAGTAAGGACAAAAACTTCCATTTGAGCACTAAGCTTTTACTTAGCCCTTACGGGTGCCATGGAGAAAGGACAAACAGAGGCGTGCTTCTTTGTTTTGTTCTACAACTAGACCCACAAAACAAACACAAACGACATGCATTTATTTTATTTGTTCTTTAGTAAACGTATAATATTAAATACGTACCCATACTATGTTTATTTACTTATGTATCTACATAAGGGTCTAAAGGCCTGTGTTTTTTTCAGTGTTAAGAGTTTATTCCTAGACACAAAACACAAACTATTTTTTATAATTTTCAGATGTCCTAATTTTTTCCTTAAGAATTGTTAGTTATCTTTCCATAAACAAGAAAATTTGCTATTGAAATAATAATGATCAGACCGTATCAGGCCGTATGCATAATCTGAATAGTTATGCAGCAGATGTAGATTGCATAGCTATGAACTTTTGGCACCGTTTTGTTTGGTACATTTAAGTGCTTTTAACTAATATTGGAAATTAGTTACCAAAACAATTAGACAACATTAAAAAACTGGAGAGTTCTCTTAAGGAGAACATAAATTTTGTTGATAATTGCAGCTACCTTTAGGCTATGCAGACTTGACAGAATATAGAAAAAGCAGTTCTCTAGATATGGATCAGGAAACGTCTCTCTTCTTAACCATTTGATTTAAGGGTCTATCTGTTAAGCATTTTTTCTAATTATTTCCAGATAAGCCTCACTTAAATAGAGTTACTTTTTTATCAAACGTTATTGATTTGACTTACGTTTTGTTTGCATTTACTTCGAGAACTCTGTGATTCCAAACTTTCCCTTTTTCCAGGATGTCAAAGTGAGGGTGGGCATTTGGTAGGGCATTTGTAGCATACGACATACGAGTACCAAGTTGAACAAATTAATTTTTGCTAATGTTTTCTTGATGATACAGGCCTCAAATACGAGATTGTTAGGTTTTACTAGTCCAATAATATCATCTCTGGCATTACAAGAGTAACATCAAAGCACTGGTAAAATCTAGCAATCTGGTCTTTTAAAGACTACATCAAAAGAGTAAAAAGATAATTTTATGAATCTGCAAAAGTATATTTCTGTCAATATGAGAAATGTAAAAAATAACACAACCTTCTCTTTAAGTTTTGCTTCCTATCACTTTGTTTGTACAAAAAGGTATAACAAAAAAAATTGGAAATTGGTTGATAAGTTAACCCAGTTTTTTAGTGGAACGTTACTATTACAGGCCACTTACACCCACTGCGTTTCAGTTCGTACAAAGAGTACGATTTCACATTTACTTTTTTTCAAATAGCTTCTCTTTGGTACTGCTTCATTGTATGCGTCTATACAGAATTAACAAAACTGTGGAAGCTAAAGCATTTGACCCATTGCTCCACTAAAGTCAATATTCTCCCTTGACTTGACACTCTTACAATATACTAACAGCATTCCTATACAGACACCCATTATCAAATACATATACATACACACATATATTTGTACGTATATTTGTACTAGATCCTTTTAATATAAATTGTTCTTTGGCCTTCTTTTCCTTGCCTTGGGTTTGGAGGGTAGAGAGTGCTAATAGCCACTGGTAAATATACAGAAAAACTTTTAAGTTTTTTCAGTGCAAGGAACTTTTTATGAGAAAGTAGATATTCTATATTTTCTTAGATAAAATTATGATATGTTATTGTAATTATAGTATTTCTATACTTTCCTACACTTGAGGCTACTGAACAATATATCTAAAAAGGACCAACTCTGTTAACAAGGTAGGGTAATTCCTGATGCCAATTACCTACTCTTTGCATAATATAGATACTTTTTTAAGGTGGGGCTTATTTGACATAATGACAGTCACAAAAATCTGATAACTGACAAGTTACTTAAAGATAATGTGTAAAAATCTACATATCGAATCCCTTTTTACTCCACTGATATGTTAGATAAAACCTTTTTGAAAAGTTCATTGATATGATAGTCAAAATGATAAGGTAAAATGGATTAACATTGGAACATTTCGGCAAGAGTGTTCACTTCGAATTTCCTTAATTACAGTAATGGCACTTATATTATGTTACAAGTAGCTAATTTCAAAATCATATTGCTGAGGTAAAAATAAATATATCTCTTACCTTGGGATGCTTTGCAGTTGTCGCTGACGAGCGTGTCTTTTTTGAGTGGACTCAGATGATAAGAGAAACGCTCCTTAAGATAAAACACTCACCACACGACACTATCAGCAGCAACCAGGTGTTCTATTTGTGAATAGAATCAAATCAAGCACCAGTAAACATTCTTTCTTAAGTGCAATTGTATCTGCTGTCCTCTATGCTTTTTTGAAAGATAAGATAGCTTCAGATTTAATCAATGAAAATGATGAAATCTACTTTTATCAAGGTTGGTGTTCTTGGGTAAATCGAAAAAATTTATCTACGACCATAGAGTATTAATCATTCGAGTAACATTAAAACAAAAATTTGCTGTTAAAATAAAGAAGTTTGAAATAAATCGTAAGGGCTTGCTGATTAGTACAAAGACCTGTGCTCTTTCTTTATAAAACTACTATGAAATTTTTCAAAGATATAGATTATCTTTGTTCACATTGTTGTATTGATAAGATTGACAGATGGAATTTTTTTGTTCAAATTAATAGAGATAGTTACTCTCTGCTACATAAAACTGCAAGATAAAAAAAAAGATTTTGTATCTTTGATAAGAAAGGTGTTAGGATACACTATCCATTTTTTTAAAATGATTAACTAACCGCTTCAAAGAACAGGGTTTATCACATATGTTGCACAGTGTTGCTTGAATCTCAGATATTCGTAACAACAGGTTTTAATCGTCTTTTTCGTTAAACGTTAACAAAAGGGATTGTTGGTCTTTTTTCATCTTTAATTTCCTATAACTGTATCTAACTTAAAACGTCAAATGTTCTTTTCCTGAGAAAAAGTTTTTGGTTCCAACTCTTCCATTTCATTTCTGTTCAATATATTGAAATATTTTGATTAAAATTCTAAAACGGAAAAGACGTATTTCTGGAGCAACCAGAATATTTATTTAAGTACCTTGTTTTCACTACTGGTGTTAACTTAAGCTTTTCGTGTCTGTTTACAGAAAATAATTGAGTGTAATGTAAACAAATCTATAAATTTGTAATCAAAGATTTCTTATCTTGTTGGAATGTTTAGGTCACTCAATCCTTATCGCCTCTGACAAATTTTTAACTCTGTGATCAATACATATATTTTAGTTTTCTTAAAGGTCATATTCTGTTAATTTGAAATTTTGAGTTAAACGGAAGATTAGAACAATCTCACCGGGTATCTTTCGATTCATATGAAACTAATGGACAAACACTGTTTTGACCTGTCAAGTTTTTGTTGAGCCAATTTACTTCAGTTATTGGGACATTACTAAATATCTAGTTTGTACAAACCTAACTGGAATTTGTCTTGGAGATTAATCATGTTCCTCTATTATTTTTTCGTTGTCCTTCAATTTATTATTAGCCTGTAAACCGGTAGTATGTAAGAAGTTTTTCACTGGACAATATTGGCTGGAAATATGAAGAGCCAAGAGATATTCTTTTCTTGTTATGCTTGCATTGCGTTCGGACGGAGATAAATATTTATGGAAAACAAAAAATGAGCAATAGAAAGATAATTTATTTCTTCAACTAGGAAAAATCTGTACCATAAAAATTTAATTGATGGCCAATTAAAGGAATCAGTTGTGAAGTAGAGAAGATATATAATCGTTGAAATAGAAAAAGATATAATTTTCATGTGATTTCAGTTCACAAATGTGCTATTGCAGTTCCTATTAATATGACAAGTAATAAAAAATGTAACTATTAATCATGTTTTTGATCAATAACAAGATAAGGTAGCTCAAACAAGGGATATTTCTAAATATAACGATTCTTCTCTCCTTTGTGAAGCTGAAGTATTTGGTTTTAATGTCACTTCTTTTGAAATGTAGGAATTTTTTATCTCTAAAGTATCATTCTTCAGCCGTTTTTTTCAGGTATTTTTGCCAGTCATATCTTTTATCTTGATAGATAGATAGATGGATAGATGGATAGATGGACAGATGGATAGATGGATAGATGGATAGATGGATAGATGGATAGATGGATAGATGGATAGATGAATAGATGGATAGATGGATAGATGGATAGATGGATAGATGGATAGATGGATAGAGGGATAGATGGAT